>JAKSZP010000009.1:0-437855 GCA_022478985.1 Massospora cicadina
TTGTCTTGGATGCCATCGCAGGCTCCACCCCCACCCTCCCAGAAGCTGTCCACCAGTTCCAGTCCCACTTAGTGGACCACTTTCAAGCGTGGATGTTTGGATACCTCCTACTGCGTCACCATCAGTTGGTCTCCTCCTAGTTCCCAGTTTGGTTCATCAACACTGACCCCTTCCTCCACATGCTCAATTGTGGTTCTGGCCCCTTTACACGTTCCCCCCTCCTCCCCATAGTGGCGTTCCCGCTGTCAACAGAAGATAGCATTAGCTTCTCTGGGGTGCCCCCCTGTTACTATGTTTCATTTTCTTTGTGTCTTATCAGAAGTGTCTATCCCCTGGTCAGCCTTCCCACAATAAATTTCAAATAAATAACTTTGTAATTACAATATGAATTGGATAAAATTCTATTGAACTGTAATTGAATATTTTTATCATTGCATGCTCTTATAACCAAAATTTAGTTATATAAGAAAGTGCAATTACATTTTTATATAGTGGCTCACTATAACTATTAAATGCTTCATATACCAAAGTTTTCCTAAAAATGATAAGTTAATTTAGTCCTACTATAAATGAAAACTAATTACTATTCAAAATTTAGCTTAATCTATAATCTTCTATTAAATTTAACAAATACCTGTTTATATGTACTTGCTTGAATGGCACAAAAAGGCAAAAACTGAGATTTTACAAAGTTAATCTTTTCAATGATTTGACACATATATGCATTCAAAAAATGGGGGGTGATATAAATCTAAAAACGCATATATGCATCCAAAGACTGAGGGGTATGTAAATCCAAAAATGCATATATGCATCAAATAAAAATGAGATATATATAGATTTATTTCAAAATTTATCAAATATTTATGTTATAACAAGGACAAAAATGAGCTTAAAAAGAGTGTACATTAGCTAAAAACTTCATGTTAAATTTAAAGTCAAAAAATGAATGATTTTTTTGAAATCAGTGAAAAGGTTAAATAAGCCTTCCCCAAAAACAACTTTTTTATGTATGTGGTCTCAAATCATTTAATGCTGTTTATTAGTTTATACAAAATTAAATTAATAGATAAAAGGTGGTTAGCTGGGCAGGTAGAACTGCTTTCACCCTAGTGCAGGTTTTGAGTTTAAAACCTGTACTGGCTAGAAAATTCTTTGGTGGGGTATATTTGTCTCAAGGTCAAACAAATCAAATATTTTTTAATTTTAATAGTTGTTTTAATTGACCATCTTCATTATAAAACTTGTTAAATAAATATTTGAGAAAAACTTTTACTCTCATAAACTTATTTTTAGGACTTTCTTATAATAAATGAATACTCAGTTAAAATTTTATACAATGGATATTAACATCTAGAGGGGAGGATACCCTAGTGATAGAATATAGACCCTCTACTACTGCCTCAAGTTCAATTCCAGTAGATGAACTTTGGGTAGAGGGCAATTATGACTGTTTTGGCATTGTGCACTAATGCCCTAAACCAATTTAGCTTATAGCAAGGTAGTCCATAGAGTTCCTGATCTATCATATGCTATGCATGGAGGATTTCCATGTTTATCCTCTTTTCCCATTAATTTGAATCTCCTAAATCCTTCATTGGTATATTATTATCTCTATGTTGGACCACATCAAATAAAATAAAATAAGATAAGATATCAACATCTAGGATTAAGTCAAGTCAATGATTTATAAGGTAATTTGGATAATTAATATTTACATCTACCCAAATAATCAGCCTTATTTTATAGTGTGAAGTAAGATCTAGCTAAATTAGCTTTAGTGATAAAATACTATAATATATACCCTTCTTATTAGTCCCTTTATAGTTTATAATATCTTCACTTAATAAAAATTAAAAAAATATAGAGATGAAAGCAAGTTATAGGATAATTTTACTCAAAGCAAACTTGAAATCAATCAAATTTATCACAGTTATACAGATACCATATTAATAATTAGATTAGAATTTACTGGCATATTGATATTTCTACCAACGGTGGATTTTTCTGATAAGGAGTCATAATTTTTAAGATCTAGGTATTCTTAATTCTTAAGATCATGAGAAGTGACCTGTTACTTTATATTTATATAAAGATAGATTAAATTTAACTTTATTATATCAATACTAAGTTTATAATAATAAAAGGGTGAGATTATTAAGTAATAAAGAGTTTAGAATACCAAGTATAAAGTTTACAGATTTTGTACTTTATATGATAGAATTAATTGGTAAGTAAAATGAATTTCTATAAAAAGGAACCTGCCTGGCCTGATTAACAACAACCATAGTACACACCAAGTTGACTTTTAGCATAATCCCAATTAACTCACTTAAAGTTAACTGTAAGCTTATTTATTTTATCTAATTTGATATTCTAAGTTTATATACTATTGATTTGGAAAATCAATTCAAATAATTTAGAATTTGAACAAATCAGGATTAAAAACTGGATTATATCTATAGCTAAACTGTGCTTATTCCTTAGTTAAAAATCTCTTAAAGGATTATTATATCTCAATCTAGATTTTAAAAAATTGTGATTGTGGGATAAACTTCTTAATTGGTAAGGAACAAATTAAATCATTGATACATTTTTAGAATAAAATCATACTTAAGTCTGCTCCCAATCCATCATTTAACTTAATTAAATAAAAATCAATGTATATATGTATATATTAACTAGATCAATAATACAGTGTCTGGTAAAAGAAGAAAAATATATATATGTTCACTGGAATATATTTGTTTACTAGACCAGTGATACTATGACTTTGGCAAAAATTAAAAATATGTTTGTATGTTCACTGGATCAAAGATACAGTGTCTTTGGCAAAATAAAAAATATTTTTCTGTGTTTACAAATTCATCGATTTGATAGGTTTGATTTTGAATGGTTGCATCTGTTGTTTAAATAGCTCACTTTTAACCATTCTCTTGGTGATTGGTTAACATTTATGAAAGTTTAGCCATGTAACTATTATTTCAAGTTTCTAGATTGTGGGTTTTTGAATCCAAGTGGTTGGTAGTAACCGGGTGTAGTTGTGCACAACTGTAACCACAAGCTAAGGTGAGGTAAAAATACTGTAACAAGTTCAAAACATGTTCTGGCTAGGATGAACATAATTTCCTCTATCCCCTCTTATCATTAATTAATTAATGATATGGAGTTAAAAAGGAAGATTTGGGTGGTTTTCATGCAGGGTGGTTCCTGCTACTACTGAATCTTTTTTAAAAGAAAGAAAAAAGCGGTTGGTAGTAATAAATTAGTTGATTCAAATCAATTTAACTAATACTATTACTATACTATACTAATATACTAATAATAATTACTAATACTCAAATGTAATAATCATACTTAAAATGTGTGTAGCCTATAGCTTATAGCTTAAATTTGTATAACAATACATTTAGTAATAGTAACTTTTAATAAAATAATTTTTTATTACTTTGAATAAACTAAATATAATATTTTTTATTTGAGTTTAATTTTCTATATTTATTATTTATTATAAATAAAACTTTTATTTTATACTAATCAAAATTTGTATACCTAGAACAGTCAAATATTGTTTATCAAGAATATGCTTATTCTACACCTTTATAATATCCTTATAATTTAATTACTTATAATTTAATCATTGACATTTTACTTTACTTTATTCAATCTGTCCTCAAAATTTGATAAGTTGATAAGTTCAATTTTTCAACCATTCGGGTGATGATTGGTTAAGTTTTAAGAAAAGTTTAGCCGTGTAACTATAATTCGAGTTT
Source organism: Massospora cicadina (assembly GCA_022478985.1). Lineage (NCBI taxonomy): Eukaryota > Fungi > Entomophthoromycota > Entomophthoromycetes > Entomophthorales > Entomophthoraceae > Massospora > Massospora cicadina. Next base: position 3,774 of record JAKSZP010000009.1, read on the forward strand.
CAAGATTGTGGGATATCCAAGTAGTTGGTAGTAATAATTTAATTCAATTCAATCGATTGTTTCAACTAATTTATATTAATTCAATTTAACTAATATAAATTCACCATGTTTCTCACCTGAAACTAAACAAAAGTAATAGTAAATGGTAAACAAGTAAACTTAAGGCTAATTTGGAATAGCAATTCAATTCTTGACCACACATTTTTCCCATTTAACTTTATAAATTCATTTCATTCAATTTATTTATCTATTTATTAAACTTCGTTTATCAATTAAAATCAACTATCATTTAAATTTTTACCTTTGCATAGTCAATTAATTAATAAATTAAAGGTAGAAGATTAAAATATCCATCTAAATCATACCCAAAAACAATTAACCTATTTAAATCAACCTAATAGAAGACAAACACTAAGTTTAGTTTGCAACAAGCCAATCAAATCAATATAAACTTAATTAATTAATTGAGAATTAAAAAAATATCTATCAACTTTATACTCAAAATCATCAAAAAATTAATCAAATCAGCTAAATAGATGGAGATCAGCAATTTGAATATTTGGCTATAACTATAATGATATAAATATTAATTTAATAATAAGGTATTAATTCACTGTAAGGGAGGATACCCCAGTGGTAGAATAGGGACCTCTACCGCTGCTTTCCCAAGTTCAATCCCAGTAGTGAACTTTGGGTAGGGGATGATTATGACTGTGTTGGCATTGCACACCAATGCCCCAAAACAAGATAGCAAATAACAAAGGTGGTCCATGGAGTTCCTGGCCTATCATACACCATGCATGGAGGTTTTCCAGATTTTATCCTCCTTTCCCATTCATTCAATTTCCCTTAATCAGTGCAGTATCATCCCTAGGTCAACCCACCTCAAATAAAATTTAAATAATTCACTGTATCAGCAATCCAGTGCTATACCACCCCACAAGGGGCTCTAGTCTGTGTGTCCTCAAAATTGATTGATTTGATAGGTTCAATTTTGAATGGTTGCATCTGTCTGATTGATAGGCTCAATTTTAACCATCCTCTTGGTGATTGGTTAATATTTATGAAAGTTCAGCCATGTAACCATTATTTCTAGTTTTATCAAGATTGTCCAATTGATTTTAAAAATACCTCCTCTAGCATAATCAGCTTTACGGGAAGTGGAGACAGAAGAAGGGGAAGTATCAACAGACCCCAAAATGATCAAGCATGAGGTCAAGCTTTTTTATGGCAATCTCTTCTGACAAAGGGAAATGAGTAAATTGGTGACAAAAACCCTTATTGCCTGGCCAAGCTGGCACTGGGTGGCTGTATGCCAGAAGACATCACCAAGCTATCTGCCAAAATCTCTATCAATGAAGTTAAGAGGGCACTAAAGGAGTTGTTAAGGATGAAAGCACCAGGCTCTGACAATGTGTGTGCAGAAATATACAGCATATTCTGAGACTGCATCATGCTGGAGCTCAAAGCTCTCTTTAACCACTGTTTGCACAATGGCAAACAAATTCTGGGAGGCCATGAGACCAAAATTGTACTTCTGTACAAAAAAGGCCTCAGATGCCAACTTTGGAACTGGCACCTGATTGCAATATCAAACACTAATTATAAACTGCTCACACATATACTATCTAATTGACTGATGGCAACAGCACCGCGCATGCTCCATAGTGCCCAGCATGGCTTCATCAAAGGCCATAGTATATGGGACAGCATTGGTTCAGTCCAGAGCATACTCTAGGATACAAGGGGCATCAAATGAGGGTACCTTATGTTCCTTGACATGGAAAAGACATATGACCAAGTAGCGTGGTCTTTCCTACATGAGGCACTAAAGGCAGTTGTTATCCCCAACATGTTTCGAGCATGGATAACAACACTGTACTCAGGCCTGGTAACAAAGGTTATTATCACAGATGGCACAACCAACAAAATTCCTGTCAGGCAAGGTCTCCGTCTGTAAGTCCCAGGGAACGTCCCTTGGCTCTTGATAGGGCCATCTTCCCATACCTGAATAAAAAAACACTGAAGAGGATGGTGGTTCCCCTCATCACTCAGGGTGATCTCGCTCATGTATTAGATGAGCAATGGGTAACAGCTCTCCCACTTCAGATCCCACCCCCCAATACCCTCACTTACCTCAGCAGAACTGTTGCAGGGAATTAGCAAAATCTGTGCCAATATTGCTGAATTGAAATTGGTTGGATCTAATTCAAGTGGTAATCTGGCCGATGGCCAATATTTGAATGGCTGTAAAGTTATGAAGAATGAGATATCAGCCAGATCGCCCAACAGCTCCAATTTGATCAATAAGCTGGAAGAACAAACATTGGGCATCATTGACAAGGGTTCAAAGCCCTCTGTTAGTAATTTGGGCATTGCAGCTGATGTGCTGCCATTGACTGAACGAACAGTTCAGCGACTGAGTGTGGGCAGGTTGGCCATCCCAAACCCGTTCCCAACCAAATAGACCCATCCCTATATGGGGTGGCCTTGGGGGATTCCCATCACTCATTAGGCCAAACACCATCATGCTAACCATTGGAAATGTAACTGAGCCCTGGTTCAGACGTTTGAGGTTGAACCAACAGAGACTTGGCCCACTGCCAAATTTTGTGATGTTGATTCCCAAAGAACAAACCCATCCATTCCCAAACAATTCGCCAGTTAGGTCAAAATTGCAGGACCTGATCCCAGCTTGTCACTACCCCAATTGACCACTATTTAATCAGTTGCATGGCACTGAGAAAATTGTTGGTCAATTTTCTTACCTTCCTTCAAATAAAATTTTTCCCAAAAAATCTAATTTTTATTTTCCTTTCTGACTGTATCCCAGATGGCATTTCCCCGGTGGCCCATCAGTCTGTATACTGGATGGGCTCAACCAGTTCTTTTGGTCACTATGGCCCCCTCCGTTGTCAATTGGGTTCAGCAAGTTTGATATTTTTGGCTCTACAACCCCATGATTGTTAAACTCTGGCAACAATACTTGAGAATCATGTGGCCGTTTGCCCATCAATTACAAGAGATAAAATGTCTCCTTGCTACCCCCACTGAGATAACCTCATATGCTGAGGATCTTGTCAAAACTGTTACAGTAATTCCACTCCCTGCAGCAAGACCCCCTGGGTCAGGAGTGAGTTCAGTATGGTTCATTGTCAGGATTTTTCTCACCTTATTGTTGCACCACCATTTTGTCATGTCTCACTTTCCAGCTCCATATCAAGTTGTTCAGTCAGCAATGCCTCTGGCATTTTGGCTTGCTTTTTGGGTGCTCATGCATTCTGACTGGCAGGCTGGTCTAAACCTTTTCTGCCATTTCCATGACACTGCCAAGGCGACCCTATGTCACTAATACTCTTCAACTTTGCAGCCAACATTCTACTGGAAGCAATGGGTGTGAAGCTCCAGGGTTTAGTCCACCCTAACCAAATGCCACTGAAGATGCTAGCATTTGCTAATGATATGGTTTTAGGAATAAGCTCCTCAACTGAATTCAGGGCGCCGAGGAACTATTAAACCTCTATCAGCTAGCATTGAATGCAAAAATCAACTTAGAAAAAACCTCAGTGATGAGGGTCAGCAACCTGAGCTTCAGCCCACCAACTGACACAATGCTGATTATGAGCTCCCAGACAGTCTGATACCTTGGGATACTTTTCAATGACAAGGGACCAGTGATACTGGATATCAAACAAGAAGTATTGTCAAGCTTATTGATCTGAATGGCATGCTGGAAAAGCGCCAGACTATGCCTCAAGGAGAAAGTGCAGGCAATAAACATCTTCATCTTCTCAAATTTGTGGTATGTTGCTCACATGCTGCCAATGAACCCAAACTTAGAGAAGAAAAATCAGGTCAATGCTCCAAACTTTCCTGTAGTTCAAGGCAAAGGTGGCACTGATACCACTGGAAGCCATGTTAAACCAAAGAATGAAGGAGGCATAGGCCTTTTGTACTTTGAATCTCACACCCAGTGCATATGGGGGAAGTCATTTCTGAAGCTAACACAGATGCACATGCATTTTCTGACCCTAGAATAGGGCGTGAACTGGGCAAGAGCCCAAGGCCTCCAAGAGCCAGTCTCCCCCCAACCAATATGTGATTGGATGGCGAACCACCCACAGATAACCTCCCAAAAAGGTGCCCTGCACATCTGGTGACTATGCAATTGAGCCGTGCGCCAGGGTGGGTGTGTCAGTTGAACAGCAAGTAAGAGTTAGACTGGCCTGTTAGCCCATATGCCAGAGCATCCAAGCAGTAAACCAGAATGCCTGAGGCACTGATGCTAATATGACGAATATGGAACTGGAAAGGAGTTCCAACAATATCTGCCAGTGGATCAGAATTTTGTATAGGCACAGAATAAGGTACCAGACATACATGGTCATTAACCCCAAGGGGTATGAGAATGTTGGCAGAGAAGGCGGCTTAATTTTTAACATATAAAAATTTAATTTTTGGGAGGAGATTTTAATGGGAAATTTAGGAAAAAAATTGACCAACGGCTTTTCTCAGTGCAATGCGACTGATTAAATAGTGGTTGATTGGGGTAGTGGTGAAGCCAGGATCAAGTCCCACAATTTTGACCTAACCTGCAAATTGTTTGGGAATGGGGGTTTTGTTACTTGAGAACCAACATTGCAAAATTTGGCGGTGGGCTGAGTCACTATTGGTTTGACCTCAAATGTCCAGATTTGAACTCAGTTACATTTCTGACGGTTGGCATGATGGCGTTTGGCCCAACAAGCAACGGGAATCCCCCAAGGCTACCCCACATATGGGCGGGACCATTTGATTTGGAACAGGTTTGGGATGCCCAACCCACCCACGCTCAGTCGCTAAACCATTTGTTTGGTCAATGGCATTGGATCAGGTGCAACGCCTGAATTATCAACTGAGGGCTTTGAACCCTCATCAATAGTGCACGATGTTAACTCTATCAGCTTATTGGTCAAATTGAAGCCGTCAGGCAGTCCATCTGATACCTCAGTCTTCATGGCTAATTGACCATTTGAGTTTCAGCATCATCCAGGTTGCCACTCAAATTTGATCTGGCTGATTTCAATTTAGCAATTTCAGCACAAATTTCATTAATTCCCCATAACAGCTCTGCCAAGGTGAGCATGGGTACTGGGGGTGGGATCTAAAGCGGCAGAACTGTTACCCATCATTCATCTACTACATGAGCGAGATCGCACTGATTAATGAGGGGTATTGCCATCCTCTTCAGTAGCTTCTTACTTGGGAATGGGAATATGGTCTGATCAACAGCCAGAGGGCGTTCCCCAGGACTTACATTACCCTTTCCTTTTTCCAAAGAAATGGCACCCCCACTGGGGAACTGCACCAGAGCCTCATTTTTGTGCGCCTTAGGTAATTTGATTGCCATAGTAGTTGTGACTTTTTTTTGGGGGGGGGGGACGGGGAGCATCAGGGTGGGCTAAATGAAATGCATCAACCAGGTCCATACAATTTGCGCAATCACATGCCTTGACCCAACTGTTTTCATAGGCTGGATATCCTTTCCAGGCCACGAAAATTGCATGGAACGTCGGGATTTCTGGGATGCCAGGATAGCTTCTACCTCAGCTTCCTCTGCATTATCAATGATAATCGGTTCCAGTTCCATGGGAATTGCACCCTTGAAGGGTGACAGCTGGGAAACATGGAAAACGGGATGCTGCTTTCAATGCGTGGGAAGCTTCAGTTGGAACGCCCCATTACCCAAAACCACTTTCACCAAATGAGGACCCAAACGTTTGCTGGCGAATTTTTGGGAAGGGGCCTGGATTTTTAAGTGATGGGTATCAAGAATAACATAAGAACCCTTCACAAACTCATGGCCTGGAAGACGTTTCTAGTCTGCAAACCACTTGTAGTCATCTATAGCTTTGGTGAGGTGTTCCCGCACTAAGCCTTGAGTCAATCTAATGTGAGCAGCATAACTGCGGCAGCTTGAACCTCTGGCCTCAAGCACAGTCCGACCAAAAACAAAGGATTATAACCCAACGTTGCTTTATAAGGAGAAAACCCCGTGGATGTGTGAGTTCCATTATTGTATGCAAATTGGGTGAAAGGGAGATCATTGGACCAAGTATCTTGCACGGCTGTAGCATAGCAACGCAGGTACTGTTTGAGAACTTGATTGACCTGCTTGGTCTGGCTATCAGACTGAGGATGATATGCCATGGAGTGATAGGGGGATATTTTCAGGATTTATAGGAGCTCACTCCAAAACCGTGCAGTGAACTGGGAACCACAATCGCTGATGATCTCCTGGGGGAGACCAAACATTAAAAATACATGGCATACAAAAAGGTGGGCAGTCTTTTTGGATGTAATCGTGGAGGTGCAGGGGATAAAAGGGGAAAATTTTGTGAAGTGATCCACCACAACCATTACCACTTTGAACCCATTAGAACATGAGAGCTCAACGATAAAATTCACGTACACTGATGTCCATGGACCCTCCACCTGCTGTAAGGGGTGCAAGAGGCCATTCTTGCCAGAGCAATCTGACTTGGCCCTGAAACAAGTAACACAATTGGCGATCCAGCCCAGAACTTCTTTTGTCAAACCTGCCCAATTATAGGTCCATTTGATCAAATCAATGCATTTCTTAAAACCAGGGTGACCAACTGTGGGGGTCATGATGAGCGCAAAATACCCCATTTTGGAAAGAGGGGGGAACCCAAACGCGAGATCTAAAATGTATAAGCTTCCTTCAGTAAATATAGGGATTGTTTATGCTTCTGGTGAGATAATTGCTCAACCAACTCCACGCCCTCAGGGCAGGCCATTTGACTGTCTAAGACATGAGCAATAAATGGAGCGTTGGAGGCCAGAGCGATGGAAGAAACAACTGGGGGGACAATTGACAAGATTTGGGTGGTAGGGATTACAGTAATGAGATCTACTTCTTCCAGCTCCATGGAACTGTGGGTGGGGCTGCGACTAAGAAAATTGGAAAGCACATTTAATGCCCCTTTTACAAATTCATATTTGAAATTAAAACACAGGTCCTGATAGGTTTGGGCTTGCTGGTGTGCCAATTTTTGAGGTTTTTGAAAGTACAACAAGGCTTGGTGATCCATGCGAACTGTTAATTCATGTTAAGCACCCTGTAACAGGTATCTACAATGAGTTAGGGCCCATGCAACGGCTGCCAACTCCTTGTCATAAATAGCCCAAGGCTGCTCTATGGCAGTAAAATTTTGGGAATAGTAGGCGACTATGTGTTCCAAACCATCATGCTCCTGGAGCAACACAGCTCCAACAGCTACTGACGACGCGTTGCATGCAACAATATATGGATTGGTGGGATTGGCATGTTTTAAATTGGGCGGGAATACAAACACTTCTTTAATCAATTTGAATTCCTGTTGGCATTTGTACATCCAATGAAAAGGTACATTTTTCCCTGTGGGTGGGTGGAGTGGGGCGGCGAGCTGAGAGAGTGCGGGGGAGAATTTTTTCAAGAAGGTAATGGTTCCCAAGAAACTCTGGAGTTGTTTCTGTGTAGTCAGAGTTGGCCACTCCCAGATAGCATCCAACTTATTGGGAGGGATTTAAACACCATCTTTAAGGACCAGGTTTCCGAGAAAGGTGACCTCCTCCTTATAAAACTCGCACTTGGAAGCTTTGAGGAACAGCCCTGCTTTATGCAAGGTGACTACCACTGCTTCTAAGTCGATAGCATGTTATTTGGGAGTTGGGGAGTGGACCAGAATGTTATCAATGTATGCAATAGCACAGGTGAACCAGAGGTCACCCAGTACATTCTTGATCATCCATTGAAATGTAGTGGGGGCATCTTTTCAACCCAAAAGGCATTACCCATAATTGGAAAATGCCACGTTTTGTCTGGATCGCAATTAACCATTCCTGCCCTTCCATTACCCAGATTTGGTTGAAAGCGTTCACCAAATCCAGCTTAGAGAACACACGGGATTTGGCGATTTCCTGACTGATTGTCTGCTCCAGAGGCAATGGATAGGGATCAGTAATTGTTATTTTTTTTTAAATGGCCATAGTCCATGCAGGGGTTGAAGAGAACCATCTGCTTTTTTGGCGAAGACAATGGGGGAGGCGATGGGTGAGTTCTCTTTGAACATCCTTCTTTTCTCAAAATATCGTCCAACCAGGTATTGAGTGCAACTTCTTCCTCCGCTGTATGGGGATACAATTGACAGTTGATGTTCACCAGCTCCACGGTCATTCAAAACCCACAATCATACCTGGTGTGTTTAGGCAAATGCTCCGCCTTTTCCATATCAAAAATTCTTTGATAGCACATTAAGATTACAAGAAAATTGGCTGGAATGCCTGCAGCAGTGACCAGGGTAGTGATGGAGCTCATTCCTTGTATCTTGTTGAGGGTGTAAATCAATGGGAATTCTCCCTCTGAGTGATCAGTGGTAAATGACAACGTATTAGACTCTTAAATGAATCTTCACATGCTGTCAATGCCACCACCCCACATCTAAAATCACCGGAAACACTAAGTCTGGCATGGCTGAGAAGTGATCGCAGAAGTTGAACTGGTGGATTGAAAAAGGTACTGGTTGACGAATGACATATGAGGGCTGATAAGCCGATGAGGCCACCATCACTGAGGAGCCCACATCCATTTTCAGTTTTAATTGTTGTACCAATTCAACACTCATAAAATTTCCCGCAGCTCCAGTGTCCACCAGGGCCTCAAAGGAGATGTGATGAGAACCAACGCTAATCTTCATGGGTACTAAGAAGTAAGCATAGTTCTCCTTCTTGGTAGTTGTGGATGAATCTGGTGATACCAAAGAAATGGTGATGGGGTCCAAGGAAACCAATGGGCAAATAGCTGCGGCAACTAAGGGGTATAGTTTTGGAGGTTTAAGTGTGACTGGTTTAATATGGTCAGAGATAATCTTCTTTACAACCTGGCTCAGTTGGAAAGAAGGAACCATTGCTGCGCCTACCCATGTGAGAAAGGCGGAAACTGCTAATAATGGTTGGTCAATTATGTCAGGTGAATGGCAAGTAAGAGTTAGACTGACCTGCCAGCCCAGATGCCAGAGCATCCGAGCAGCAAACCAGAATGCCTGAGGCACTGCTGCTAATATGACGAATATGGAACTGGAAAGGAGTTCCACCAATATCTACTGGTGGACCAGAATTTTGTATAGGCACAGAATAAGGTACCAGATGTACATGGTCATTAACCCCAAGGGGTATGAGAATGTTGGCAAAGAAGGCGGCTTGATTTTTAACATATTAAAATTTAATTTTTTGATAGATTTTTAATATAAAAATAGAGGAAAAAAATCAACCAACAGCTTTTCTCAGTGCAATGCGACTGATTAAATAGTGGTCAATTGGGGTAGTGGCAAAGCCAGGATTGGGTCCCACAATTTCAACCTAACTGGCAAATTGTTCAGAAATGGGGGGTTTTGTTACTTGAGAACTGACATCACAAAATTTAATGGTGGTGGGCTGAGTCACTATTGGTTTGACCTCAAACATCCAAATTTGAACTCAGTTATGTTTCTGACAGTTGGCATGATGGCATTTGGCCTGATGAGTGACGGGAATCCCCCAAGGCCACCCCACATAGGGGCAGGACCATTTGGTTTGGAATTGGTTCAGGATGCCCAACCTGCCCACGCTCAGTCACTGAACCGTTTGTTTAGTCAATGGCATTGGATTGGGAGCAACGCCAGAGTTATTATCTGAGGGCTTCAAACCCTTGTCAATAGCACCCAATGTTAACTCTATTGGCTTATTGGTCAAATTGGAGCCATTGGGCGGCTTGTCCAATACCTCAGTCTTCATGGCTAATTGACCATTTGAGTTTTGGCCATCAGCCAGATAGCCACTCAAATTTGATCTGGCTGATTTTTAATTCAGCAATTTCAGCACAAATTTTATTAATTCCCCATAACAGTACTGCTGAGGTGAGCATGGGTACTGGGGGTGGGATCCAAAGTGGCAGGGCTGTTACCCATCGCTCATCTACTACATGAGTGAGATCGCCCTGAGTAACAAGGGGTATTGCCATCCTCTTTGGTAGCTTCTTACTCGGGAACAGGAATATGGTCCAATCAACAGCTAGAGGGAATTCCTAAGGACTTACAGGGTGGTCAATTGAGTGATCAGACTGAGAGGCTGAGCAAATTCAAAGGGATGTCAAAGCACATAATTATGCAATGATTTCTGCAACAAGCTGGGAGGAGCATAACCAGATTGCTGATAAATACACAACCAAGTTGATCTGAATAAGGTACAAATTGATGCTGATAGAATATGGGGATCCGCTCCCAAAACTGGGGCGCAATCAGCCCACCCGCCCACAAATCCTAAATGACTGAACTATCAAAGGCCACAACACCAACTACACAATGAAGGAGTTGATTTTGGGCCTGAACTCTCACTTGGTAATGGCCAAACAGCATTTGGTAATCTGGCGGATCCTAAATCAGGCATTCAAATTGGGCAAGCATAGCGGGCCAGACTACCAGCACAAAAAATGTCCCATATGCGCTGAACTGGAAGCAGACATAGCACACTGTTATTAAAAATGTGCCATGTTCAAAAAATACTGGTCCACAATGTGTTATATCCTATTAGGCAAATATCTGCTACTGGGTATACATCCATTGCAGGACCTTTTCTTTATGAAACCCTGAGAATGGCTCCAATCCAACTACAAGCCTTCAATTACCATTATTGTGTATGGGTAATTCACTGTGCGCTTGTTGCCAAGGTTTTGAGCAACAAGCGCCCCACCACAGAGGTTTGGTATTAAAGACCATTCAGATTATTTCTGATCAGCTCCATCAGATCTCAAAATTTTTGCGCATAATCCCCAGGTGTTATAAAGCCACACATTTGGCTTTCCCCACTGGATCATTCATTGCATGTGATGAGGCAACTAATCAACTGAGAATAGAATGGCCTGTAAGCTCACTGATGCTAGAACTGTGGCTAGCAATGGTGATCACTGCTCAGCAATGGTCAGAGGTGCTAGAACTCTAGTGGCCTGAAACCCCAGTCCTTTTTACTCTTGGCCAAATTGCCTGTATTCTGCTCTCCCCTCTTACTTTCCCTTAAATTTTCATTTTAATAAAGTATGGAGTTTTTTTAAAAAAAATCTAGCATAATTGGCTCAGCTTTTGGCTCTAAACTTCAATTCTATAAAAGGTCAGTTGTTCAAATCCTGGCATAATCACTTTTTATACACTTTTCTTAAACCCACTGTCAATTCTGTCTGTCTGTAATTAAATCTTAAAGCTCTATTTCAGACACTTATATTCTATAAAGTTTGGGAATGGAATGCTAGTATGTAATTATTTAAAATAATCAAATAAATTTAAATATCAGTTCTATTTAAGATCTATAATATTATTTCTAATATATTTATATAGTAATTTGGCTGGGTATTTTCATATTCATTTAATTCGATTTCTCATAGGTTTGATAAGGGGTTGGTAGTTCTAGGCTGCTATAAGTTCCATAATTGGTTTTTGCTAAGTAGTGGTTTATTTTTTGGTTGATTCGATAGGTTCAATAGTTTTAGGTAAGTGATTGATGGTTTAGTTAATTTGGCAGGCTTAATTGATTTTAGCTAAGTGGTTGAAGGTTGGTATTTTTAATAGGTTTAATGGTTTCTGAACCTATTAGTAGCTATCTACCAACATAAAAACTAAAATAATTTAGAATCTGATTATTTTGATAGGTTTATTTTATTTGGCCGAGTGGGTTGATGGTTTTGGCTGCTTCAATTGAGCAATTAGGTTTGGTCGAGTAGTTATTGCTTAATAATATATAAACTAAACTACTCAATTTGAATCACCTGAAATCCTATAGACACCATAGCAAATCACGGGTAAAGCTGCTAGTTACTTATATATAATCATTGACATTTTACTTTACTTTATTTAATACAACACTAACTTTGACGCCCTTTCCCTCTCAGCATCTTTGCTTATTTATTACAACGCTAAATCTGTGTTTGTTCAATTTATTTTTTAGTATTTATTAAATTTAGCCAATCAACTAAATCAACTATTTTTTAAATTTTAATGTGATTAATTAATTATTTATTTAAATAAAAGTATTAAATTAAAATAACCACCTATATCATTCTCAAAAAATCAAACTATTTTTTTAGTACCTTTGGTGCCCAACCCAAAAGAGGGAGCCGCCATGCATCTTTATTCACAAATGGGCCAAACAAAGGGATTATCATAAATTAAAAAATTCCTAATATAGCCCATAGGTTATCAGCCTGGGAAGCTATATCAGATGGCGAGGAGTCTTTGGGAAAGCATTTGTCTGGCGCCCGCTTTAGCTGGTGGACCATGGTGGACAGCATTGGGGTGGGAGTATCAGCAACATGAGGCATAATGAGGTATAATTGGGGGTTTTCTTCATTAATGAGGCTGGCAGTGTCCATCACCTCAATGTATTGAGCAAGTTGATGCTCAGCAAAATTGATGAAAGCTGGCACACAAGTAAATGATTTGATGCACTGTTGGGTTTGAGGATAATTGGGGTTGAAAAGAGTAGTTTTTGCTGCATTGATGTAAGCGCAGCTTGCACTGAAAGCAAGCTCCTCAATTTTGTACTTTGCATCTTTCTCAAAATCATGAGGAAAATTGGGGATAGTAATACCCTCAACAAGGGGCTCCATTGCCCCATGGAGTTGCTGTTGGAGGAGGGTGTTGGCCAGGGCAGCTGCAGCCACAACTGCAATATTGTTAATATTTTTATAAATGGGAAACCAATTTTTTGGACGAAAATGGTGGGAACATGATTTGGGAGGGTCAACAAAGAACCCTATAAAGCAAAATCAGGTTTCACGTGGCATGGCCATCCATTCTCCTTAATCCATTTGAGAGCCTCAAATGGATTAGAATCAGCCAGCGCTGGGACAGCTACTAGAATTGGGGCTGTGGCTGGAGCAGATTGGCCATGTGCTGTCAACCATGGCAGCTCAGCTGAAACTGGTTCAGCCATAGACTCAGGATTCCATAATCCAGTCAAATTTTCAAAATTTTTATATTTTTTTTTAAATTTTGATTGGCTGCTGATTTTAGAACAGCGCCAGAATTCCCTGATGTTGGGGATGGGAGGATTGAGCTCCATTCAAAAAATTGGGGTGAGAGCTGCTGGGGCAGTGCCCAAGCCCTGAGCAGCAGACGTGGCAGAAGTGGCAACTGTGGGGCACTTGCACTTCAAGTGATCAAGCTCAAAGCATAAGGGGCAAATGGCGCAGCCGTTTTTGACATGCACCCAGAATGGGTGATCAGGGGTGGATCTGATCACAGTGCAGGGGGGAATCATGAGGTGAGAGTCACGATGAAATGGGCGGATTGTTGCAAAGGTGCAAGGCCCTGCCAACCAATCTGCCCCATTGGGAACCACAAACTGCAACACAGGGTCTGCGCCGTAAATGGCCAAACCCTCAGTGAGCTTGTGGCGGAGGCGTTTGGGGGAAAGGAAAGAGGGCAACCCAGCAAACTGGACCACCAAAGTGGCCTCATCTGGGAGCTGGGTGCAAACAGTAGGAATGGGATTTTTTTATAAAATGATTTGCAGCTTGGCTGCTGCTGCTGCATCAGCTTCTGAATGGAAGCTGAGATCAAAATACCCCTTAAAAGGGCAGAAGTCAATAAAACTGGTGGTTTTAAAACTGCCATGGCCAACTCAATGATGGCTGCACTTGCATATGGGAAAAGATTCCCATATTTGACCCAAAGAAAACGCAAATTGCTCCATGGGAGCACCAATGGGCTCTGGAGCACCGCCTGAGAGTTTGTGAGGTGGTGGGCCAGTCCTGAGGGGGGACATAACGCCCATTAGTGTTGGGAGGGCTAGCAGAGCCAGCCTGGGCGCACTTCAGCGGTGGCCAAAAGATGCCAGATGGCGGCACACCACCACCCTCAAGCTAGGGCAGCAGACGTCAATTGCATCAACATCAGTAAGTTTTAGCTTGATTGAGTGGTTGTTTTTTTGTATTTTTTAAAAAATCTAGATTTTTCTTTGATTTGGGTATTAAAAAAGAAAGAAAACAATTTAATTATTTAAATCAACCAAATAGATGACAAACAATGAGTTTAGTTTGAGATTTGGGCAATTAATTTAATACCAACTAATATATTAATCAAAATTATTAATTAATTAAAAATTAAAAGATAAAATAATTTCTAACTTTATAGTCAAAATCAAATTTTTGGATTAATCAAACTAGCTATATAGATGGAGGTCAGCAAGTTGAATATATGGCTATAACTATAAGTATTATAACTATTAAATTCGATAATATTATTATAATATAATAAGATAAATAATTCACTGATCAGCAATCCAGTGCTATACTGCCCCACAAGTGGCTTTAGTCATCAAATGGATGAGGTATTTCAAAGGATGATTGAAGGTAATGTCAGGGACAACTCTGAGAATTCAAGGTATATTATAAAAAGCAATGTATAACACTCAAATGAAAAATGGACAATAGATAAAAAAATCAATAAAAACAAATTTTTATTCCCAAAGCTGCCAGAATGATTTTAAATAATCTGCGCAGCACACAAAGTCATTGTCCATGGTGGCCTGAGGAAAACCATGTGCCAAATTCACCAGTATTTCTAATTGAATTGATCAACTATGATGTCACTGACTACCCAGCCTGCTGTGTGGAATGCAAACTCCACAAACCCCATAAAAATATAATATGATACAGGCTAGTACGCCTTGGATTTGCATGACATACTGTGTCAATAGATGTGATAAGACTCCTAAGTTTTAGTACAGGAGGAGCTAAATATATCTTAGTAAAAATAGACTATCTAACTAGATGGTTAACAACCAAAGTCTTAGGTAAAGTGAATACTTTGCACAGAGCCATTTTTTTAAAGTTATATACTAACATGGATGCCCTCAAATTATCTTGAGCTACAATAGAACCAAATTTACCACCTATGTAGTTCTGAGGCTTAACAAATTCATAGGGATCAGAGGAGTAGTATCAGTTTCACATAGACCAGAAATAAACAGAATCATGGAAAGTTTTAAAGGAATGATAGCCTAATGTTAAGAAATTTGGTTTCTGAGAAAACTTCCACTTATGGAACTTACCTAAAACTAATTACCTTTGTCTAGAAAATAAGTCATTCTATGGCAACAAGAAAACACCATTTAAATTACTTTATGGACGAAGTGAAGAATCACCATCAATATTGTAATTTTCCATAGATCCAGTAGTGGAGATAAGTAATGATCAATACCTGAACAGACTGGCCAGTATTATGATCAAACTGCATTTGCAGGAGTTTGATATCACCCACAAGAAAAGGATCAAAGCAAAGTTGACAGATGAAAAGAACTGACCAACAATACAGAATTACCATGTGAGGAGTAGGGTAGCCTATTGTGACACGCATGGTATTTGACAAAGAAAAAAGCTAGATGCCTTATGATCAGGTCCATTTAAAGTGATTATCAAGCCAGTAACTGATGCCTACACCGTTAATAACATTATTATGGTCATGTAGTGAGCTGGGTCCATATGAAATGAATTAAATATAGAATCTAGTAGAAGATTAAGTTCAATGTTCCCAATGGACCACTAGACCTAGAAAAACAGGCTGAGTCCTAGTGTTGGTCAAGTCCCAGGTGAGGGCAGCTGAACCATATAGTTGGTTAAGTCTTAAAAATAGACTTCTTAACCACAATAGCAGGTTAAATTCAAAAAACAAACTGCTGAACCATTGTAGGGGAAATAAAAAGATGGGCCTCTGAACCAAAATATAGGCTAAGTTATGTTGCAAAAAGAAATATAAGTAAATATAACAAAAATATGATAAGGTAAAAAATCATAAAGGATTTATATATATATAAATTAAAATGCAAAAACTATAATAAATATTTGAATTTTATTTAACATCACTAAAAGAATTTGGTGATGTCTCCTTATGTTCTTAGTAGGACTCAACTTTGGTTGAACTGAGTCACTGCAAGTTAGTCTTAAGGCATTAGAAGAAAAAGTTACTGATAGGACCAACTTGGCTTAAAACTGGTTCCATTACAAGTAGTCTCAAGGCGCTGAATCAAGCAAGCATAATGGTAAAAGCAGGACGGGTTAAAACTGGATTCACCAAAAGTAGTTATCTAAATAAATGAAGCCATCCTGGGGGTATACAGGGAACAAGGTATCAAAGAAGCTATAAAGAAGATCCTTCAAACCTTAAGGTGTTGCATAACCTCAACATGGTGTAAAAAAGGCTTTCCAGACCTTTTGTCAGGAAGAACATCGGAACAAGGCTGGAATGGAAGTGGCTGTCAAAGTTTCTGGCCTCTTAGGTGCTCACATGGTGCAGGCTTAGTTTCACAATAATGGGACAGGTGCAGGTGACTCAAGTCTTTCTGCCTAAAAAAGAGAGCCAAAGTTCTTCTTAATTTTCTATCTCAACCCTTTGTGGAAAAGGGATTTTCAAGAATATTTTATAGTAATATTGTAAAAAGAATAATATTATATCAAGTATAACAAATTACTTGATAAGATGTAAGGTTTATTATAAAAGCCAAGCACAAGTTAAAGTGCTAAGGCTAATAATGGGAGGTGAGATATTGATTATAAGCAAAAGAGAATAGCTAAGCAATAGATTCAATTAGATTCCTTGCTTAAAAGAATTCTAAGCATCAATTATATATTACAGTATAAATAATTTTTATCTTGAAACTCAAAATTCTTATCTTGTAAATCTCTGACTATTAAAATGGATTAAAATGCTAATATAAGTTATAAGTGACAATATTCAGCACTTCAGATAAGCTCAACCCAATTTAATGGGGAGCACATCTAGTATTCACCAATAATTTAATATTGGTAAGTCGTGACCCCAAGCAAGAGGCTTCAATCTAAAAGGGCGATGCCTGAAATTGGCCATGAGGACTGATCTCTGCAGATATGGTAGTCAGGAGGACATGGAACAGAAAAATGCTAAGTTAAAGTTTATGCAGAGACAAGTTAAGCAAGGAATGAAGTTATACCAAGAGAACTCCAAATATGTACCACGTTGATAGATTTAATCAAAAACAAAGCAGAGTAAGCTCCTATAAAATCTTGATCACTGGACAATCAGGTCAAGTGGTGATGTGGTGGGAGTTTTGCCCACTTTACCCAGCTTCATCAATTATAATTTTCCTGCTTGTCCACTAGGGGATTCATCTCACTATAAGATGCTAAAGTTATCAATTGTATAGCAATATCTAATGATTTGAGAAATATTCTCAGCAAATTTTTATTGAACTTAAAATTATGAACTGTGAACTAATAGTGCTTTTATGAGGATGATCCCTGATAATAGACATTTGATTAGGTTGCTGATTTTAGTATTGAAAACTTATATAGCTTGTAGGAGTCATTTGGTAAAGTTGCCATTTGATTAAGGGGTTTATGAGTTTCTGGTAAGTCTTGCCGCCTGTGATACAACGGCTTTCAAATTTAATCTTTTCAGAATTGCAACCTACTGTCTATCTTTAGAAGTCCCATTACTTAAACAGGTTGTTACCAAATAAGGGTAATTTGATAAGACATGAGCAAAGACGTTATACATGTTCTTTGTTTCAACTCAGAAGCGGTCATAATTTGAGTAGTGGAGAAAACTCAATTAATTTGATGAAGAGTAAAATCATTTCACGTGACCATGGATGGCTAATTCTTTGATGATGGCAACTGTCCCCAATTAGAGTGCCAACCAAAAAATGGCACTAAATTTCCTATATTATCCCCTTTAATTTTTTATAATAAAGCAGATCAGATCAAAACAGATACTTTTATAATTTGGAATGTTTTGTTCTTGTGAGTAGAGTTGGAAAGATAAGTATAGCCTTTGTCTATATTATTGTTATCTCCTCAGACTCTGCGTGACAAGAAGGGAGAAGAACCTTTGACTCTTATCTTAGGTTAAGTCTCACCTGATGAAATAAAGAAGAAGTCCCTACTATATTATACAAAAAAATAAGACAAGCACCAGGTTGGCGTTGGCCCTATTAACTATCTTAGCTATCAAAAGGGCAACTAGATTAGTATTCTTTATATCACTACTTTCCAATATAATCTTATCATCAACAAGTTGAACAATAAACATACAAGGAATCTGCAGTTGAACAGAGATCCATAGCATTTATTATACATAAAGAGAGAAATTCCTAGATTTATTAATTGGTGTTACATTGAGTCACCACCTGCTCTCTGGTTTAACATTAAATTTTCTCCTGAAAACACCACCTCCTCTCAGGGGCCCAACAAAACAAAAAAACATTTGAGCTTCTATTGTAACTAGTAGGTTTGCACCTATAAGTTAAGAAGGATTTGGTTAGTACTGGCCATGTCATGGATCATATAATTTTAAACTGGCAGAAATCCACCCATGAACCCGCGCGCCATGTTTGGATGTCATGCCATGCTCTCAAACCATTTTCTCAGCATGGTATGTTAATAGTAGGGTCAGGCTCTAGGACAGCACTGATAATGAGGCCAATGCCTGACCTAGCTCACTTGCTGAGCTTATCCTTTTGATCTAGGTTTAGAATGTAATTTTAATATAAAATGTACATTAATAAGCCACAAAATTTTTATTGAATATTGTAAGATTTTTCAGTAAATGCAGCTAAATTATAGTTATCACCTTCACTTTATATATAACTACAAAATACTCAACTAGGCTCCTTTAACTCAAGCTTTAACGATGACAAGATCATTATTACTGATGGATTGATATCAGTTTAATCATTAATTGGATAATTTGGGACGTTGAATTATCATAACCCCCAGATCAGCCTTTTTCAGTATTTTTGAATACATACCTTTGACAACCCTCTTTCTAGTTCACTCATCTAATGAGTTCAATTTATCAAAGTTAACCTTCAAAATTCACATTGGAATTCAAGATTTCTCCCACCTGGTCAATGTGCAGACCTGGAAGTTCCTGATCCGTTATAGAAAATAGTTCTAAACCACTGAAGCGCTTGCCTCAATAAGGATTAACCTGCAATAAGTTACATCAACCTGGGCACTTCCCAATCTTGTTCATTCCTTGCCACAGAAAGGAAAAAAAAACCCCTAAAGAGGTTACCTTTAACGCTGCAAAGGGTGGATCTTTACACTATTGGTGAAAATGACTCTTGGCTTATCTGTTCTTTTGACTGATGCTAAAGTATGAAAATAGGCTTAAGGCTGTAAGCTAGTTGAGAAAGAAAAAATTTAAACAGGATGTGGTGAAATAGACTATGCCACTTTTTGTAGTACAAGCGGTGACCAACCCAAGAAAGAGGTCCTTCACGCATCTTTATTTACAGTATGCTAAACAAAAGGAAGATTAGATAAAAATCTGCTAGGAATGGAGCTGCGGCTTTAGCTTAGCCATCTATTCTAGGAGAACAGGGATTAAAGAATTTCATTTTGCGCCAGCTTCAGGTGGCAGAAAAAGCAGTCAAAAGGTGGTTAGGGCATCAGTGGCGTGCAGAAGCATGAGAAAGAGGTGAGGGTTTTCCCTATCAATGTGGCCACAGTATGCATCAATTCAATATTATAAGCGATTTGACATTCACATAAATATAAGATTGGGCACACAAGTAAAATCTTTGTTGCACTGCTGAATTTGTGGATAATTGTGGTCATAAGCAAAGAGCTTGCTTTAATGAATGCATGGCCTGATGCATAAGGTAGCTCTTAAATATTTAATCTGGTGTCATTGGTGAAATTTTCAGGTAACTTAGGTAAAGGAAGGCCCTTACAAAATGGCTCAATTACCATATGGAATGCTTGGTGGAGAAGGGAGTCAGTGGGGCCAGCGACTGCATTACCAGCTTTTTGATGATTTTTTTTGTAAACATGAAACTGTTACAAGGATGGAAGTGGTGGCGGGGAGTTGAATTGGGGGTTAGTTGTAAAAGTTCTTTAGGCTAAAGTCAGGTTATATTCTGTTAGTATTTTTATCATCATAATCCATTCAACTGCTTCAAATAGATTCTACATGGCCTGCTATGGGCCAGCAAAGAATTAGTCAGGCGTCAGAAGCTGATTGGCCAACACAGTGGACCATGGCAATTCCGCCAGCACATAAGCAGCCATGTGCTCAGGTATGGGTCAGCTAGTCAACACTTGGTTGGGTGGAATGGTGGGAGCAGCACTTGCAGTAGTCAAAGCTGGGAGGAGAAGCGATCCCCATGCAAAAGTCCTAGTAAAATCAGTAGCAAGGCTTACATCAAGATAGAGGAGAGGCATAGGCAGCTTTGGTAGAGTATGTTGAGCATCTACGCTTTAAGTTGTCAAAGATTTACCACATAAGGCAAATGGCACGGTAATTTTTGACGCAAGTGCAGAAGAGATGATTGGGGGTGGATCTGTTCATGGCGTGGGGGGTAACATAATATTGGTATCATGACAGAAAGGGCGAGATCGTCTCAAACATGAGTGGCCCATCAAGATAATAGGCACTGGCTGGAAATTTTTTATGACATGACAATAAGCCCAAAGCATTATGGCGGAACATTAGAGCTCAACTATAAGTAGGTTTATAAAATTTTAAAATCTAATAAAATGCAAGTTGATTCAACGCTAAGTTTTTTAAATCTTCCTGAAATAGAAAAATATTACAAAAACCTAATGATGAGACGATTATAATGGATGCTGGAAAAGCTGAGCAGCTGAGAAGATGGGCCAGAGTTTGGCCATAAAGATGAGCATAAGATGGAAAACAAAGGGAAAGAGGGAAGTTAAGTTCTTAGATGTAGAAAGAATCTTAAGGCTTAAGTTTCTAAAGGTTAATGTTATAAGATTCTGCAAAAGTAATAAAGATTTTAGTTTATAATGCCCTTGATCTATTTTTATCAGTTATTATATTATTTTGACGGACATTAATCATCATATTACTTTTCAGTTGTATCAGTTTGCGTTAACTCATGTACAACTTTTATTAGACTTTAGTCCATGCTGCTGAATTTCTAACAGTAGTGCTTACTACAGGGGGGTCCACTGTTCCAACCACATAAGCCTATTCATTTATCTGTATTAATGGTAAAAGTATCCAAAGCTGACAAAAAACCGCTTTTGTCTAAAAAATTATGCAGTATGAAAAACTTAAAATTGTGACGAACACCATGTGCTGAACCAACCTTGAGATGTTTTGTGAGAATGAGGCTTTGATGGGTCTGATTGCAGCATTGTTTCAAAACTTTTTAAACTTAAACTGCAGAAAAAGTTAATAACCGACATTCTCAGCAGCATGGTCAACTGGCTGCAGTGCGTTGAGAAGAAATTGGAGGAAGAACCTTCCTACTGTACTAACCAAAGCTAAACTGGAAACCAAACAGAAGATGATAGCAAAAAACTGGGGCTATATGACAAAAGAGCATCTAAGGGAGGTGTAGAGGAGTGCTTCACCAGCAAGCAGACTGTGAAAGTCCGTATACTCAAAGTAGGGACAACGGAAGTGATTTTACCATATTGGAAGGTTTCCTTACATGTTTGCAGTGCTGCCAACATAGGAATCCCAGTCCATACCTATACCAACAGATAAGCTGAGTTCTGCTTTTCCTTCTGCATCCTTTTCTTATCAAGGGCCAAGTTATGCTCTTTAGGAAGTGCCTCATTTTTCCCAAGAGCTCGCAGTTTTGAGCATGAGGAGGAAGTCTGCATCAATAAGGTACCCCTCTTATAGTTGGGATAGAAACATACACATGTTTCTCAAATGGCTCAAATTTCTGTAAAGGGAGCCTTGGAATTATGTAAAGCCAAGCTGTTGATCCACACCTTTTATATTGAGAGTGCTGACCAGGTTACATGTTACTTGAAAAACAGATCCGTCACCTACCTGGAAGACAAAGAGATGGTGCTACGCTTTTTTTGGGGTGTATAGAGTAAAGAAAGTGGCTCAGTGGAAGCCCAAATTCCTTGACCATTGGGTTTTAGGGGAATGAGACCCTGATAGAGTTCACGGATTGATTTACCACTGATGCACACATCTTAATTGGGGTGGGATATTGTCTGAGGCTGACGTCATAATCGCCCTGACTTCAGTGTTGAAACAGCATCATGAGCTGATCAATGCGATGCTCCAGTCTTGCAAGAGGATATCCTTTGCTTAAAATCTTTAGTTACCTTCACTGGCTGTCACATTCCATCTTCTCAATCCAGAATGGAAACACCCCTATGACTACTGCTGAAGCTCTTCCCTCAAGGAGGTCCCAACAATTAACCAATATCTGATAGTTAATCCTCCCCCTTTAATTATGTTTTCAGGGCATCCTCGTCCATTGTATAATCCCTGCCAAATCACAATCCTTTGTTCAACCTTTGACTGGAGCAATTTCAGGATACTTGGAGATGGGAAAACTAATAGTAACAAGTTATGCCTGCAGTTGGCTTGTTCATATTTCATTGTACTGCACTGATAACTGGCAGGTCCACATCATATAGTTAAACCAGTACGCCTAGGGAGAATTTCAAGCAAAATAGAGATGGGACTCTTTACCTCCTCCAGTTCAATCTCAACTGTCCCATATTAACACAATGAAACGCATTCCATCAGACCTTGTTATTTCGCGGATGAGTTGCTATATCAACAACCACTGTAAAATATACACGTGCTAAACCATTTGCAAGCCAAGAAAGGTTGTGGGGGAGGAGGGTAATCAAGGGATGGCAAAACCCTATGCCTGTCAGATCCTGGAGCACATCTCATCAGATGGTCCCTAACCCTACTCTGACATGCATTGTTGAAAGTGATGAACGTTTCCATTCATTTGGAAGCAATTATTAAGGAAAACTTAAAGTTTAAAGTAAGTATCATGTTGATCCTCCAGATAAAATGATTCCTTAGATATACTTATTAAATGACTAAGTTCTTCTAACATGGAGTGGACCTATTAAGATATTTTTGTTGCAAAAACAAAAGTGCTTAGAATTATAGACTTGATGACCAATTAACATTTTATTGACCAAAATGTTAACTAAATTAGCAATGAAACCCAACATGGAGCATCAGATAGCTTGCAAAACTCTGGAGTAGAATGCACCATTTAATAGGCGTATAGTGCGATATACCTTTATTTTGAGGCAATCACTGTCTCCAACCTGGTGAGTGTGTTGCCAAATAGCAATAATGACCTGCTGATATAAGAAGTTTTCCTGCACCACCTTAACGCTGTAGTGGATATGGTGAAGAAGACATTTGAGATCTTGGATAAAAAGATTATAGTTTACTTTACCTTTAAAAGAGAGCCAAGGATTAATCTGCGTGGGGCAGGTTAATCTTGAGCACTGTGACGAAGTGATCCCTGTCCACTATCAGCGCTTAAAAAATAATATTAGAGTCCTAACTCATCAGATATATGTACCAGGGTTTATCACTCCAATCCCCAACTGCTGTAATGACCCTCTCTGGCCACCAAGTTATTGTGGGACAGAACTTGAGATGGTTCTACCTAAAGGGCTTTATATGAGGTCTTGGGATCTACCAGCAACCCGTCTTAAACCCCATATAGCACTGAGTAACGTACTAAATGGATAAGGGGAAGTCAAAGCGCTGCTAGCCAACCTGCACAAAGGGCCATTGAAGGTTCACCAACACCACGTGGTTTTTTACTTGCACCTGACCCCTGGTACTGAGAACTACAGGTTACAAATTTGGTTTGATGGACGAGTTTGGACTTCCCACTGGACAACTCCCCAGTGTAATGACAATAGTTCTGCAAGAAGCCCTAGCTGGGTTATTGGAAGGACAAAAAGGATATAGTCATTGCTTTATTTGAGAATTATCAGACAATAATTGCGGCTGACAATCATAATTTGGGATGCACTTGTGGAGTCTTTCATTAGGTAAACATGGGTGACCACCTTCCTAGATGATCCCAGCCAATCTACCTCTCAAGGGTTGCAGAGGAGGCAGAATCCAATAAAATAAGTTAACTGCTGGAGTAGGGAATTCTCGATCCCTCCAATTGTCTTTGGGCTTACCAATATCATTTATCAAGAAAAGGGACTTCACCAAATGAGTATTGATTGACTACTGGAAGCTGTTTAGCATCACCAAGAAAGCTTTTTACCCGCTGCCTTGAATTATTGATGTGTTAGATTGGCTAGGCGGAGCTCATTTTTTTGGCCATGGACCTGATATTGGTTTATTGGCTAACTGAGTTGCCAGTGGCAGAACGAGAGAAATGAATTATAATTACTTCCAAATTGGTTATTTCAGACCACGCATATGCTGCTTGGGCTATGCAACGCCCAGGCTACGTTCCAATGGGCCATGGATACTCTTCTGGAAAATCCAAAGTTATTGTACATTTTTTTTACCTCAAAATATTAAATTCTCTTTAAAAAAGTTTTCAGAGCACCTAAACCATTTGGATGAGGTATTCCATCATCTTGCTGAAGCAAATATTAAAAAGCCCCATAAGTGCCACCTCTTCAAAGAGCAACTAGAGTATCTTGAGTTTGTGGCGTACTCAAAAGGACTTAGGCTGCAATCAGCTAAGGTAGAATCCATCTGGGTAATAGCAAACCCAGTGCTAAGAGGGGCATTTGGGTTTTAAGGCATAGTCAGATACTATCAAAGCTCATAACCACTTTTAGTAGTATCAGGGCCCCACTTTTCGAGCTCCTGAAGAAGGCTGCAACGTTCAAATGGACGGAACCTCATTGATGTTATCTTATAACACTACAGAAAGCGTAGATTAGTGCAGCGGTGTTGTAATATCCAAACATTGAGAAGGAGTTCAACGCTTGAAATATGCCTCCCTTTATGCCATCAGGGCAGTAATATCTCAATGGGATGACGAGGAGGTGGAACACCACGTCATTTTTTGCAGCATGAGTCTGAACTGTTATGAGCAGAACTACACAGTGACTGAGTGGGAGTGCCTATATGTTATTGCGCTTACAAACAGTTTTGGGTTTACCTGCATGTCATAAAATATAAGGTTGTGACTGACCACGCTTCTTTGCATTGGTTCTAGAATCTCTAGAATCTAAAGGAAATTCTTGACTATGGGCCCTCTAGCTTCAAGCCTACGACTTTGAAGTACTTTACTGACCAGGCTAAGAATTATAACGCCTACTATCTATCCCAGATACCAATGGTCACCATTACAGCGTTTCTGGGTGATTTTCTGTATGACAAAATAATCAGTGGAAGCTACACTGATAACTATCTCAAGCTAATTGGCCATTGTATGGAATGAAAGCTGTCACTTTTTTTAAAGAATGGCGATCCAACCAAGCAGGTCAGTGGTATTACACTGAACTTCTCAAAACTTTCTGCTCGCCCAAACAATATCTTGAGCGCGTATAGGGAGGTAGGTCATTTATAGTATACAAAAAGCTGGATTTCCTGCAACTTTGCTTACTTTTGAAAATGAATGCATTTTTCATGCTTGAAACAATCTTCAGATGTCACCAATTCTAAGTAGAAAAGCCCTTTAACCAGAAGACATCCTATCAGCTGGTGAAATACAATTTGCTTAGCATACACTATCCATTGATGTTGTGGGACCTTTGCCAACAGGCATGAGTCACTCCAAGTATATACTGGTAGCGATAGACCATTTAACAAGGTGGGTAGAGGCGCGTGCACTAAAAGATCTTGGGCGTTCACCGTGGCCACTTTTCATTTTGGAATGTATAAATGATGCCATGGTTGCTCACAGTTCATACACATTGACAATGGTACCAATTAAGCCTCTCAGGGTTTCCCCAAGCTGACTGAGATAATAGAAATTACAGGTTTTAATGACCCCATAACCGCCTGAGTTAATTTAATGGTCAAGAATGTCAACAGAGCGCTGGTGAACATATACAGGAAGCTTGTGGCAGATAGACCATAGAATGGTGTAACCTTTTTTAGCACTAGTGAGTCTAACCCAAAAGGGGGAGCCACCATGCATATTTATTTACAAATAGGTCAGATAAAGAGATTATTATAAATAAAAATCTCAAACATGGCACCTCAGCTAATAACCTAGGAAGCCATATTAGAAGGTGAGGAAGCTTTGGGAAAACTTTTGTCCAGCGCCCACTTTAGCTGGCATACCATAGCGGACAGCATTGGGGTGGGAGCATCAGCAACATGTGGCATATGATGTATAACTTGTGGGTTTTCTTTGTTGATGAGGCTGGCAGTGTCTATTGCCTTAGCATATTGAGAAAGCTGATGCTCAGCAAAAGTGATGAGAGCAGTCACACAAGGAAAAGATTTGATGCAACAGTGGGTTTTGGGATGATTGTGCTTGAAAAGAGAAGTTTTTGTTGTAAATTGATTTAATCCTCTTCTTGCTGTTTTCGCCACATACTAGCTATAAATCTGCAACTGAGATATGTCTTTTCCAGTTGCTTTGCGGAAGACACTTAAGCTTTGCCTGAATTACTTTATTTTTGTGAAGAAAATACCAATGGAGCTGATATGAAGAGCAATTTGAAAAGATTAGTCATCTACAATAATCAAGCTCTAAACCTAAGCATAACAACCAGTTTAGCTCAAAAAGTTCAGAGATCAACTGAAATTCAGCTATGGCGTAACAGACTCTCAAAGTTTGCAACTAAGGAGATGGTCCAGTTCCACAAGCAGCATGGGTTTGAATGGTGAAATAAGTTGGCTTCTATATAGATTGGACCTTTTGATGTAATAAAAAAAGAATTATGATGGTGCATACACCATAAAAAACCTGTAAGTGGTTAAATCATCAACTGTGTGTGTGCTAAGTTCCATCAGGCATATAAAATTAATATATATATATCTTAAATAGAATATAACTACATATTCAAGTCAGATAATACTGTATTTAATTAGCAAAATTATCTCACCATTGGGCTGTCTCATGATCGCCTCGCCACCAATTTCTCTTTAACTGGGATGAATGCTTCTTTTTCTTTCACTGTCTTTTTAGGAGCCTCAGATTTGCTGGATCCTTTGGGGTTCAGTGGATACAGAGGAGGATGAGTCACCAGAGGAGAAGGCAAAAGGTATTGTGAAGGTGACATGGTGGTTATATGATCTAATTCAGTGTTCTCCTGAACCACTAGTAAGGCCTGCAACCACACCTTTTGGTGGCTTCAGGATACCGTTGAATAAATGACTAAGTGGGGAGATAGCTGGAGTAAGCAGCGATTGGAATGAGGTTCCAGCTTCAGGGTGAAGGAAGTTCAGAGCGACAGACAATCCATGAGGATATCATCCAGGATGTGATAAGCGTGAGAGAAAGGTTGGTACAGTATAGGAAGCTTTGAGGGACACACTATAGTACCGCCCAATGACAATCCATTGCTAACATAACTTAAATGGGAGAGGGAAGGAAATCATGTTCTTAAGAAGTGTCATTATGGTAAGATACCAGGTTGGGTCACTAAGTCCAGCGCTGCATTTGTGGCGGACAAACCATAACGCATTAAACTCAGCTGGTTGTTCTGGAAATTTACCCCCAGTGAGAGGTAGTGATTTGGAGCATAAAATTTTTTTAACTCAGCTATCTAACGCCCTTCGCATGAAGCCCAGCATCCACCAAACCTATACTACTGATGGATGAGCTTTGTCAATAGGAGGAAGAACTAGATGGCTAAAGTCATCCGCCAGCTGCCGTGCTGCTTCATCAAATGAAGGTCTACTGCAATGCTCTCCACCTTAGAGCAGCTGCGCCACAAGCTTACCAAAAGGGAAATAAAAGGATATCATATGACTGAAAACTCAGGAAGGAGCTCCTCATGCGTTTAAACAGTTGCTGCATCTTTATTGGGTACTCCTTCATAGCTAAGGGCAACTGACAGCTCAAGTAGTGGAAATTGGCCAGGGTCTCCCATCTCTCTGTCATGCCATAATGAAAGAAGATACTCTGGGTTTGGGGGCTCATTTGAATATTGAGAACAGGAAACATTTAGGAAGATCTTAGCAGATGTGGAACCACTGACTAATTGTCTAGCCAAAGGGGGGTAATGCCAGGAGATTTGATATGACTGGACAATAAGCCTAAAAGATTGAATACAGATCATCAGTTATCAACTAAAATTGGGTTTAGAGCATTTTAAGAATTTAACATAATGTGAGATGAGTTGACTCTATGCGATTCAAATCTGGATAAGTATGAGAGTTCTTCCAAAAACTTCAATGATGAGACAAGTACAATGGAAGTTGGAGAAGCTGAAAACTTAGAAGAGGGGCAGCGAATGGCCAGAAAGTTGACAAAAGATGGAAAATGAAGGTAAAAGGGGGTGTTTTTAAGCTAGTAGCTGTCTAGACGATTCTGAAGGCTTAAGTTTCCAAAGTTAAAATGGTAGAAGGATTCTGCAAAATAATTTAAATTATGTGGCTTATTAACCTCTTGGTCATCATTTTACTAGTTATGGAAATATTTTAAGGACAGCAAGTGTCATATTGCTCTACCATTGTATCAGAAGTTGTTAACTCCTGTACAACTTTTGGAAGACTTTGGTCCATTCCACTAGATTTACAACAGGCACCAATTGGCACCATGAACTGAAGCATGGGGCCAGCGCCGTAGGAAGCCAAGACCTTAGTGAGATCATGGTGGAGGCGTTCAGAGGAGTTGTGAGGAGGCAAGACGGCGAACTGACCACCATTCTGGCCTCATCCAGCAAGCAAGTTCTGATAGTTGGTATAGGTGTGTTTTATAGATCAATGAAAGCTGTGCTGCCACCATAGCGTGGATTTTGCAATAGAAACTAAGATCAAAGTACCCCATAAAGAGCAATATTTGATAAATATATCAGGTTTAAAGGCCGCTGTAGCCATCTTGATGATGACTGCGCTTGCATAGGGGAAGAAATTCCCAAACTTGACCTTAAGGCTGAAGCGCAGATTTCTCCAAGGGAGTACCAGGAGCTTCTGAACACCGCCTGGGAGCATGAAAGCAGTTGCTCTAGGTCCTAAAGTGGGACGTACCAATAAGTGTTATTTGTGACCAGCTAGGCCATCCTAGGGCATTTCAGCAATGACTGATATATACCAGGAGGCAGTGCACCGATTTCCCACACAGAGGCAGCAAGCGTAGATCTAGTTGGCATAGGCTAGGATTTGGCGTGGGTGAGAAGCAGCTGAGAATAAAAACCTTTTAATAATTTGGATCCAAGCAAGTGATTAAAGCAAGATACTAAATGAGCTGACTATTCTTTTTATGTTAGATAGCATCAATATTATAGAGAGTGTGGTGACATGGTGCCTTGTGAACCTTTGTCTATAGTATGATAATGATATTTCACTGCCTTCCTGATTAACCACCTGGTTGGCAACCTCATTGTTCTTCATCATACTCATGATTAATTTGGTTGGTGCTGAGCCTCTCAAGATTTGGGGATTGTGGATGAGATTCATGAAGGCATTTTCATCATATCTTTTGCATGTGATGCTTCCTTCAAATCTTATAATAAATTCAATCAGGGATGGTTCCTTTCATGTTGGATTGTTAATTAAACCTCCCAATGCTCAAAGTTGGAGTAGGAACCATGACACTATCATCATCTCAACTCCTGAAAACGTCCCTCTCAAGATTCTGTCGTGGGGTATAAGGTTAAATGATTTGGCCATGTACTCTATTTACAACTGTACCTTGATTAACATAAGCAATGGAGTACTCAGAACTCACCTTATGAATGACCTTCTAAGGCTGGAGCAAAGGATGATGAGATTATTTTGTCTTACTACATGTTAATGGTGAAAAAAGAGAATGAGGTCTTCTAATTAAAAGTAACGAAGATAGAATAAATTAAATTTGGAAATGTATCACTTTCTGTAGTGGTGACAAAGCCTTACGTGGCTAAGGCTTGAAGCCAGATATTTTTCAGTTAGGTCCTTCGTAGGTAAATCAGATTTCTCAAGTACTGAGGTATTGAGGAGTGGCCAAATGCAACTTAATAACTGAAAAGAACGCTCATATTTAGCTTTGAAGAGATCATATTATTGATCTGATGGTAGCTTAATTTGTAAACAAGAAAAGAGCAGGATAGATAATGATTCCAGTGAGTAGGGTCAGAGGTGCCCATCTTTCACAAAATAGACTTGGGTTCCATTAGCATGTTCCACTTCTCTATTGGTTGATGAGGTGAAGGGGCGGTGAAACTCTGGTTAGTCTCAAACAGTGAAGTAAGCTTCTGAGATTTCAGAGAGTATTAATTTTAGCCCATTGCCAAAAGAAAGTTCGTTGGTATCCATGCTGGGTGAAAATAGATCAAATAAAAAAGCCGTGGTTTTTACAGTGGCAGCAGGGACAGATAAATTTCATCCCAAATTATTAGATGGTATATGGCTAGAAACATATAGTTATGGTATGCAACTCATATGGAAGAGAGCCTAATAAATCAACTCTAATGACATTACAAGAATCTTATGTGGCAATGACCAATTTCTGATAATACGAAATAGCTCAATCTTAGACTAGATTGTCATACAAATTTCTGGACTTCTTGGATGGCTTCTAAAATTTGGTCCTAGTAACATTGTTTCTTTAGCCACTTGTGATACTTCTTTACTGCCCCATTTCCAACAGTTACTTGCTCCTCTAAGATAACATTAGCTTGAGAGAAGTACAGATGTAGGATATCCATTTCATATTTTCCATCCAATATAACATTCCTTCTTTGATCTAGGTGTCTCAGGTCACTTTTCAGAAATTACTTTTTTCACAGGAAAGCCCATCTCCCAGCGTTCTAGTGGGACAATAATATCATATAGTTAGTCTTCCTCTGGGGTCAAGGCAGCCAGTACTGGCATACTAGATTGACCATCAGCATTCTGATGAATTGCTCTTGCACAAAGGACGATATTTAAATTGTAGCTTTGCAGCCTTAGGGCCCATATTGCTAAACTGCTATCCAGGTCTTTCATTTGCTTTAGCAATCAGAGCGAGGAATAGTCAGTGATAATGATGAGGTGCATGCCATGGAGATAGGGACAGTAGTGTTTGATCAATAACAAGGAAGCCATGCTTTCTTGTTCAGTAACACTATAGTTCCGTTCAGCCTTACTTGAAGTATTTCTAAATTAAGCTACTGAAAATCGATCATATTCTAATTGTATTGGTCTAGGATGGGTAAAAATTTATAGAGTATAATTTTAGGCCAATAACGCCTACAAATATATTACTTGCACAGGTTGGGGTTTTGTGCAATTCTCCGCGTTGTATAGTAGTTGATATAATAGTTTGATAATAGTATGGCGGCTATTATCTGTAGTTGAATGAAAGTATTAGATTTTGGTCAAACGCACAGCCAGTAAACCTCTTGATATACTTATGATGTCTTAAAGTAGGGATTTGTTCCCTTGTAACCCTAACTCAATCTATTTTTAGATCCCCGTTTACAGTTTTCTCTGGTTTGACACACAGTTGACAGCAATCCACAATTTGATTCAGCTTCTTCTCTGGATCCCCACTCAGATCCTTACTCTTTATCTTAGAGTCTCCCAATTATTGCACACAGCAATAATATCCCTGAGAAAGAATAGAACAAATGGATGCTGATAAGGTTTACTAAGCTAATGTATTAGTAAAAATGATAAGTTGTGATATGTTAACTTTATGAACTGGCAAATTATTATTATTTTATTTATTGGATTTTAGGGAATCTATAGTGGGAAATTCGGCACCAACCCTCAGTTGGCATCTCCTCAATGCAATGGAAGCCAATTCTGTTGAATCACCCATCCTCATCTCAGCAGCAATGGGCTTCCCCATTTTGGCTAGTATTCTGTCATTGGACATCCTAGAGACCTAAAAAAGAAAGAGTCAGAAATTGTTCCCAACATTTTTTTTTCTCAAGACAAGTGAACCAATCAAATTTGACAAGTGGCTTGCATAGGTAATGGGACTTGTTACCCATTAAGGCAGGTTGCAAACCAACTGATCAGTTCACTAGTTGCAGGAAGCAGCACTTACCTCACAACTTAATCCTT
The DNA here is from genome assembly GCA_022478985.1 of Massospora cicadina. Lineage (NCBI taxonomy): Eukaryota > Fungi > Entomophthoromycota > Entomophthoromycetes > Entomophthorales > Entomophthoraceae > Massospora > Massospora cicadina. The sequence continues at coordinate 35,714 of JAKSZP010000009.1, forward strand.
AAAAAACCAATTTGGTCGGTAATGGAAACCAACCAATCACAATTGGTACACCTGATAACTAATCAACTAGCAGTTGCCCCTATTTTGTCAGCAACTCTGCCTGACAAGATCTTAAGCATTCACCTGTATTCATCCCTGACAGATCTGACCAGGTGAATAACCTAAAATCCCCAGAACATAGTTACCTTGAAATCAATGTCAACCAATATCCATTTCACCTCGCATCAAGAATTATCTCCTAGATATCCTTGGTAATCTAGCCAGCCTGGAATAAGGGCAAATTATCCCAACACATCCCCCTCTTGAATAGATTTACAGCAAGAAAAGGATTATGGAAGGAAAACACCACTTTGATACTCAGCCAAATACTTCATTTGCTCAAGCGGAGTACAATCATCAGTACTTAATGCTGCTCAGGACAACCTTTGGCATGCGGCTCTCTTCCTCATCTTCCTTGATTTTACCTACTAAGAGCGTGGTCCCCACAATCTTCTGTCATGCCTGGCTAATCAATTTACTTATAATAATATTAATCCTGGGATCCAGTTTTCCGACTGTCAGGGCATGACACACTGTCATATTCATAATTCTTGTCCCAGCGTCCTCAATTTTATAATCTTCACCTCATCTTTACAGGAGATTCTTGCAGTCAATGTTCATTTTGCGTCCCAATTAAGAATGCTCATTTATGTTCACCCTAGCTATAATTTCTTCTCGTAACCTTTTGGCCATATCATTCTTACTTCTTCTCTGAAGAGCTTATACCATTAATCTTGAGATTAATTTCTCCAAAATTGGAGCTTAATTGATTTCAGAGTGCATAATGTCAACTATCACAAAAGTCCGACATCCCCCTCTCATCCAGTTCACATGTCAAATTCCAAGTCATGGTACCAACAGCTGCTCAATAGTTTGTCTGATCAAGATCTTTAGCTCTTCCAGCGGATGAGTTGTTCTGTGCAATGGAACCTTTTCTATGGTCCTTTCAGAACTCATACTCCTAGTCTAGTGCTAGTGGCTAGTCTTTTTGTGGAATTACTGGAAATGGTAACCAACACCCTTAAACCAGGCTAGTGATCACCTCTAACAACTTACGGCCAATTCTTCCTCTGTCATCAATTCCAGAGTTAGATTTTGAGACTCTCCTGGTTTCAGCTTACTTTCACAGATAGCCCTAACATCATCATTGATTTTCCTGAAGTAATGCCATTCGCCCTTAAACATTCATTACTTGCCAGATTGTACTTGCTTCCAGAGTCCTTTTCCAACTCAGTCAATATTATGAGCCTGCTGTCTTGGCCACCAAAATCACCATCATCAACATCGTATATTCTTAACTCCCTATGCATAATTGGGGCCTAAGTCACCAAGGCTTTATCCATAGCTATGAATTCTTCTGATCTTGAGAACATCTTAGATCAGGATATCGCAGCTTATGCTTTTCGCTTTGCTGGCCAAGCTCTTTAAAGTTGGGCCACAAAGCTTCCAGAATCTTCTGGTTTCTATTGCTCTTTCTGCTACAGCTTCTGAGAAGCTTCTAGTCATTGCTTGCAGGATGCCATTTATTCCTTACTTGACTATCTCATTTATGGATCATCCCATCAGTATCTTCTGCTGATGGCTTTAATAGGGGGCATGATTCAGCAATATTCATCTAGTATCCCTTGTTCTTTGCCAGCCCATATGTCCATTGTTCTTGATGAAGCCTGTCAGCAAGCACTCAAGACCAATCTTCAAGCTCTAGTATTATATCAGGATTACTTGGGGATTTATTAGCCAACTTCATCTTCTTGTACTGTTGCTTCCCTCCCCACTCCAGGGTATTGCATTTGTTTTCTTCTGACATCTCAATTTCCCTTCCCCTAGTTGCTTTCTTGCAGGGATATGCATCCGCTCAACAAATTTAGTTTCATGTAGGTCAAGCCTTTGCTAGCGTTAATCTCATATAAATTTTGACAGATAATTCACTCCTACTGTGATCCATCCTTCCTCCCTCAAGAGGCGACATAAACAGAATCATCTCTGAATTGAATAATCAAATTTTTTTAAAAGTATTGGGTTTTCTATGCAGTTTTAATAATCTTTTTTTAATATTTATATTAACCTTTTTTCTTCTTTTCTCCATGTGACTTGACCTTGTTTTGGTTCAGTGATCCATCTTTTTATTTTACTATCCCAAACTGGATCCTAAGTATACTTAGACCCACCGTTTCTATGGTTCAGAGGTCTTACTTTTTAAGACTTAACCATAGAGATTGGTTTAGGTCCTTTTTTCAGACTTAACTAAATCATTAGGCCATAACCAACTTAATGTTTCAGCGGTCCTCTAGGAACTCTTTTTTTATTATTTTTCATCAATCCATCATTTCAAATACTTAGCATGGACTCAATTTACTACCTTTCAGTTCAAGAGGTTCTTGATGGAGTAGTAATCCTTTGCCATCTTTGCAATAATCTAAAACAGACCTGACCACAATGCATCCAGTTTGTTTCTTATCCCAAAGCTATGCATATTGCAATAGGCAACTCTTTCATCTATTTGGTATTCTAATAAGGCTAGTTAATTCTTAACATCCTCATTTTTGCTCATATCCTTTTCTTCAAAGTAGTTTAAAATGCTTGTGATTGCATTTCAATCGATATTCTTGTCTATCAGTTCAGGTACTGCTTGTCACTTATATCCAATTTTGGTTCTACCGCTGAATATAAAATTGGTGGCAATGCGGCCTTACTCCCATATAGCAACTCAAATGGAGGTTTTCCCATCACCGTATGATGACTCATATTGTAGGAGAATGTCAACAAACTCAGGTACCTTCCCCATGTGGTAGTTCTTCCTGTGACCAGCTTCTGAAGCTTTGTGGCCAGCATACATTAAATTGTTTACCAGTCCATTCATCTATAGCCAGTAAGGTACAGAAACATTTTCTCAAATCCCCATTATCTTATTTAACTTCAGGATCACATGAGATGTGAAATTTTTCCCATTGTTGCTCAGCAGGACCTTCAGGCATCCATGTCAGTATACTATTTGATCCAGGATGAACTTCATGGCACTGATAGCATCTACTTTTGCCAGGGCCTTCATCTCGACCCATCTCATCATATTATTGATCACTATTATGTGTACTTGACTCCCCCTGTGCTCAATGTTAGTGGTCTCATCACGTTGATGGACACTATATGCCAAGCAAATCCAGGGTGAAAAGTCACTATATGGTCATATTATTATGTGGCTTGTGAAACTGGCAAACCCACTCAGCAAGCTATATAGTTGGCAACATCATATTTGATTAACTCCCGGTAGTACTGGTAAATTTGGTGGTCATTTTTCTCAGGCCTCCATGCCCAACAACTCACGAGCAGCTTAAACAATAGCTGCTCTTTCTGACAGCTTTGAGAAAAGTAAACGCTTACCATTAATCGTCTTGAAAATTTTTTGTAAATGGTATCAGTGTTTTCCATCACTTTTTGAAGCTCACCTTGAATTTCTCAGGGGCTCATTCCCAATTTCTTCATCGACCATTCTCTGGAATAACTCATCCGCCTGCTGGTATACCATCTGGACCATTGGTAACTGCAATAAGCATTTACATTCAGATGAGAAGCCCCCGCTCAGTGGACAATCTTGTAATTGTAAACCTGTAACTTCAATGCCCATTGGGACAGTCATTCGTCTGGTTCTCACAAATTGTGAAGCCACCACAACAAGGATTGGTCCATCACCACTTTGAAGTGCATTCCATGGATTTACACGCAAAACTGTTTATAGGGGTATATGACTGTAAGGCATTCACACTCATTTTATGGTGTAGTTCCTCTAAGTGGATGAGTTGTCTAACTCACATATGCCACTGGATGTTTGTCCCCAAGTTTATCTATTTGGCACAATAAGGCGCCAATCGCCATTAACAAAGCACCAGTTTTTTATAATAAATTATCAATCAAAATTTATATATTTCAAATTGGAGAATCTATCAATTATTGGCGTAACTCATCAAAGGATTTCTTTACTTCTTCATTCCATATGAATCCTTTATTAGGATCCTTCAACTGATGGAATAAGGTCTCAGAAATTCTAAAAAAATCCTGAATAAATTTATTATAGTCTCTGATCATTCCAAGGAACACTTGGATATCTTGACCCTTTTAAGGCACAGCCATTCGTTCTATGGCTTCAATCTTCTGGCTTGCAGCTGCAGTCCACTAGAATCATCCAAGAATCCCAGATATTCCAACTTTTTCTTGAAAAAGTGACACTTCCTTGGTTTTATTTCAGGTTGGCCGCAGGTAGTCTCTTGAACACTTCCTCCAAGTGGTGTAAATGGACAGTAAACGTTCTACTAAACACATTGATATCATTCAAGTACACCAGGATAAATGACAACTCAAGTCAATAAGTAAAGCGTCCATGGCCCTCTGGAACGTCACAGGCGCATTGCACAGACCCTGGAGCATTCTCATTGGTTAATATAGCCCATTCATGGTAACAATTACACATTTTCCTTGTTCTTCTCTTGGAAAATCTACTTGTCAATATAAAGATATCAGATCCATCACGGGTAAATACTTCACTTATACGAATTGGTTTAGTGCATTGTCAATTTTTGGTAGGGGATACAAATCCTTTTTTGTAATCTTATCCAGCTTCCAGTAATCGTTCACAACCTGATTAGAGCCATCCTTATTCTTCAACGTAAGAATTGTACTCACTCAGAGACTCAAAGATGGAACTAGAAACGCATGCTTCACTAGTTTGCTAATTTCCTCTTCTACTACTGCTTCAGCTGCCTTCAACCATCAAATTGGTATCATCTTGATCATAAATTATCCCTAGTATTGACCTTGTGGATCACATCTCTCATGTATCCCAAACCATGATCATCCTGGGCTAATACTTCCCGATATCTTTTGAACAATTTGAGCACCTCCTCTTGCTGTCTTTATATAAGATCAGTGAGTTGCTCCCATTTAACCAATAGGTTAATACTATTAGTTACCAAGGCTGGTAATCCCATCATATCAAGGGTCCCAAAAAAGTGAAGATTCACAGTTTGGGCATCAGGATTAGATGAACAAATGCGACCATCTGATTCTTCTCAATCTTCATTAGTTTTTCACCTAAATTTGCCAGGAGAACTCAAATTTCTCTATGGCCTAACATTATTATTCCAGGAGCCATCCAAGGCTCTACTCTGATTTTCTTCCAGGGGCTTCTGACTTCCCCATACAGTAGCTCTGGTATCTCTAATGTCAACCCCATGTTGACTATCATCTAAGACTCAGTGGTATGGTTTTTGCATCCTTGATCCTCAGTGGAATACCCTTATTTTCTAGAATTTTCATCAACATTCCTCGTTGCTTTCAGAAAACTAGTTGGTATCAAATCAGGACAATGTCATCACTGTATATCAAGATGATGAAGTTATTTCTCCTACTCAGTGGGGAATCCCCATCCTTCTGATAGACCAATTATAACTTCTGACTCAATATGGGCAATGTATTATTCTCAAAGTTACAAATAACTCTGTATTTAAGAAAAACTATCCCTATCAGAATGTCATAGTTTTGGTTGGCCAAAACTATTGCTGGCGCAGATACCACCAAGGATCCAAATTGAAGTGGCAAAGCGCTATACCTCCACATGAGATGGTGGTATTTGGCCCAGCTTTCCTGTACTCCTTCTTGTGTTTCAAGTCAGATGAGAGCTTCATCCACTTCATCAGCTTGATAAAGAAAATGTTGATGGGCGCTTTACTTTCAACAATCGCCCTCACCCATACTCAATTCATTTGTATATCTATATATGTACACTCATAGTATTGTAAGATAGTATTACTGAGTGTACAGTGGTGTTATTAGCTTAATCAAGGGTGCGAGTGATTTGCGCCAGTAAATCAGGAAACAATTCCTTGATTTTTATGAGGGTATTGACAAGTTTGCCTTATCTAATCAAACTTCAGTCAGTTCTTTGGGATTATCTGCAGCTCAAATCCTGTCTGCTAGTTGTTGGGCATATGGTCAGCAACATTTTTGATTATATTGGAGTCACCCCCTTTTCCCCAGATTTTGTTACCACATTCACGTCCAAATTGACCTCTTGATATAGTTGATCCTGTACATCTTCATCCACGAACAGATCACAGATGTCAATTTCCTCATGCATAATATCATGAGGAACAGGCTTCTCTTCATCTTAAACTGTTCCCCATCTATGCCAAAGGCCCTTTCTCCAACTCCTTTGTGGTTGAAGACTCTTTCGCTTGGACCAATTGATTTGATCCTTAGACTTTTTACAATTTACAGAAAAATGTCCCTTTCCTCCACATTGGTAACAGACTTTCTCCTTCTTATTTATCTGTTTGAAGCCTTCAGGATTATTCCCTGGCATGGTTTGGTTGTTCATCTCCTTAGCACCCTCGTTTCCCTTTAGGGTTTTATTTTTTATTGAAATGATTTTGTTACTTCTGTTTGGGGCATCGAAGGTTGCTCCCAAGATTTTCAAATTGTCTACCATTTGAGAGAAAGTGATTTCCATCGCAGGTATGGAAGACATCATTCAGTGCATACTGCGGTAGGGCTGAAGGGCCACTTGTAATGTAATTTTGGCATTGAAGTCATCCAGCACCTTTGCTCTAACCAGGATTTGCAATTCCTATTAGAAATGTTCAGCGAAGCTTTCTAAGGATTCATCTTTATGGAAATGGATGCCCATAAACTCTTGTTTGCACTTTGACATGCGTGTTGAGGTTACCAAATTCCTTTATAATGGCCGATGTGGCCTCTGCATATGACCATCTGTCCCCTTCAAGGTGGGGAAACACTAAGTTTTGACAATTGGTATCTAGGCAATTCATCACCCTCAATGCCTTTTGATGATTGCCATATCCATACATTGTAATATTGAACAATTGAAAAAACGCTGGGGTGTTATCCTGATGAAAAAGTTGGCAATTTCACTGTCAACTTTAATTACTACAAAGTTCTTCTAGCCACCTCTAGGTTCAGCTACTTAGCTCACTTGGGATGTAATTTCAGGCATCATCTCCAAAATAGCAGTAAAAGCGAGCTGCATGTTTATTGGGGTAGTTATCTTACCAATTATCATATGGGGAGTTCTTTCTTTGGCATCAGTCAACATAAATGGCTCACATTCACATTTTTTAAGTTTTTAGCTCCTCAACCTGTTTAATCAGCTGCTCAATATCAGCGCTAAATGCTCTTAAACAAACACTATCCGCTTTATGCCCTATTTTCAGAAAAATGACTTCTCAAATAAAGTCCCCTGCTTTCTTCTTTAAAGACGTTACTTTTCCAAGTAACTCATTTCTGAGACTCTCGACATAATTGATTTCTTCCTACATCTTGGCACCTCTTTCTTCCAAGGCTGCAAATTCTTGATGATCTGCTAAGTTCAGGGCGTTCAGATTAACGGTTGCCAACTCCATCCATAGTTTTCTTATCTCATCTCCATATAGCATCACTTCTAAGTTCTCCTACTCAACTACATCCCTGTAGTGAGGAACAAATTGTAAAATCTCTAAAATATTTATTATTTTTGGCCAAGAACCCCTATAAATATTATAATTGCACAGGTTTGGGTTTTGTGCAATTCTCCGCATTTTTTAGTAGTTGTATAATCATTCAATAATAGTATAGTGACTATCATCCATAGTTTAATGAAAGTAAAATTTTTTGGTCCTACGCTCAGCCAGTATTTCCTCTCAACATACTTATGATGTCTTAAAGTAGGGATTTGTTCTTTGTACCGCCTAAATCAATCTACTCTTAGATCACCGTTTACAGTCTCTCTGGTTTGACACACAGTTGACAGCAATCCACAATTTGATTCAGCTTCTTCTCTGGATCCCCACTCAGATCCTTACTCTTTATCTTAAAGAATCTCCCAATAATTCCACACAGCAATAATATCCCTGAGAAATAATAGAACATATGCATGCTAATAAGGTTTCTTAAGCTATTGCTTTAGTAAAAATGATAATTTATGATATGTTAACTTTATGAACTGGAAAATTATTATTATTTTATTATTGAATTATAGGGAATCTATAGTGGGAAATTCAGCACCAACCCTCAGTTGGCATCTCCTTAATGAAACGGCAGCCGTTGCTGTTGAATCACCCATCCTCATCTCAGCAGCAATGGCCTTCCCAATTTCGGCTAGTATTCTGTCATTGGACATCCTAGAGACCAAAAAAAGAAAGAGTCAGAAATTGTTCCCAACATTTTTTTTCTCAAGACAAGTGAACCAATCAAATTTGACAAGTGGCTTGCATAGGTAATGGGACTTGTTACCCATTAAGGCAGGTTGCAAACCAACTGAACAGTTCACTAGTTGCAGGAAGCAGCACTTACCTCACAACTTAATCCTTAAAGAACCAATTTGGTTGGTAATGGAAACTAACCAATCACAATTGGTACACCTGATAGTTAATCAAATTATAAGATTACCTTAGAAAAATTGGCAACTCTGCCCACAAGATCTTAATCATTCACCTTGATTCATTCCTGATGAATCTGATTAGGTGAATAACCTAAAATCCCCTGAACATAGTTACCCTGAAATCAGGGTCAACTGATATCCAATTAACCTCACATCAGGGAAGTATCCCCTAGCGATCCCTGGTAATCAAACTGGCTGTGAATATGGGCAATAATCCCAACAGATGGCCACAACGGCAACATCACTTGCATTCATGAATAGCAAGAAATGATTTTCAAACTGCAGATGAACTAAAATGGGTTTAGTGCAGAGAGCAGTCTCAACGCATTGATTACTGTTCTTGTTCAAACTTTAACTCATAAGGCATATTTCTTTACAGGAGGTAAAATAGGAGCTCATTCAGGTTTGAAAACTGAGGGAAAAACTGCTGATAGTAGCCCAAAATGCAAAGGAATGCTTGAATATCCCTCAAACTCTAGGGGTCTAAAATTTTTCAAGTGGCGTCAAACTTGCCCATAGTTGGCTGGATGCCATCATTTGAGATCTAATGTCTTAGGAAAACAAATTTATATTAAAAAAAGCACTTTGAAGGTTAGAATTTGACAAAAGCCTTCATGAAATGATTAAATACTTACCAAAGGTGTTCACTAAACCATTAAGAATTCATAAAAAGATGAGGATATCATCAAAGTAACAAGGACAAAGGATAATATTAGGTCCCCAAGGATCCCGCTCATGGTGGCTTGAAAGGAAGATGGCGAATTACAATGACCCTGGGGCACCCTTGTGGATTAAATATCCCTATGTTGACTATGAGAGCACACTTGAATCAGTCTTTGGGGGCCACCTCCACTTGCCAATATTGGCTGTCAAGATCCATTGTGGAAAATTATTAAAACACAGCAATCAATCAGTGAGAGCCATCAACATGGGGCAAGGGATAACTATCTTTCTTGGCGATGGAATTGACCAGGTGAAATTATATCACCACTTGATGGCTGTCATTCTTCTTTTGAATAACAGAAGTGAGGAGGCCCAGGGACTGCATTAAGCTCCAATAGTCCATCTTTGAGTAGTTGTCTAAGATCTACCGCAATCTGGGCTTCATCAACCTTACTTTATTTGTAAAGTTGAGACTGGAAGGGGGAGCATCCCCAGTATCCACATGGTGTATTACCACACATATTATTCCAAAATTCTATATTTGAGTCCAAAAAAGGTCAGCGTACTCTTCTTATAGTTATTACCTGGTGATCTGTTCCTCAGTGATCTCCTTTTCAATACAAGTGTCAACTAGAGCTAAGGAAGGTAGTAGTTAACAATATTAAAGCTCATCAGACTTTCAATGCTACGAAATTCATTGTAGCCTCTACCAGTAGAAGGCGGACATAATTATTGGGATTATTAGGGCCTACCACCATAGATTGTCAGTAAGGTGAGACAGCAACACCAATATGGTTCAGGAATAGGCGAGATCTAAAACTCCAAGACAGGCTTGGAACTCTTTGACATTTAGTTTATCTAAACACTGGATCTCCATCAGCTATCATAGAGGATGTTGACGTGGACCCATATGCTAAAAATAACCAGGGACTTCAGAGGTATAGTGGTCAATTTAGTAAATAGATTTGAATACCTTCATGCCCATTAACTGCAGGTGGGGGCAACTGTACTTGGGATACCATTACATTATAATTGATCACTTGATTCGAAATACAAAAAATATTTGAATTGTGCTAAACAAGAGATGGACAATACATAGACTCAATGATTAAAAGAACTAAACAAATGAATGGAACAATAAAACCAAAATATAACCTCCATTAGGAGAGTGGCAGAATACTGCTAACCTGCCATTGCAGAGGGTGAGGGGGTTAGGCAGCTCTTTTAAGGGACTTTACAGAAAGACAGTATCATTAGAGTTGAAAAACAAACAAAAGTGGGGAGCCAGAGCGGTGGGGCATCTGCGTGGTGTGGGTGGATGTCAGTGAAAATTGATTTTTCTTATAAAGATTGTCTTGGAAGACAACTTCAACAAATTCCGCTGGGTGATGTTCAGCTTGAATGTGTTCATTTAAAAGTTGGGAAAATTTGGATATAATTTTGTGGGTAATTTTAGAAGATGGGTCAAAATCTGCTATTTTTGCCACATACACAACAGTGGCATCGGCATCTGTAAGCAATTTGATGATTTCGCCTTGTTATTCCTTGGGGGAATCAGGGGAGAAGTTTATTGTGGTCAGCCCTTCATAGAATTGAGAATTTGAATGGACCATAGCTTTGCGGATATTTGGGAAATGGAGTGAGGCCACTGCTGCTAAGGTAGCTGGTGGTCACTTTGATAGGGGATGTCAATAGTTTAGGAATAATTTGTTTAAGGGAGAGGGCTTAACGCATTCAGAATTGTAAAATGCAGCCCAACCATAATCAAACTGTTTAGGTGGCTCACCAGATTCCTCTTTTTCATAACTTTACCTGACCATCAACCATGGCCAATAGCTCCCATGGATTTTGGATCACTAAATAGTGGATGTCAAATTTGGGTGAATAATAGTCAAATTGGATGCTTGGAAGCAAATGAGGTCCAAGCTTGACTATGATTAGCGGAAGTGTAATTGGGTGGGTTGATCTGGGCGGTTGATTTTGGTGGAGGTCAGTTCCACTCTAGCCCACCAAATGAGAAAGTTGAGTAGGAGGGGGCAACAAAACGCCCCATTTGAAGTCAACTGAATAGGGCTCATAAGCCGCATCAGAGTAAGTGGCTCAGGGCAGGATTTTTTTGGAATGGTTGAACCCAAAACAGAGGGGACAAATCTGGCGACCATTATTCACTGATCCCAAAAAAGTACTCAGGCGCTGCTGTAAAATGAGCATTGGCAATTTATTGGGCTATTATAGGGAAGTGTGGTATTATGATAGCAGTGGCGCGTGGGGCAGCAAGGCGCTCTGCACCATATGGAACAGTGAAGATGAGGTTGGGATGAGTCTTATAATCAGAAGCCAGACATTAATTGATCATATAAAACTTGAGGTGAGAGGTGGTTATGGAGGGACGCAAAGGATACCACCATTGTGGTGTCTGAAAGGAGACGAGTTCAGGTAGTAGGTATGGGAGTGTTTTTTGTAAACAAAGAGAGTAGTTCCTCTGGTGCAGCATCCTCCTCCATCTGAAAGCCAATATCAAATAGTCCTTAAATGGCAGAAATTGAGAAATGAAAGAAGCACTGGAGTGACTGGGGTGGTCTCCCACAGAATTGATGTCATTTAAAACTTTTGGATAAGTTCGTTAAGGCTCACATATCAAAGTTGGTACTAATGATGGTCAATGGAAGGTAGAGTATATTGGACCATGGCTCAGAATTCTAAGCTTTTTTGCTGCATTGGAGATACTTTGTATTGGGACCATCTAGTACTAAAAAAAAGATACTTTGTATCTCTTGGTACTACTCTATCAAGGTATACTTCTTGAATTATCAGTAGATTAATTTTCTTTGATGCTGTTATTCTTCATAGTTTGAGATATATGTTTTCACTTAAAGCTCTTAAAACTCATATTGAGCATCACTTTTCTCAATGCAACAGGTCTTTTGACTGAAACATAAGTTTATAATTAAAGGGCACAAATTTGTAGATTAGCAGAGAGGTCAAAAAACGAAAAGTGGGATGAAAAGTCTACTCTTTTGAGTTAAAAGCGTTAATAATTATAGGGCGTGTGAGGATGTGGTGCCTCAAGGACCTTCTTGGCCCAGTGCAATCAAGATATCTAATTGCCTTCATGATCAACTTTCTGGTCAGCACCCTCATTGTTCTGCATCATCCTCATGACCGCAGAAGTGGGGCTACTTCTCTTGAGATTTAGGAAGCGGGACTGGATTCATGAAGGCATCTTCATTAATCCTTATGTGCATGATGCTTACTGACAAAATCTCATATTTGTGCCTTCAGGGTAAGGTTCCGTTAACGCTTGCTTGAGAGTTGACCTACTGAGTCTTAATTCTGGAGTAAGGATTTTGACTCACTCATCATCTCAATTCCTGACAATGACCATGAATATGATGGTTTGGTTAGTGCATGATACCACATGATAGGACACATATCACGGTAGCTGTGACTGCTAATAAATAGTATATGGCACTTATGTATCTAATCAGGAGATAACTACCTGGTGCTATCAAATCAGCCTACACAGGCCATTAATTCACTTAACAAGGAGAGCAGTTAGTTATATTTACCTTCAAGAAATTATCACAAGGTGTCAAGAATACTATCAAAGCACACTGAGTGGTGCTGCTCTTAGACATTTGAGGAATATGTTGCTGGCGTATTGAACACTAATAACCCTTTTAGTTAGAGCATAATTATATTGGAAGTGATTATACAGAAGGTGTGAATGGTGGCAGTACGGCCCAATGAAACTCCAGTCAACATCATATCGTTTAAGCTTATGAAGAAGCTGAAGTTCATGCCCAAAATTGACTATAACATGGAGTACTTCACTGCAGGACCAGATGTTACCCGCTCTTTAGGGTTTAATCCGAACTACGTTATGCTTTGGGCGTATGGTCCTAACGTCTTTGGCAGTGGTTTTAGGCGACAACCATGATGATTTTTTTGATATAATGGGATTTTTCTTTTGAGTCTGGAGCGAAGATTGATCTCACATCCAACGCCATGATCACCTAAGCTCCCAACTTCCTATGATAATAATAATGATGTCAAACTTCAGAAACAATGTACGTTAATAGTTGAAACAGATATATATTTACCCCACCAACTGCGCCCTGATTGAGAAGGGTGTTAAGCTGTTACTGCCTAATTTTAGCTCGATAGAAGAGCTTCCATTGAGCACTAGTGAAACTATATAGATTTAACAGAGGATCAATGCAGAATGACCCTATTGATTAGTTTGATGACTTTTCCAAATAATATTGAAAGTCTACAGACATGAAAGAATATGTGAGTAAGAATCTAGAGCTTTACCAGGGTTCTAAGGCACAAACTACTCTAGAGAGTTGAGTCTCATATCGGAAAATCTCACAACTCGCCTATCATAGTCAAAAAAGGACAAGTCATTACATTTGTTAGATTAACGATTAAAATGCATTTAATATACATGCCTTATGGAATTTGAAGAGCTCAGATTTGGGGTGTGATCCCTAAACAGAAAAAAGGAGCTTGATGAGAAGTTAAACGATTTAAGAGACATCTTTATTACCAGATCCAACTACTATGGCCTCTGCAAGGGTTAGATCCACAAGATGAATACCAGTTCCACTATAACATTAAATCTAAACTTAAATCACTCAAAAGCAGATGTCTTCATTATCACTCAAGAACTGAACCAACTAGCTGAATCAGTACTATCAACCGTTGAAGAGTTTATGTTCCACTCTTTTTTGCTTGTATGAAAAAAAGGAAGGAACCAATTAAGCAGTCATGGATTATCACTATTTTACCAATATAACTAAGAGGACTTTTACCCCAAACCTGTACATCAATTAATCTGAAACCCCTTTATGCTCAAAGATCTTTTCAGCAATGGATTTGTCCAGTGGCTAATGGCAGATGAAGCTTTCGCCAGAATATCAGGAGAAATGTGCCCTGATCAGTATTCAGGGGTTATTTGAGCCCATACAAACGACTTGTGGCTCTGAAACACCCCTGCTACCTTTTAAAGCCATAACAAATTTCTAATTTTTGGTGACGTTAAGTTGTCTAGCATTTAATATCTCAATGAATTCACCATATTAGCCAAACATATCATAAAGCATCATTAGCACATCTGAGAGCTTTTTCTTGGCTGCTCACATTCAAACTGAATTTATAATGGAGCAATTCACCTATTTTGAGAGACTGTTAGAGTTTTGGGCATAAGATAAGCCTATGTGGGGTCAATCCTCAAGGTGCAAAGGTAAAATCAATCGTTACTATTAGCCACCCAGAAGCATGAGGGATATCCAATTGTTCTCTGAAAGAGTGCGTATTTTCAGCAATTCATCCTACATTAAAAGGACTTGGCAACACCTCTCACATACCTGCTCACCAAAAATACAAAATTAAGTGGTGCCTGGAACAGGAGAAGGACTTCGTGAAAGTAAAGCAAGATTGGTTAAAGCTCCAATCTTGTCCTACCCTGATTTTAACAAGGCGTTCAACCTCTATATCAATGCCTGTAATGTGCAACGTGGCGCAATTCTGGCACAAATAATACAAAGGTAGGGTGGTTCACACAAGCTAATGCTATATCAAGGTGCTTTGCAAAGAAGAGAAAAATTACATAGTCACTGAGCGAGAGTGCCTGGCAATGATTTTGTGGTAAAAACTAAAACCTTAGTTGTATGAGTACATCTTAAGGTATCTATGGATCATGAGTCTCTCTGAAAGTTTATGATCATGTAGGATCCATATGGATGCCTTGCTCACAAAGCAGTGTTAATCAAAATTATGATTTAGGGATCATACATTGAGCAGGAAAAAACACCTAAAAGCTGACAGCCTACCATTATTGCCAGTTTTTTCACTACAAGCGCCAGAGAGTAACTGCTACTACAACTTAATTGTGTTACCAGAAGAGGCATAGTAGGATTAACCAAATGAAGGTAAGAGCGTGCGAAAAAAGTATTTTGAAGACACCTGGAGTGTCTATGGGAACTTACAGAAGAAAGTATAAAACAATTGGTTTACCTTATATTCAGGCCAGTGATCAGGTGGAGTTGGTGATGGAGGCCTATAAGAGCATACCCATATAAGATTTCAGAAGAAACTGGCATATTTGAGGGAATAATACTACAGAGAAAATGTTGGATGAAGTGCACTAAGCTTTAGAGTTTATATACCCTTTGATATTAAAACCTACTAGTAAAAACTTTGAGTTTATACCTATCCCACTGTCAGACAATTTATAAATTAGATTTGTTAATAAAAGGTGTTTCACCTCATAAGTCAGATGAAATCACCCTAAAACCCCGGCTAAAAATCATTGGAAACCTTTACAATAGGGCAATAAAATTTAGTAATAACTCTTGGCCAGTTATCCTAAAGTCAGGTAATCAAATTGCTCTGATTATGCGGTGAATTCAGGATAGCCTATCAGTGGTTCCTCTCCAGGCCACAACTAATAAGGTACACCTACCCCGCGGAGGCTGGCTCCTTTTATTGGGTCAGAAGGAATGTTGTAAGGAAAATATTTTCATGCCCACTGATTGAGTAAAATTAATCAAATCGTTACCTCATGATCACATCCCATAAAAGTTGACCTCTCATCAGTTGTTTCATCACAACAAGGCCAGCTTTGCGAGGTCCAATAGTTTAAAATACCTATTTCCTAATGCGGAATTTACCAAGTCATCTGAACTTCAACCCTCGCAAACTTAAATACTGATAATTGACTTTTTTTGAGTTCATTTTTTACCTACTGCGAGGGCAAATAGATAATTAAAAAACCAATTTTATAGTGTTTTATTTATATTTTTTATTAGATTTAGTGGTTTATATCCTAATATCTGTTGGATTTTAAGGAAAAGGCACCAACGAACATCTCCTCAACCAAAAATACAACAGATGTGCTCACTACGGGGCCCTGTATACCACTAAAATCTTGTTTAAACATAACTACTTGGAACCAAGGCTAGCTGCTTTAGAGCAACAACTAGCCAGTGCAATGTATCGCCTCAAAAGGCTTGAGCAGCACTCATTGCAAGGCCCTTATGGGGCCTCCCCAGTATCCATAAACTCCTTTTTAATGATAATTTACCCTGATTGAAGGAAGTGTTGCTTATTTCTTTTTTATGTATGAAGTTGCTATGGAAGGGCAACGGATAACCTTAAAATTTATTGCCTCCTTTCCAGCTTGAGTCGTGGTGCTTAAGAGATTATGGTTTCACACATGGCCACCTTCAGCACCCAGGAGGAAGGGAAGCAAGCACTAACTGAGGAATTTGGCTCCTTACAAAGTTTGAACAGGCAAAAACAGCCTTTATGTGCCTAGTCTGTTACAGGGCGAAGTAATCGCATTTTTTGCCAAACGTTTTTAAACTAAAACTCAACCTTATTGCTTGTGGAAAATGATATCCCTAGACGATGCTATTGCGACTATATCAGCTGACTTGGCGTCCCATCCTTCCTTGGCGATTCTTTTTGTTCTATAAAGCGGTTATTTAAAAATGTATGAGATATCAAGGAAGCTTTTCTTGAGGTGCTGATCTTTATGAACCTGATCCTATGCAAGGGTCGCTGAGCTAAGAATCTACGCTAACCAATTTAGCCTCTACTACAGCTGCTTCTCTTTGGAAACTTGTCTCTATGGAGTTACATTCACAAACTGCTTCTTCTTCCCATAACAATAATCAGATGGTAGTTGTGGGATCCGCTAATGGAGGCCACAAGTAATTTCTCAGAGAGAGAAACTTGCTTTTTAATAAAAGTATAAAATAATAACTTTTTATAGTTTTTGTGTTTTTTATTATGATAAGCGCGGCAAAACCAAGAAAGGCCCCTTTCTCAATACTAGTTTTTCTTATTTAAACTAGTTCAGATTTCAAAAACCATCGATGTTTGATGCAAAAGAATGTAAAGCTCAGTTGTCTAGATTAGGAAATATAGGCTTTTAGCCTATCAGATGGAAGATAAAATTTATGAGGCAAAACTGGCCCATGCGGTAATGATTGGATGAATTGTATCCAATCACCAGCAAGTAAAATCTTTTCACCTTGGCGGTTGTCAGACTTGACTGGTAATGATTAGGTAACTCAGCAATGGTCAGACTCAGATGGGAATGATTGGCTAGCCTGCACTAATCATTGATGGGCAAAATCTTCTTGCCTTGCAGAGGTTCCGATCTGAGCGACATTATACTCCTTGGATTCAACCAAGGAGCTGGAGTAATCCTATTGTTAGTATTTGCCTTTTTAAGCCGATTTTTGTGGTAAATCATATTATTCCAGTTATTAGGATTCCACTGAGAGTCCACTAAGGTCTTTTCGCTGTGGGTACTCATAGCATTGACATCCACAATATTATTTGAGGATTGGGCAGGAGATGGGCCAATCATGGTAACAGATTTGGGAGCCCTAATACCTCCAACATTCTTTTTCTTAAGTTGAGAAAGAGAATGTCTAACATTGCCCCCCTCAAGAATGTTGGTAGGGGTGTAGGGTTGGAGGAAGTGGCCATGTACCCAGATTATGATATTTCTTGTAGCCAAAGATTTTATGGAATTTCATCTCCTCTCTTATGTATGATGTATAGGGCCCCTCCCAATTTGATCCAAGTTTGCCATTTTGGGGAGTTGTATGATTGCGGTGATATAAAACCCTATCTGATACTTGGTAGGAAGGTAGAGGAGCTCGGAGCTCTTTGGCAGCTTGGCCTTTGTTAGTCACTGTTTTTGTTTGGCTAGACTTTCCAGCATATAATTTTTCATCCCCAGTGCGTGAAGGTTTAGACTGAGGTTTGCAAGGGGCAGCATCTTTGGAAGAGCGATTCTCTTGAGCTTTGGGATGAGAAACAGTTGCCTCTGCGGGCTTAAAAGTAGAATTTTCTTTTTTAGGCTGTACTTTAGGAGCCTGGACTTTTCCTCTGAAGTTGGTCTTACTTAAGAGTTTGGAGGGGATTTGGGATGTGATTTTTGTATCAATCACTCGTAGTTCACCTGGCTTACTCACCACCTCATTTGCCACGAAATTTGGAATACCATTGCTAGCCTCCACTGAATTGAGCGATTTCTTAGTGTTGCGCCCAGAGGTGACATAAGGCAGAGCGGAAGAGGGATGTTCTTCGCTGGTTAAAACTAATGGAACGTCGTAGTTCAGTAAAGATAGGGTCCCTTGCCTCATGTTGATGATGCCTTCATACTCAATCATAAACTGAGTACCTATAAGCATCTCATAATCATTGTTATCTAAAGCCACTGTGGGGGCCAACAGAATAAGCTTCCCAATACAAATGGGAAGGGCTGAGTAAGCACCCAGTGCATGGGTGTTATTAGGACCAGCAGTTCCAAAGTCTTGGTTGTACTCCAAGTCAGGTGCAAGTTGGATTTTTTTCATCAACTTGGAGGAGATGATGTTCACTGGGGAGCCAGTATATAAGATAGCCATCACCCAAACTTTTTGGATGACCACTTTGACCTTCGTGAGTATCCCCCCAGAAGTGGGCGATAGCGCTAAGACCTCCTTAAGATGGAAATTGGAGGTTAATTTGCATGCAGTATTGGGGTAATTTTCCTGGATGGACTGCATGGTATGGCCATGCTGGATAGGGCGAATAATGTGACAACACCTCATTGGCATTGCTGGCAGTATCGATTTTGATGGGCTCCCCTAGAACTTGGTGGAGATAAGTATCCTTGGGTATGATGGCTTCATCTACTTCCCCAGCATTTAGGTGATCAGGGACCTCCACTTCTGAGGGAGCTCCCAGCAAGTAGTACCCGACGTTATCATAACACCCCTCAGAGTTGGCCTCAAGGGTATTCTCAACCATAGGCAAGGTTGTAATTGAAGTGGGGGAGTCAGCCATGAGAGGTGGGGTAATCAGCTTCGCTTTAACCGGCATTTTTACAACCCCAGTAGTTCTGGAGGTTATACCCTTAAAGCGCGCACCTATCGACTGAGCTGAAGGAGAAACCACAGTAGGGATCTCCGCTTTGTGTGAATGAGGGAGGTCCATTTTAAGTATCACCGAAGAAGCAGGTTTGGTGAGGAGGATAGGCACAGGTGGCCTCACCTCCAACAATTCAGAGGGCTCCAGCTCATCAAGGGTTAGCACAGATGGTGGCACCTCCTCATCATAGGTAGGGCCACATAAAGGGATATGGGCAACGTCCAACAAAGCCTCTTTTATATCATGGATAGTTGTGAGGTGGCGTTTCACCGAGATGATATGCCTAGCGAGAGAGGGTTGTGAAGCTAACCCTGTTAAGAGAGCAGCGATGGCGTCATCTAGGGTTAGTAGGTTAGACGTAGCCAACCTTTGAGCGGTGAGATAGCACCGCTCAGTAAAACTAAAGAGGGTTTCACCCTTATACATGGTGAGGTGCAAAAAGGCCTGTTTTGCCTGGTGTAAGCTCTGCTGGGACCCAAATTCAGCCAAGAGGGCCTTCTTGACCTCTGGCCAGGTGTGCTGAGGATCCAAGTGAGGGACGATCAACTCTTGAGCTTGGTGGCTTAGACAGGGAAGGATGTACTGAACTTTTTGTTTGTCAGTAGCGCCATTCATCGCAGCTTCATAAACATACAAGAAGGAGGCAACACTCCTTTCACCAGGGGTGTATCTGTCCTTCAGGGGTAGTTTGAACGGCCGTTGCTCTAACTTTTTGAGCTGGGAGAAAGAGCTGGCTAGTTGCTTCTCAAGAGCAACTATTTGCAAGTCAGGAGAGCTGCTCACGTTGACATTCTCCATTTGGTTAATACTTATTGAAGTATTCAGGGGGCTTGACCCCTGTAGTGAGCACCAATTTGTGGGATCTGCTAATGGAGGCCACAAATAATTTCTCAGAGAGAGAAACTTACTTTTTAATAAAAGTATAAAATAATAAGCTTTTTATAGTTTTTATGTTTTTTATTATGATAAGCGCGGCAAAACCAAGAAAGGCCCCTTTCTCAATACTAGTTTTTCTTATTTAAACTAGTTCAGATTTCAAAAACCATCAATGTTTGATGCAAAAGAATGTAAAGCTCAGTTGTCTAGATTAGGAAATATAGGCTTTTAGCCTATCAGATGGAAGATAAAATTTATGAGGCAAAACTGGCCCATGCGGTAATGATTGGATGAATTGTATCCAATCACCAGCAAGTAAAATCTTTTCACCTTGGTGGTGGTTAGACTTGACTGGTAATGATTGGGTAACTTGGCAATGGTCAGACTCAGATGGTAATGATTGGCTAACCCACACCCAATCATTGATGGCAAAATCTTCTTGCCTTGCGGAGGTTCTGATCTGAGCGACATTATACTCCTTGGATCTGACTGAGGAGTCAGAGTAATCCTATTGTTAGTATTTACCTTTTTAAGCCGATTTTTGTGGTAAATCGTATTATTCTGGTTATTAGGATTCCATGAAGAATCCACTAAGGTCTCTTCGCGGTGGGTACTCATAGCATTGACATCCACAATATTCTTTGAGGATTGGGTGGGAGATGGGCCAATCATGGTAGCGGATTTGGGAGGCCTAATACCTCCAACATTATTTTTCTTAAGTCGAGAAAGAGAATGTCCAACAGTAGTGGCTGTGATGGGCAGTGCTCCCCTTCATCTTCAGCTCCAAAAACCAAGGTGGTGAAAGCAGTCATTCCTTTACCTTGCACATCTCTTCCTCCAGAGAAGCCTTCTCAAGTGGTTCCAAATCCTGCACCTAAGTCTTAAACCTTTCTCAGGTTCTAATCGCCCCAAAAACTATTAGTTAAATAATCAAGTCACTAAAACCAAGTTGCCTGTTTCACAAAAAAACAAAGCCAAAAAAAGATTTAAAGCTGGTGTAGAAAAAAACATTCCCCTCCATGATGCTCTCCTCAACCTCTCAGTCATCTAACTCTAGTTTAAACCTGTCTCCAATAGGTAGCACAAACCAACTACTTTAGAGGGTGAAGATTAAGCTGTGAGAACTTCAACGCCTCCCCCCAAAAAAACAATGTGGAGGAGCCACCTCAGGACCTATCATGCCCTAAGGGGAGGTCTGAACCTACCTCACCTCATGGCTTCCTTACCTGCAGTGATAATCCTTATGGTGACAAATTTGAAGGGGTGGCGAAGATAGAGGTCACTATGTCTTAGGAGCTCCATATGAAGTGAAGATACCTGAAAGGTTGAACCCTGATAGAGTGAATTGGGCTAGAATCCCCCACCAAAACTTACTCTGCCAGATGTATATGGTTTTTAAAGGCCAATGACACTGCCAGTGATACTGACCAGTCATTTCCACCTTAATCAGCTTAAACCAGTGTGTTCAAACCCTGAAATCTATCCAGAAGAAATACCCTGAGACAGCCAAACAACTTGCCTCAACTCTACAAGTAAAGGAGGCTCTTGCTGTTTCCCCCAACTTGGGTGGAACCCTAACCAAAGTGGAACTTATAGTCAATGGAGTGCGGGTTAGAGCTAACTTTGACACTGGGCCATCAGTAAACGTTATGTCGTCAAAGCTCATATAAAAATATAAGCTGAACTCAATATCCACTATACTCAATAATATGGGACTTCAAGATCAACAACTGCGCCATTGGGGCGAATTATTCTCTGCCCATCCGTTTTGGAAAGCTCATCTTGTCAGCTCCAGCGGTGGCCCTAACAAACAATACCTATGATCTACTCATTGGTACCCAATTCATGCTCGAGTATGAAGAAATTATTAACTTGAAGCAGGGTTATCTATCACTGCTTAACTATGAGGCTCCCTTGATTCTGACAAATGAGGAGCTTATCAAAAAAGATTATGTATGCACAGTTGAGTATCCCTCTTCCACTTTATCCCTACATTATACCACAGCAGGACGACATACCAAACTGTTGCCTCAATCATGGACGCCATTGAGGTTATCACTTTCTATGCTTCTGAAGAGGTGGTCATCAAGCCTGGTGAACAAATGGTAGTAGACACGAAGTTTATTGTGCAAATCCCACACAACTGCCTACCGCACTATTTACCATTTATGGAGGTAGTCCTTTAGAGCCCAGAGTTTTTCCAGGCGCTCTAGGCCCTGCCTACTAATGACCCATTAACCTTCTGCTATGAACCCTTATCAAGAAGGATATGGTTGTAAAAAATCAGGAGGTTTGAAGAGGCATGCTGATTCCTTTAGGGAAATAAAGCAAAATCACTGTATTAAATCTATGGTGGATATGGGCTTACCCTCCAATTAATCTAAATGTACCCTATCTTTTGTTTATATATCCAATAATTAAGCCTCAGATGAGCTTGAGAAAATCCACACCCTGCTTGAGGCATGCAGCGACATTATCTCTAAATCTGACACTGAATATGGGCACATGAAGGGCTGGACTCATACCAATGACGTTGGTGATGATTGGCCTATCCGCTTTAAACCCTACTGCAAATCAAAAGTCAAAGAGCACCAGATGAGGACGGAGCTCAAACAGATGCTGGAAGGCTGGGTAAAATGGTGCCTTCCCAAAGCTCTTGGTCGTCCACACTCATAATGATAAAAGAAAAATGGAGTTCATTGGGTAGATATGGACTAACGTAAGATGAACAACCTCAAAAAGAAGGACAGCTACCCTATCCTCCACATTTATAACGCTCTAGTCCAACTCTCTGGGTCCAATTTTTTTCATGGATTTGGCTAGTGGGTAATGGCAGATGTACCTTTATCCACAGTTTAGAAGTGCACCCTTATCTTCAGCAAGGGGTTTTTTCCAGCCCACTCAGCTACCTCAGGTGTTGTGTAATGCGCATGCTTCTTTACATCGGGCTATTGATCACATTTACAGGACTTTAAGCTGAGCTGTGTGATTGTCTACCTCGATGACATTTCATCTTCTCTAAAACATTCAACAATCATCTCACTCACCTAAAAAAGGCGTTTCAATGCTTGAAGGTATCTAACATCAAATTAAGGCCCACCAAGTGTACTTTATTCCAGAAGAAGCTGGATTTTCTTGAGCACAACATCTCTCAAGATTGGATACAGCCTCTATAGGATAAGGGTGAATCAATATCCAAGATGCCGATGCCTAAAACTCTTCGTAACATACAAGTCTATTTGGGCATGATGGGGTACAACCAAATTTATGCCAAAAATCACCCAGCTCAGCGAGCCTCTTGTTCACCTCCTAGCTAAGAACACCCCCTTCTATTGGGGTGCTGAACAAAAGGCCGCATTTAAGATCTTGAAGAATTTATTGCAAAAAAGGACATTACTTTGCTACTCTGACTATGGCAAGCCTTTAATGTTGTTCATGAACGCCTCTGATTATGCCATTGCGGCTATCTTGGCTCAGTTGGATGAAAATGGGATAGATCATCTCATGTCTTATTTTAGTAAAAGTCTTACAAAGGCTGAGTGCAATTACAGCATTACTGAGGAGGAGTTCCTGGCTGTCTTGCTTGCTGTTAACCACTACCGCTCATTCCTATATGGTTCATCATTCAGATTATTTAATGACCATGCATCCTTAAGGTGGTTGCAGAATATGAGGAACCCTACCAGACGTTTGGCTTTCTGAGCTCTTAAGCTCCAGTACTACGCTATGACCATTGAAAATTGTATAGGGACACGCCATATGAATGTTGATGGGTTAACATGGCTTACTGTCCTTCACCTTGACAATAGTGAAGCTGAGAGGTTGCATGACCTTCCTTATGACTCCTGATTTTTGGGCTTATGAAGATGAACCCATACAAAAAATGTTAGCACGAAACTCCTGCAACAAAAGGTGGAGAACGGGAAGTTATATAAAAATATAGGGGTGAATTGGTTGCCCTATCTAGACCATAGGAGCGAGTACCCGTGATATTGGAGTCTCATACCATTTTAGGGCACAGAAGTTTATGAAGAACCTATGAGTGGTTAAAAAAGAAACATTATTGCGAGGGCACCATAGAGACCATAACTGAAGTCCTGGATGAAAGTCTGACCTGCAAGAAGCAATCCAGCTACAAGGCTAGGTATCAGTATCAACTCACTACGCCAGAACAACCCTTTCACACCATAAGTCTAGATTTGGTAGGCCCTCTACCTCAGAACACTGGTGGCAATCATTATGTCTTAGTCAGCATCAATTATTTTACCAAATAAGTTAAGGCTGTGCCTCTTCCTGCCTAAACTGCCAAAGCTACAGCCACATCCTTCATCAATAAATTTTTTTGCCATGGTTTTCCCCAGGTCCTGCTCAATGACAATGTATAAATTTTTACCTCCCAAGTGGTGAAGATCCTGGCTACCTTCATGGGCACATAACAGCTCTTTCCTGTCTCCTTCAACCCCTCAACTAATTGTACTGTTGAAAGAGCCAATGGGACAATGATCTCTATTTTATGCAAAAATGGCCACTTCTGACCCTCTTCACTGGGGTCTTTACTTACTCAGTGCTCTCCTTGCTTACCATATCAGTTATTACCAGATCCATAAAATGTCGCATTTTTAGTATTGTATGGGTGAAAATACCGGTGTTCCAGCTTATCTAGCAAAAGATATCTTCACTGATAAGACTGATATTGAGCAAGCTATGAAGAAATTAGCCCAGCACATCATCCAGTTGCAATCAGAAGTGATGACCAACTTGGTGAAGACGGTTACCAAAGATGGCCAAGCAGCTAATGAGCTCTGGTCTCCCCTACCTACCTTCCAAGTGTCAGACTTGGTGCTATACTACCATAATTATATCACTCCCAGAAGTGAGAAGCTCAGGTCTATATGGGAAGGCCCTTTTGTTATTGCCTATAAGCGAGGGGATGAGAACTTTCTTAAAATTCCTGGCTAATGGAGTTACCATTAACCGTGTCCCTGGCCAATTCTTGCGCCTTACTCTTTCCCTATCACTCTTGAAGGGGGTAATGTAGGACAATTACAAGTCTGATATTGTATTAAGAGAGTTTCAGCTTACAATTCAGACAAAATCAGCCAAATAACCTGGCCAATTCTCGGTGGAATCTTTTTAACTGGAACAATAAAATTAGTAACAACTCTCAGCCAAATACCCTGAAGCCAAGTAGTAGAATTGCACCAACTATGCGGCAAATTCAAGAGAGCTCATTGGAGGCTCCTCCCCAGGCCACTAATAAAATAGTGAAACCTACCCCTAAGAGGCTGGCCCATTTTATAGGGTCAAAAGGGGCGTTGTAATGTAAAAATATTTTCATGTCGACTGATTAAGTGAAAAATGATTAAATCTTTACCTCACAGTCACATCATACAAAAAGTTAATTTGCCAACAGTTGATATATAAGAATGAGGCGAGCTTTCCGAGATTCAATAGGTTAAACCACTATACTTAATTAGAATTCACCAAACCATAAAAACTTTGAGCCTCACCAACACAAAAACTAATAAATGACTAATTTAGGGATTTAGTTTTTTACTCCCACAGGGGCCTATGAATATATAAAAAACACCAACTTTATAGTGTTTTGTGTCTATTTAATCTATTAAATTTTAGTGGGGTTTATTCCATATTATTTGTATTTAAGGGGAAAACCATGGAGCATCTCCCCAACCAAAAATTTAATATTAACCTACAGCACCCTTCTGCGATTTTATATTGACATTATGGGACATTTACTAATGACCTCCAGTGGATAAAAGTTCATCCTAGTAGCAATAAACCACTTCAACAAGTGGGATGAAACCTCTTCAGTCTAGAAATATACTATGAACTCCATCACTTAAATTCTTTACAATTAGTTATCACTAGCTTGATTGCTATCAAGTTCTGCTTTCAAATAATAGTATTAATTTCATTAAAGATTTGATGAGTAAGTTGGTGGAACAAGCCAAATGAAACCACAGTATACCACTCCCTAAACTCCATCAACAAATGGAAGCTTTATATGAGTCAATAGAACCTTGGGAGGGATTTTGAAGATAACGTCACGAAATTATAGATCAAAATGGGATAAGTTTCAACCTCAAAGTTGTTTTATCAGTTGGGACACCACCAAGTGATTGGGAGGTCCCTTTTCAAAACCAAATTTGGGGAAGAAGCAGTGATGCCAACCTTACTAGCACTGATTATTGCAGCTGATCAGAAGAATCTTCCTAAAGAAGCTAACAACCTAAGTTGGATGACAAACTTATTAGATTTCTTTTGTACGCTTCAAAAAATATAGATTTGACAACCTTTAAGGTCAACGGGAGGGTCCATGTAAGGACTAGGCTACCAGAGTTTAGCATACTAGATAAAGTTTTGCTCTATTATCTATGTGAGATCCCAGTCAAATCAGTTACTAACCATCTAGACTAGGCCTGTAATGTTTTGGCAAAAAGAGGAGCCAAATACGTTATTTGGAATAAAATTCTAACATTGTATATAATATAATACATGCTCTCACAGGAGGTCTTTCCTTCATTCTCATCTTGGTAGGAAAAAGTGCTGCAGGTTAGGCTGTGAGCATAATAGTGGAACATTTATTCAACTGGTGGAATAACATAGTTACTCCCAAACTGGTGGAAGTGCATGCAACTTACCCACTGTAATTGGAGTTAAATGAACTCCTTTTAAAGATTCCTGCAAGGCAAGAAGTTTACCTCACTATCAGAGTTATGTCATGTAAAATATTTTCAATTTAATGATTCAGATAATTCAATAAATGAATTTGATGACATTGCAAAATTCAGTATGGACCCTCTAACACTGCCTCTCAAGTTTGATCCCAGTAATGGACTTTGGGTAGGGGACGATTTTGACTGTGTTGGTTTGTGCACCAATGCCCAAACTGAGATAGCAAATAGCAAAGGCGGTCCATGAAGTTCCTGGCCTATCATACACCACGCATGGAGGTTTTGGTTTTATCCTCTTTTCCCATTTTCTTCACTTCCCTAATCGGTGTGGTATCATCCCCAGGTCAGCCCACCTCAAATAAAATTTAAAAAAAAAAGACATTGCAAAATTCACTTTGAAAATTGTACCCTATAGTATTTAAGGGCTAGAAATAATTTATAACTCACTGATGATAAGGCGATGATTTGATTGAACTTCTCCAATAAGAATGATTGAGGCTTTTGAGTAAATATTACTAGATCCAGACTGAAACCAATTTTGAACTCTCAGATAACACATTGCAAGGCGCAACAAGGAGCACCAATTTAAAACCAGATTTCAAAAAGCATATTGTCAGAAAATGGGATGTGCAACTGTTTTGTAAGAATGTATTGGGGTGACTCTCTCCAGAATTATTGTTATAACTACCTTTCCTACTATCATCTGATTTACCCTGATCAGGGTAAAACTCTTACCTCTACGCCTCACCAGATACCTTGCTTTTATTAATAAAATTATGCCAAACAATTGGATAATTAGTTGCCCACTTCTGAGGTCCCCCACGCCCAAAAATGCAATTTAGTTAAAGTACTAAGAGAAACCTTTCCCTTTTTATAGACCTAAGATGGCCCAAGGATATAAAAGTACTTTCTCTACAATTAACCCCTTAGGACCTCAGGTCATCATCTGAGAAATATTTTTAAAAGGTTTTTTGATTAAATTTAAAAAAATCTTACCTCACAGATACATCCTACTTTCTATTGACCCATCCTAAAGTCAATTTGAGAGGAAGATATTCTTGTTAGCCTATTAGGTTGGATCTACATATTTCTTAATTAAGTAATCATCTGCTTATGCTGGATTCCATCACTCCTCCCTTTTTAGCCTCAAATGCCTTTAAATACTAGGAGGCGATATTTTAATAGAGGTATTTACTTAGTAATCCACCAGCTTTTGATAATAGTAAAAAAAGCATCTAAAAAATTTCTATGTAGATTATAAATTTTCTTTCATAATTTATAGATAACATCACAAGTTTTTATACTCTGGTGAATTCTATATTGCTGTAATTTGTGCAAATAGCACTTATGGCACTTAGCTATTTCAGAATTTTTAACAATGGTGCTCACTACAGGGGCACCTGTACACCACAAAACCTTTCTTAAAAATGGAGGATGTTGGGATAATCATTCCTTATAACTTTCTTGCTTCTTCTGAACCTAGCTAGCCGCTTAAGAACAACAAGTAGTGCTTTGTCACAACTTGAAATCTTGAAAAGCACCTCTTCCAAAGGGTCTCATGGTGACACTCCTGTTTTCAAAAACTTCTTTGAGAGACAAGTTTACACCTGATGAGGGTAGCATTGTATCGTTCCTCTTTGTATATTAATTTGTTTTGGAAGGAAACTAACTATCAGAAGATTAAGTACCACATCCCTTGCTTTAGTTGATTGTAAAAAATAATGGTTCTAAATATGGTCACCCTCAGCTCCCTGGGTGGAGGCAAAGGAAGCCCTTATTGAAGAGTTTGAACAATGCAGAGTTTACATAGCAGGAAACAGGCTTTCATGTGCCGTGGCATGCAAAAGGGAGAATTAATCACCTCCTTTGTTAATCAGTTCTTTAGTGAATCCCAGTCACTAGTATTTTCAAAAATGGTACCCTTTGAAGACGCCATTATTCCCATCCTGATTGTTTTTTGGCTCCACATCCCTCGTTGGCAATGTACATCTCTGCAGTAAAAAGCTGCTTCCAGACTGTATTTGATATCAATGAAGCTCTTCTAGCAGTGGCTGACTTTGATGAACCTGAGATTGTGCAAGGAGCTAAAAGCTTATAGTTTAACCTGACCGCTCTATCCAACTCTAAGAATATTTCTCTCAGGGAACCTACTCCCTCAGTGCAGCACCACCAAGACGCTCACCCACCATTTGAGGATAGACAGAGTATAATAGCGGTTACTGGGCAGTGCTCTTCACAATCAACTGAACCCAAAATGTGTCTTGTTCAGACTGTTATATCATGGCCTCGCTCCACTCCCTTCTCTGAGAGGCCTCCTGAAGCAGTTTAATTGTCACATCCATCAAGACGCCGTTCATATTCTCCTTGGCTCTACTGGACATCCATAGTCAAAGCCCTGCTCCCTTGGGGCAGTTAAAATCTCTAATAAAGAGCGCAATCCTCAAGGAGCTGCAGTTGCCATGCCCACCTCAAAGCTTAAAGTAAGTTGAGAGCAAAAAGGACAACCCAACCACAAGAAAAGTTTTTGGGCAAAATCCCTTTCCTGGGACTCCCTAACATGCATATATAACCCATCTGATGATGAATCTGAAGGGGTTGTATAGACTTGGAATATTATGTCCTAGGAACGCCAGCTAAAGTTGGGATACCAGACCAGTTAAAACCTGGAAGAGTAGATATGGAAGCAAACCCAGCGGAAACTTATCTCTAACAGGTTCTAAAATGTTCTGAGGTTATCATTACTGGCACTGATGCTGAGCAGGTCATTGTCATTCTGATCTGGTCCACTCAGTATGTTCATACGCTACAGCATTCAGTAAAAATACCATGATACCTCTCAAAGACTTGCTTCCACTTTTTTAAGGAGGTTATAGATCTCTCCTCTAACCTTGGTGAAGCCCTAAAGAAGATGTGGGTCTCATCAGCTGAGTGAGGGTTCTGGCTAATCTTGACACTGATCTCCAGTAATTTTTTTATTAATAAAACTAATTTAGAAAATCAAACTAGCCCCTGACATAGACTATACCAAGAGTTTGGCAATGCAGGTCCAAACGGCACTTACGTATTAGAAATCATTTCTCTTTACCCATCAGATTTGAAAAAGTCATCCTGTCAGCCCCTGCTGAGGCTTTAGCAAGTAATATGAATGATATTCTCATTAGGCTCAATTTATGCTTAAGTATGATGGAATCATCAACCTGAAACAATGAGATCTCACCCTGCTTAACTATGAGGTTCTCTGGTTCTAACTAATAGCAAATATAATAGGGAATTATACTTCTTCTTAAATAGTACCCCTTTTACTAACCTTATACTATACGCCATCAGGCAAAGTACAAAGAAGTTGCCAGAACCATTGGACGCGCTAGAGGGCATTCCATTTTATGCGTCTGAAGAGGAAGTAGTCAAGGCGTGTGAACAAAGGGTGATAGATGGTAGATACCTTGAGATTCTTTAAAACTGTCTATTGCGACAAACCATCATTGATGAAATAAGTCCCTTAGAACCACATGTTTAGCTGGCATACTATACCCAGCCTATTAATGACATATTAACAGCCTACTATGGAATCTTATCATTAAAGATATGGTTGTAAAGATACACCAGAAGATTGGAAAAGGTTTGCTAATTCACATTGAAGACATTTTACAAGCCACTGTTTCAGGTCTATGTTATAGATAAACTTACCTGCTAATCAATTTGTATGCACATTGCATACTGTCCAATTTTTTTAAGCTAACCCCGCTGATCTTGAA
Organism: Massospora cicadina; assembly: GCA_022478985.1. NCBI lineage: Eukaryota > Fungi > Entomophthoromycota > Entomophthoromycetes > Entomophthorales > Entomophthoraceae > Massospora > Massospora cicadina. The sequence goes on from JAKSZP010000009.1 coordinate 66,106, forward strand.
TAAGTCCACTGTTTGCTAGAAGCCTACGGTGACATATTCTTAAATCGGATACAGACATGGGCATATGAAGGATTGGAACCACATCATTTTGTGTTGGTGATGCCCATCCCATCCGCTCCAAGCCCTATTATAAATTTAAAGTTGAAGAGCAACATATGTGGATTAAGATAAAACTGCTCCTAAGCTGGGGTATTGGTAACCTCTCAAGGCCCATGGTCTTCACCTCTTTTAATGATAAAAAAGAAAAAAGAGGGCATAGAGTCATTATGGACTACCAGAGGCTAAGTAACTTCACAAAAAAAGATGCTTATATTATCCCCCACATTGATGATGCTCTGGAACAACTATCTAGCTCCAAATTTTTTCTGATATTGGTTTAAACAGAGGATACTTACTAATAACTTTTATCCACAAGATTAGGAGAAAAGTGCTATCATTTGTATTGGAGTGTTATTCCAACTCACCCGTCTACTGCAAGGGTTGTGCAATGCACCTGCAATTTCCCAACGAGACATGGACCACATTCTAAAGGACATTAAGATATGTTGTAATCGTTTATTTGTTGACATAATTGTCAACTCTAAAACCTCAACAAGCAGTTTACTCATCAAAAAAGTTTCCTACGTCTGCGTGCTTTTAACCTTAAATTAAAACCATCAAAAAATAATTTATATAAAGAAGTTGGACTTACTTGGGTAAGCCATCTCACAGGACGTGATACAACCTCTTAAAAAATAAAATTGAATCTATTTTAAAATGACCTCTCCCACAACCCTGTTCCATATCCAGATATATCTGGGTATGATGGTTTATTTCATCAGCTCATCACAAAGATAACCAGCTGAGTGAGCCTCTAGTCCGTTTATTGGCTAAGAAAACTCCCTTCTATTGGGGTCCTGAGCTAAAGAACGCCTTTGAGACGCTAAAGCAGTTGCTATAAAAGCATCCTTCCTATGCCACTCCGATTATGGTAAACCTTTCTTGTTCCCAATGCTTCTGACTATGATGTTGGAGCCATTATGACTCAATTAACGACGTTGATGTGGTTCACCTTATTTCCTACTTCAGCAAAGTGTTATCCAGAGCTGAACACAATTACAGAGTCACTGATTAGAAGTAACTTGCTTTCCTGATGGCTGTAGAATATTACCACCATATCCTAAATAAAATCCCTTTGCTGTGTTTACTGACCACGCATCCTTAAATTATTAAAGAACATGAAGGATCTCACTGGACTGTAAGCTCTTTGGGTATAAAAGTTTTAACACTATGACATAGAGATTGAGTACCGCACGGGAACCAGACATATAAATGTTGATGGGTTGATTTGGCTGCTAGTCCTACACCTCAAATATAGTTAATCAGAGAGGCTGCATGATCTCCTTACGACCCCTGACTTCAGGAATGACGAGGGTGAACCCATTAAGATATGTTAGCATGGTACTCCCACAACAATATGGTGGAGAGCGGGAAGTTATACAAAAAGGTATGAGCAAACCAGCTTCCTTATCTTCAGCCTTCTGAGAGCATCCCAGTGATCATGAAGACTCATTCTATTCTGGGGAACAATGAAGTGAGTGTAACCTATGAGTGGGTCAGAAATTGGTACCACTGGGAGAGAATCATGGAGTCTATCATTGAGGTACTGGACGCCTGCCTAACCTGTATGAAGCAATGAAGCTTAAAAACCCTAATATCAATATCAACTCACTATGCTTCAGCAACCTTTACACACCATATGTTTAGATGAGGTAGGTCCTCTACCCAGACTACCAGTAGAAATCGATATATCTTAGATGGAAAGAAACTTTATTAAATGGTTTAATGCTGTTTCTCTCCCCACTTGGACTTCAAAAGCTACTGCTACCTTCTTACACCCTTATCTTCACTCAGAATGGTTGCCCTCAGATCCTACTTTGTGACAATAGAAAAAAACTACCTCCAAGGTGGTTAAGATATTGGCTACTTCCATGGCAACACAACAACTCTTAATGTCCAACTACAGCCCTTCTATGAATGGGATGTTAGAGAAAACCAATTGAACTTTTTTTAATATTAAGGAAAATGAATAGATCAGACCCTTTACATTGGGATCAACTTTTTCCTAGTGCTCTCATGGCCTATTGCATTAGCTATCATCACATGCTTAGAATGCCCTTTTCCAAGACTTAGATGGTTAAAAACCTGGAATAACTTCACTGTTAGCTAAAGGATTCTTCTTAGCTAGAATGGATGACCTAAAATTGCCTTGAAGAGATTAGCTCAACACATCAATATAGCTGCAGTCTGATGACATGAATAATTAAGCTAAAACTGTCACCAAAGAAGGCCTAGCCACTAAGGAGCCAAGACAACCCTTACCTGGATTTGAGGTATCATATTTGGTTTTTATCACAAAAAATCATCCCCAAAGAAATAAGCTTGAGTACCTTTGGTAAGGAACCTTTGTTTTTATATAAAAGGGAGATGTGTATTCTATTAAGTCGCTTGCTTCTGGTGTCAAAATCAACATAGTATACAGGCGATTCTTACGTCTTATTCTCCTCTCAACGTTCATAAGGGTGTATTGTCAGACAATTGGATGTGCAACCATTAAGTAAGAATATATTGGGGTTGACTTTTCCCAAAAAATATCATTAAAACTTCCCATTCCAACTCTCAGCTGAAGAACCCTTAATAGGGTAATTTTTCTACCTCTTTGTATCAGCCAAATCACCTTACTTTTTTAGAAGATCACGCAAAGTCCTTGAGAGAATTTGTGGCTCCTTCCAAGGTCCTAATGCCCAAATTGCAATTTAGTTTAAAGTACTAAGTGAAACAACCCCTTTTATAGACCTGAAGAGGGTCAAGGGAAAAATATTCTATTCCACTAATTAATACCTAGGACTTCAGGTCATCAGCTGTGGCAAATTTATTTTAAAAATTGTTTATATGATTAAATTTATTAAATTCTTACCTCAAAGATACATCCTACCTTCTATCAACCCACCTCCTGAAGTCAATTTGAGGGGAAGAGATTCTCACATGTCTAATAGGTCACTTTCACATATTTATTAGTTGAGTAATTATCTGTTTATGCTGAACTTTATCACTCCTCTTTTCACCCCAAATATCTTTAGTTAATTTGAGGCGATATTGTATTAGTGATCCTATTTTTCTAATCCCACAGTTTTTAATATTAATAAAAAACCATCAAAAATCAAAGCTCTTTGTAGTTCCTAAGATTTTTTGTTTAATTCTAATTAACTGTTATGAGTTTTTAATACTTGGCGACTGCTAAGTTGTTGTAACCTATGCAAATAGCACCTGAAAGAACTTATTAATGACAGGATTCCACTACATGTTACCAACCTTGTAATAAGCAATACCCAGAGAAGATGTTTTCGCCCACAAACCAAAATTATGAACATAAAAAAGGGCCCTGGACATCCATGTTCTAGGGTTATTTTCACGAGAAGGAGCTCAAAAATACAAGAGCTGAACCAAATAGACAAAGCATCTAAAGCAACAATCAGTAGTCTCCTCACTAGGGGGATCCTAAAAATCAAAATATTGATACTTAGATTCCCATAAATTCTATAATTATCATTCATTTTTATCTTGATTTTTCACCAAAGTTTAAAATGCTTCACTTATTATCATGAAATAAACACCTTCATAGAATCTCTTTTTTAGCACTTATGGTACACAACCCAAAAGGGGGAGCCACCACGCACCTTTATTTGCAAATGATCCAAACAAAATGATTCTTGTAAAAAAATGTTTAATATAGGCCCTAAGTTATCAGCCTAGGAAGTAATATCAGAAGGTGAGAAAGCTTTGGGAAAAATTTTGTCCAGCGCCCACATCTGCTGGCAGACCATGGCGGACAACATAGGGGTTGGGTCATCAGTGACAAGTGGCATAAGGAGATATAATTGTGGGTTTTATTCATTAATGATGCTGGTGGTGTCTATCACCTCAATGTATTGAGCAAGTTGATGCTTAGCAAAATTAATGAGAGCGGGCACACAAGTGAAAGGCTTGATGCGTTGGTGGGTTTGGGGATAATTAGGGCCAAACAGAGAAGTTTTTGCTGCATCAATGCAAGTGTGGCTTGCTGCAAAAGCGAGCTCTCATTTTCCTTTGCATCCTCATCAAAATCATGGGGGAAATATGGGATGGGAATACCCCTTAATAAGGGGTTCTATCACCCATGGAGATGTTTGTGTAGGAGGGTGTTGGCTAGAGAAGCTGCTGTTTCTACCGCAATTTTTAATTATATTTTATAATTAAAAAAGCTGTTTTTAGAGTGAAAATGGCGGAGATGCAAATCATGAGAATTTAAAAAATTTCTCCAAAGTGAAATCCAGCTTGACATTATAAGTAAGCCCAAAACCATCATCCATTCAAACGCTTCAAATGGATTTAATTTGGCTAATGCTAGGCCAGCCACTGGAGTTAGTGCAGTGACAGAACATGATTAGCTACAAACAGATGACCACAACAGCTCAGCCAAAACTGTCTCAGCCATCAGCTCTGAATTCTATAAATCTGACAATGTTTTTAAAAGCAATTAATTTTTTATTGGCTGCTGCTTAGGAAGCAGCACCAGAATTACTTGAGGTTGGGGTGGGAGGATTAATCCCCATTCAGAAAATTGGGGCAAGGTGGCAGATTGAAAGACACAAGAGGGGGAGCGGCGGAAATGGCAGAAGTAGAAGCTGTGGGGCACTTGCGCTTTGAATGATCTAATCTGAAGCATAAGGGGCATATGGTGCGGCAATTTTTGGCATGCACCCAAAAAGGGTGATCAGGTGCAGATTTGATCACTGTGCGGGGAGGAATTGTGAGGTGAGTGCCACAATGGAATGGGCAAATTGTTGAAAAGGTGTGAGGCTTTTCCAACAAACCCACCCCATTGTAACCACAATCTGCAAGCTGGGGTCTGCATCTTAAATTACCAAACCCTTTGTTATTTCATGTAAAAGGCGTTCAGGAAAGAGAAATGATAGCAACCCATCAAATTAGACCACAAAAGCGGCCTCATCTGGAAACTGCATACAAACAGTGGGGATAGTATATTTTTAAAAATAATTGCAGCTTAGATGCCACTGCCGCTTTGGCCTTGGATCAAAACTCAAGGTCAAAATAGCCCTTGAACAGGCGAAAATTGTTATATATGGCAGGTTTGAAAATGCTATGACCATCTCGATGATGGCTGCACTTGCATATAGGAAAAGATTCCCATATTTGACCTGGAGGCCAAAATCAGGTTGCTCCAAGAGAGCAATAAAGGGCTCCAAAGCACCGACTATGAGCATGTGAGATGATGGGCTTAGTCCCAAGGTGGGATGTAACGCCTGGTGGCATTGGAAAGGCTAGCAGAGACAGCATAGATGCACTTTGATGGTAGCCAAAGGATGTCAGAAGGCGGCGCACCACAATCCTACGCTGAGGCAGCAGGTGTTAATGGCATTGACATTCTGATTAAATTGCAAAATTCCAGCAACTGGTTTTTTGTACATTTTAAAACTTAAAATTTAGCTCTGTGTTAGTCAATCAAAGAAAAAGAAAGCTTCACCTTCATAGAATCTCAGTTCTATTTTTTGTTTCACATATAGTGGTTTGATTGATATAATCAAAAGAAAACAGTCTTAGATTAGCAATTGAGAAGAATGCAGCAACTAGTTAAATATATGCTCTGTTGAACAAGGCACTCAATATAGCAGATATATAAACATAATCTTCCAAGGAAGGGTTGGATTAGCACCTACTGAGTCACAAGGAAAACGTACTATGAACATGTCAGTGAGTGTCAATGAGAGAATTGCCAAGGGTGTAAGCTGTATAAAAAATAGATTGATGCTACAATAACTAATATTAGAGGAGAATTTGTTCTACAAGGATGATTATGATATAAACATGGATTGTCTGGTGGTCTGCGTGGAGTAGACCCCTGAGAAGAAAGTTATCATCACATGCTAAGAGATTCAAGATTAGTGAGCTGACTATGATGTAAACGCCATTCATTTTTCAAGATTGTCTGTGGAGGTTAAAAAGAGGTCGGAGAATTCTTCTAATAATTTCTAAACTTGCACATTTAACTAATGGTGAGCGCTCTACCAATAGAGGTGTCATTTAGAGCTACCAACAGAAGTGATTATAGCCTAAAATATCTTACACATTTAAACCTTCATATATCATAGATGAACTCTACAGGAAGGAGGCAAACATAAACAGATGGAGTATTAGGCCCCACTATCTTAGGCTTATCTTTGAGATTAGCCAGATATGCCAATAAAGATCCACCATAAGCGGGTTTTATATTCCTGGAGAGGTCTGATTTCCTTAATTGATGGGTTATATATATGCCTTATATTTTTAGCAATTGTCCTGAGGATATATAGATATGTACTTGGGTATTGAAAATGACTGGGAACTTTAAAAGGGTAGTATTTGGCTTTGAAAAGTAGATGAGCATGTCCTTTTGGCCATCTACCGCAGGAGAAGTTTCATTAATGAACCTCTTACATGATCTTTAATCCTGTAGATATGACTTTCACTTTCCAACTGTCAAGCCTGAGCTCTAACCCCCATCTATGCATCATGCAAAATCTCAAAACCAATGAGTTTCTGTTTCTAAAGGGATAAGAATCATCCATCATAGTGCATGATGGCGGAAAAGTAACGCAGAGACTGGGTTCAAGGAAAAGCCGTAAATGGTTGTCTATGTAAAGGCTTAGCTATTCACCCAAAGCTTTCAAAAGCAAATAGTTATGAGAAATAGGACCTAATGGACAGAGTATTTAAAGTCCACTGTGACTTATTTCATGTACTGTGTCAAGTTCAGAGCTACATTAAATGGTTTATTATCTAGAAAAAATGAAATTTATAGAAACCACTTTCAACAATGGTTTGGACAGAGATAGTATGAACTTTAACAGCTTTGTGTGTGACTAACCCTTGAGCTGAGGGGGCAGAGTGAGAAACATGAGTGATCACCAGGAGAAAGGTAAGCAGTTTCAGGTTATAAAATAAAAGAAAGTATTGTTACAGCTTCTTTGAGACAAAAATAAGCTCATAAGAGATGCTAAACATTTTTGAGCCAGTACATGGATGTTAACATGAAGCGCCTCACTATAATACTGACTTCACTTTCTGATTCCTTTGTGAGTCTGTTGAATGGTTGACTGGATCTAAATCGTCAGTTATTATAAACCAAAGATATCCTAAGTAATCTGAACTTGAATTTGTGGCCTAGCGATTTCACTTAATTATATTTGACTATGATAACATGGGCTCAAGGGCTTTATTGGCTAGGTTGAACTTATGTTTAAGTTTTGATTTAATGACTCGGGCATGTGGGCTTTGTTGGTTGATGTCAAAATTAGTTTTTAATGTCAGTCAAGTTTTTAACCAAATTAATTAATAATTAGTGATATGAAACGCCTCGGTATATGCTGCCAAATACATGTGAAAGTGAATTGGTTCAGTTATTTTGATGTATACAAAATGCCATCTAAGAATGATGATGGTGTTTACTCTGACTCTGAGGCTGAGTATGATGCCCTGAGTCAAAGTGTTTGTAGACGTTCTTACAAACATTTTACATGGCCAAGGGCCATTGAAAATGAGACATCATGAGTAAGATGTGGTTAACATCGAACCCTATAAATAACCCTTGCATTTACACTAGTAAAATATCCTTTAACTTCTAAATTAAGTTTATAAATTATCTTATAAACTTTTTGTGTTATCACTTCAATTTTTGTAATAAGTCGATTTTCACTTGGGATCAATAGGATCAGGGCAGCGTGCCATCATCCAAGTGAAATGATCAGGTATACAATTGGAGTTTTAGCAAAAAAAACTATATTAAAAATTTAAAGCACCATCCTGTCTATTGTCCTCACACAATAGACGCTCAAAGCTGCAGTTCCCACCTAACGAAGAACCAGCCATCAGATATCTCTTTCTGCTAAGCATCACTTTTTGAAAATCAATTCAGCCAGAAATTTAGCTCCACTAAAGAGATTTACGAAAACTATAGCAAATATGGCGGGAAACCCCACAAAAGAACCCGCAGGCTATGCCAAACGAGCCAGCACCACCCTCAAACGAAGCAACCCTCGGTTACCCACCTCAGGGTCAACCAGAATCACCCACTCTCAAGCAGCAGCCATGAAAGCAGGCACCACCCCCAACCTGGAGCTACTCCAACTAGCGCCAGTTCACCTGATCGCACTTCTTCAACCTTCACGCTTAACAGCTCTGTGTGCGCTGCCTCCCACCAACCCGCTGGGCCCCCTCCAACCAAGGAGGCCATCACCCACGCTGTTTTAATGGCGTCTGCTCAGTTGAATGCAACTCAGCTCATCCAGGCATTCACCTCCCCCCATTGTGTCAGCTAATTCAGCCCCATCTATTATTGCTGACGCCGTGTTTCTGGCTCCCTCCATGAGGGGCGATACCCAGCTACCTGGCCCCCAAATCCTCAGCTGTAAGGTTGGATTAGCCGCACATTCTGGTTCACTAAGCACCAAATTGGGACAATCTACTCTTCCCAATGAGGATTCAAATGGTTCGGATTTTGGAACTTCACACCAGTTCCAATCTCACCCATCCCATTTAAACCCCGTAATTGGCACTTCTCAAGTTGGCACTTTATCTCAATATGCTGAAAACGACCAATTCACCAATCAGCCAATGAGTTTTGCCCATGAAATCACAGCAAATACTCGGGCTGAATTTACCCAAATAGATTGGGATGGTGATGAAACATCGCCCTCCTCCCAATTGGCTGGAGTTAATTCCAATCTGGATGGGACTCCGCAATTTAGTGAGGCCCAACAATCACCTGGCCCCCAAACCCTCGGATGTAAGGTTGGATTAGCCGCACATTCTGGTTCACTAAGCACCAAATTGGGACAATCTACTCTTCCCAATGGGGATTTAAATGGTTCAGGTTTTGGAACTTCACACCAGTTCCAATCTCACCCGTCCTATTTAAACCCCATAATCGGCACTTCTCAATTCGGCACTTTATCTCCAGATGCTGAAAACGACCAATTCACCAATTAGCCAGTGAGTTTTGCCCACGAAATCACAGCAAATACTCGGGCTGAATTTACCCAAATAGATTGGGATGGTGATGAAACATCTCCCTCCTCCCAACTGGCTGGAGTTAATTCCAATCTGGATGGGCCTCCCCAATTTAGCGAGGCCCAACAAACCGCCCCTCAATTTAATATGACGCCAGCAACTGCTGTAACATTCCAGCAACAAGGGAACTCCACAAACTTGTCCAAACCACCAGCTCACACTCAACCCGCAATTGCAGCCCAAAGCAAACACAAACGTACCAAAGGAGCCACTGGGGCGTGGCAAAAACCTCTGGCACCAACGCTAACCAAAGCTGATCCCCGTGAAGTGGCGTTTATTGCTGATGTTAAGAAGAAATGGGCTGAAACTAGAGCGCAAAAGCTCTACCTCGCTCAACCCTCTCCCACACAATTCACCTTTATTATGGGCATAACCCTGTTGAATTCTATACAGAGGATTACTTCTCATACTTTTCAGCGATTGCGGAGACATTCCCAATTATCACCATCATCCATGAATCAGTATAGGGCCACTACATCGATGTGGGCTTCACTGAAGCTGCCCTTGCTGACCATGCTGCCACCCTCCAGGTCATTATTCCACGCGGATCTCTTCACATCTAATGCACACGCTCTCACCTGGAGAAAATTTCATGGGTTACTTTTTCCAACCTACCAACGACTGTTGATCCTGAGTCTCTTAAACTAGCACTCCATCGTGGTTTAATGGAGTTTGGGTCTGTTCTTTCAGTGGACTTTAAAGTCTCCTCTTACTATGCTCCCACTCAAAGAGCTCGCACTGCTAGGGCGTCGTTCATCCCCTCCCCCACTGTATCCCACAACATTGAGGTTATTCCTCGTGTGGCGGTAGTTGGGGCATGCCCTGAGATCTTTTTTGTCGACCCTGATCAGGCGCGCCCCCGGCGTTCATGGTGTAACGCCCTTGGACACTTGTATAGTGGCTGCACAGCTCGAAAACAAGCCCTCTTAGCCACCACCCAGGGGCCTAAACCAGGCCAAAAACGATCCCACGTGGCTGCAGCAGCAATTCCACAACCCACACAATGGGTTCCCGTTAAAGACCTGGCCCTGAGGCCTTACGCCTAGCAGTTGAAACAGCTAACCCCACTATTGGTATGGGATACCTAGCGCTCATGCCCCCCTTCCAATGGGCACCCCCTCCAATCTCCCAGAGTCAACTCCCTCCCTCACCAAGCGCAAGGCATCTCCCACAGGGTGCCCCTCGTCAGCCACCCCCACTCAGGGCTCCGCGGCACCCCCACCAACCTCCACCAGCGATTTATCGCATCAACCCTCAGCTCCCAATGGAGCTATGCCCACCAGCATGGACTGGCAACTCGCGGCCTGCGGTAGAAGTGCCACCTCAAAGAGTCCTACCCCAACCCCACAGTCCATTTCGCGCGGATCCTTTGCAGTGTTGGAGGAAGTGAATATGGACTCAGACTCATCAAATGGGGACACCGCGGAGGTCACCATTGAGCACCCTCAGGTCCTTCCCCTGCAACGGAGTGGGGGCAGCATCCTAGGCTGGCTTACTGGGTCCTCCGCCTTCCACCCTCTCCTTCCCCTCAGAACCCTCGACGCTCCTCACGGATTGCAGTTAATAGTCAAGCTAAAGGACTCAAAACTAGCCGCCTCACAGCAGCAGGTTTAAGCGCTGGCAACCCCCAGGACATGGAGGGGAACAGCTATGAGTCCCCATGGCAGCACCCTGGCCCTGCAATCCATCAACGCAAATGGGTTGCGGGACTTTAAGTGGAGAGCCCGCCTCCTCCGAAACTTCAGGTCAGCACAAATTGACATCGCTGCTGTCCAGGAGCCCCATATCCTCCCCCACGAACAATCTTCATGGAATGAACAGTTTGGAGGCAACTCCTTCTAAACAAACCATGCCGCCCTTATTGTTTTGAATCCCTGGGTTAAAACCCATTCTTTTTTCACAATATCTAGGTGGCCGCCTCATACTGGCCAAACTCACCACTCCTGAATTCTCCTTCTTCGCTGCAAGCATCTACCTGCCTAATGCAGGTCAGGAGCAAAATCGGCTCTTGGAAGAGCTCGTCCAACTCAATCTCCCACGGAATACTTTCCTCTTAGGAGATTTCAACACAACCATAAGTCGCGTCCGTGACTCTTACCCCTCTGCAGCAAAGGAACGCCCTGGATCAAGTCGCCTCCAGGATTTCCTTCGCCTGAGTGGCTTTATAGATGCGCTTCCACCCTCCGCGTCTGGCCTAGGTTGCATGACTAGGATCCAGTATGATGGAGGAGCTTTCCAGTTAGCGTCACGCATAGATATGGCACTGATTGGCCCCTGCTAATTGGCCACGTCTCCTCTCCCATCTCTCGTGACAACCATCTGATTGATCACAGGTCACTCACCGTTGTCCTCACCACCACACTTAGACCGTCGCGTAGGTTCTGGCCTAGGGTTGCCCCAGCTTTTCAACAACCCCTTCACTAAGGAGAAGCTGTCTATGACCATCCGGGAGAGCTCTCACCCCCCCCACCCCACCTGCTTGACCACAAGGCTAGATGGGCGGCGACCAAGGAGGGCATCACCCGCGTTGCTTACAACTGTGCCAAAGCCCAGATGACTGCAGCTCGCGCCAGAGTCAAAAGGGCGGAAGCCATAATCAGACATCTGGAGCGAAACTGCCAGCCTTCGCCCTCTCCCAGATGGTTGGAAGACTGGGAAGCGGCGCAGGAAGCACTCCGCTTGGAGCTCACACTGCAGGAAGAACGGGCAGCAAACTTTACAACATCTCGTTACTATGCTCAATGGGAACGCCCCACCCGCTTCTTCTTTCAGAAACAGAAAGCCCGGTCAACAGCGCAGGATATTACTGCACTGAAGATTGGCACTACAACCATCTAGTACTAAAAAAAAGATTGGCACTACAACCACTTCAGATAAGGAGGAAATCACGCAGGAACTACACCGCTTCTACTCCAGCCTCTTCCATGCCACCCAGGTGGACCCATCAGACATCCAAGACTTCCTGTGGCGGGCTCCAGAGCCGCCCATTGACCCACGGGCTGATGAGGCTCTACTGGCGCCTATTTCCATCCAGGAGGTTATGGAAACCCTTCTGAAATCCCCACGGCTTAAAGCCCCAGGCCCAGACGGAATACCCTTTGAGGTGTACCTTCTGGAACCTGCATTGATAGCCAGAACCCTCCGCGACCTCTTCGCTGCACTCTTGGTGAATGGCGAGGTCCTCCCCGACTCCAGAGGCTCAATAACGACCCTCATTCACAAGAAGTAAGACCGTGAAAACCTGGCGAACTGGCGCCCCATAGCGTTGATCAACACAGACCACAAGCTCTTCACGAAGCTTCTGGCCAACCGCATCACCAAATGGGTGTCACCTCGCCTCTCCTCATCCCAGCACGGTTTTATTCCGGGGAGGTCGTTATGGGACAACTATAATGACCTTCACGTGACTTTGACTGTTAACTCTCGTAAGGTGAATGGCTTTGTGGCTCTCCTGGATATGGAGAAAGCATATGATCGGGTAGCCTGGAAGTATATTGATGCTTCCCTGGCCGCTTCCAACTCCCACCCGCAGCTAAGCGCTGGATATCAGCGCTCTATGACCAGCTCCACACCAGAGTCCTGGCGCCAATGGGTTTTACAGTGGCAGTACCAGTTGGACAAGGTCTCCGGCAAGGGGACCCCCTGAGCCCTATCCTTTTTAACATCACCCTTGACCCCCTCTTGGCCTCCTTACAGGACAAGCTAACAGGGATTCTGGTCCCAGGTAAAGCCCCCACACGCACCATGGCATTTGCAGATGACACCGCAGTTGCATTTGGCTGCCCTGGGATGTTGCCCTCGCTGCTGTGACCATTGAGAGATACACCAAGGCGTCCAACGCCATGGTCAACACCTCCAAGACAACAGTTGTACAGGTCGGCTCCCCACCTTCCCCCGACCATTTGGTATTGAACCTGAGCGCGGTACCTTTCGTCACCTGGGCGTTCTCACCAACCAACAAGGAGTTGCGCTAAAAGACAATGAGGACTTGCTCCTTGCAGCAGTTAACTCCAGGATTGCCAGCTGGAACCGGCGGCACATCACCCCCAGGGTCAAGCTCTGATGGCCAATGTGTTCCTCCTCTCCAAAGTCTGGTTCCTAGCGCACGTCTGCCCATTCACAGATGCCTTTTATACGCGGCTCAATGTACTCCTCCGCTGTTGGATCTGGGGCTCAAACCATCCACCAATGGCCCTCTCAACCATTGCCCAACCCTGCAATGAAGGGGGCCTAGGGCTTCTGGACACGCGATCCCACGCCACCACAATCTTCCTGAAGTTCCTATGGCCGATTGTCTGCTGGGACGCGACCCCCATGCCCCAATGGGCGCCCGCCCTCCGCCAGTCAGTGTCAGCAGCTCTGGGTCTTCCTAGAGCATCTCTGACCTCATTAGGGGAGTGGCTTACAAACCACCCAGGCCATCGCCTAAACCATCCTCATCTCCCTACTGGAACCAGGCTCTCCTTGCCCTGAAACGAGTAGGAGCGCGGATCCAACATGCCTTCCCATACAGAAGGGAAGGCCCTGGACTCAGCCCCGTCGCCATGCAATTGTGCACAATGGACAAGTTGTCACAACTCGCCTCAACCCCCAAGATCGTCCTCCCATCCGCCCAAGACTCCTTGAGCTCCTCCCTCCCTCCGTGAGATTTGACCTTAAGAAATTGTGGAAGGACGTCTATCACCCCATCCTGTCAGCAAAGGTGTCCAACACCTTATGGAGGGTGCTCCACTGTTCATACAGGACAGGGGACCGGACTGGCCCTACCTTCCAGCACCGAAGCTGCCCCCGCTGTGTGGAGCCTATTGACTACCACCTCCATCGTTTTTTCACCTGTCCAGGTGTCACCGCATTTTGGCCAAAGGCCCGCGCGCTCCTCCATGCTCAGCCCTGGTCTGGACACTCTGTGCAAGACCTCATGTTTGAGCAGACATTGCCTGGTTGCCACTGACCCCTCCATGTCCTCGCCTATGCCACAGCCATCTGGACCATCCATAACTCCTTCCTTCGTGCTGCCTTTGACCAGCAGGTGTGGACCCTTCCACACATGATCACCCACTTTCAGGTACACTTTGAGATGGCCCTGAAGATCTGCACTATGTCGCCAACCCTCCCCCGCTCAGTTGTCACTGCAGAACGGCTCTGGCGCGCAAACCCCCCTCCCTTTCTCGATGCCTCCTCCCTCCCCTTCCCTCACCTCAGGCTCTTAGGAGCCCAGGCGTAATTCAATAAACATCGATGAATCCCCCCCTTGGGTTGGGACCATCTAGTACTAAAAAAAAAAAGAACCAGCCATCAGCAAAAGCCTAAAATTTCAACAAATGGCGCTCATGGCTGGGACTGCAGATGGTGACAAGTATCAAAGTTTAAGCGCCAAAATTTCGCATATGAAAGATGAATACACTGAAAAAATCAATTACTGGCAAACCTGATTTGAGGCCCAATGGGCAAAAACTAAAGACTCTATTGATCATCTTAATCTACAGATCAATAATCTCAATGATGATGTTAATGCTATTAATGAGTCAAACAATAATCTTTATGAATAATTGAACCAGTGCAAGAAGGCAATGAAACAAAAGAACCAAGTGATTTCCATCTTGCAACTACAAGCTACTAGCCTGAATAAGGAAATAGTGAAGTTAAAATTAAAAACTTGAAATCATGTCAATTAAAAAAATGAAATCAACGAGCAAATTTTAACTCTGGCTGATGGGCTTGTCAGTGTGCTACAACCCACTTGACTGAAAATTCTTACAAATATTATGAGGATGAAGCTTCAGAAATAGCTACCAAAACAGATGCTGGGCCACATCGACAACTGCCTAGCAATATGATTGCTTTGGTTAACACTAACACCTCAAACCAGGATACAATGCCCCAACGCCCTAGTATGCCTGGTTCTGGTCAACAAAGGAGTAATTGTGATAACCAGAAATGGGGAAGCAATAATATCAAACCAGCAAACCTGCCGGCCTTTGACAAAAATGGAAGTATTACCACCTTCATCAAACGTATTGAAATGGCCATGCATGGGGCCAGCAACCATAACAAAGCAGCCACCATGAACAGCTGCTCGGATGAGTGGAGCATTGAGTTGATTATGCCTCACATTAATGAAAATCCAACATATGTAAAAGTCAAGGAGGTCGTGCTTCATGAATTTGGAGGTCCAGAATGGATGTTGACCAGAAAATCCAAGTTTATGAATATCAGCTCTAAGAAAGATGAAGCAACTGATGAATTTGCGGATTAATTCTATCGCAAAGCTCAGGTTCTCTTAGGCGCGTGGGCTATGGTCAATTTTGATGCCAAGATTGCACTAGAGTATGCAGTAAAACCTCACCCTAATCTATCAAGCGCCCTATTGCCTGCTTTCATGCAAAACCTTGTGACATCTGAATTGGTTGACTATCTATGCAGATGCTCAAAAAATTATGGCCCTCCTAATACTGGTTATAGATTGGGATCTTCTGCCTTTGCTGGAAAACCCTTTAAAACCAATAAGAAGATTAATCCATCACAGCCAGTGAGTGAAATTAATTGCTTTAATTGCAATCATAAAGGTCACTATGCTTCCCAATGCCATCAGCAAAATGTCAATATAGTCCTTCCTGATACCATGCAGGAGGAGGAAAAGAACAAGCATGGTAGATGAGGGATGCTCTATTGTGCCTACAACACCAGTACCACCCAATAGACAATCAAATGATGGCCATGGGGCCTCACTTAACAATGAAATTGATTCTATTTTAGTATCAAATGAAAATTCCTCAAACGTACATGTGGTAACTCGCTCCCAGAGTAAGGTTGTCACACCTAAAGCTTCTGAAGAAGTCGCTAAGCCCTATGTGCAACAAATACTTGAAAATATAACAGCTGTTGGGCATGTGGGGGATGACTAAGTTAAAGGAAAGAGATTTAGTAGTATATTGTGACACTCATAGCGCAGGCTGCATGCACAAACTAGCCTCACTTTAGAAGGGTCCATTTATTATATTGGAGAAATTGTCTGAAGATGTATATACCATTAAGGATCAAGGCAGCTGGGTTGTGAATTGGGTACAGAAAGTTTTTTCATACATATCATAAAGAATAATAATACAAAAAAATAATAATAATAATAAAAAGCAAAAAAAAAAAAAAAAAAAGTAAAAGTAAAAAAGTAAAATTAATAATTGCAAGCCATAGAGTTTATTTCATAGAATTGATGCCTCGTGGGCATTAGAACTAGGTATTACCTCTTTGGTAGGGGGAGGAGAGCGCAACTAAACCAGAGAAGCCTGCAACGGAATTGGAGATGCGCCAGACCCAAGAAAGCTCAGCACCAGGCACGCTGGCCCTGTCAGCTTAGGAAAGGCTATCGAGATAATTTTTGAACTTTAAGGAATGTGAAGAATTAGACAGTGTGATCAAGGAAGAAGAGTATCCGCCGCTTACATCCAGTCAAGGAGGGGTAAGTGTTGAATGGTTGACTGGATCTAAATCGTCAGTTATTAGAAGCCAAAGATATCCCAAGTAATCTGAACTTGAATTTGTGGCCTAGCGATTTCACTTAATTATATTTGACTTTGATAACATGGGCTCAAGGGCTTTGTTAGTTAGGTCAAACTTAAATTTAAGTTTTGATTTAATGACTTGGGCATGTGGGCTTTGTTGGTCTATGTCAAAATTAGTTTTTAATGTCAGTTGAGTTTTTGACCAAATTAATTACTAATTAGTGATATGAAACGCCATGGTATATGCTGCCAAATACATGTGAAAGTGAATTGGTTCAGCTATTTTGATGTATACAAAATGCCATCTCAAGAATGATGATGTTGTTTACTCTGACTCTGAGGCTGAGTATGAGCCCGAGTCAAAGTGTTTGTAGAAGTTCTTACAAACATTTTACATGGCCAAGGGCCATTGAAAATGAGACATCATGAGTAAGATGTGGTTAACATCGAACCTTATAAATAACCCTTGAATTTACACTAGTAAAATATCCTTTAACTTCTGGATTAAGTTTATAATTTATCTTATAAACTTTTTGTGTTATCACTTCAATTTTTGTATTAAGTCGATTTTCACTTGGTATCAGTAGGATCAGGGCAGCATGCCATCGTCCAAGTGAAACAACCAGGTATATGATTAGTGTATTACCAAAAAGCTATATTATAATTTTAAAGCACCATCCTATCTATTGTCCTCACACAATAGATGCTCAAAGCTGCAGTTCCCACCTAACAAAGAACCAGCCATCAACCAAAGCCCAAAAATTCAACAGAGTCTCCAACAACAATTATTGACACTATGATGGAATCCATTTCAGTAGGCACATCAAGGTCTGAGGTTCTTCTGGTTCTCAATAATGTGGACACCAGGATGGCCAGAAGAGGAGCACTTGAAGACTTGTGATTGAGGGCAGAAGAATGAATTTAAAAAAAAGACACTTTAAATTTAGATTAAAGTAAAGTTGCACCTATGACCAAACTTGTGTATCTGAACCTCCATTTGTGATCCCAACGCGAAAATTACTATGGTTATGGCGTCATCTAACTTAAAATGATTTGTGATCACAAAAAGTTGTGCTTAGAATAAAATCATTTAGCAAAATCCACAGGACTATCCTTTTTAGAATAATGGTCATGATCACCTTCTTCTGGTTGTTTAAAGCCTAGTTGCTTCCAAAATTTTACATAGAAAGCCAAGGGACTTGTTCTCAAGTGTGACATCCCTTTAGGTGAATGTCATAAATTCCCAGGCTGTTATATTCAGGCAGGAGTGGATGTGCTTCACCTTTTGACAGCCAGTGGCCTCCTCCATTAAGCTCCTATAAAAATAAAGTAAGGAGGCAAAATTTTTCTATTCCAGGGTGGATATCACTTTTAAAGCTAGGTTTTAGGCTAGTCACAATATGAATGAAAAGATCGTTAACAGCAGGAACTGGAATGACTCTAAAACTTAGTTTCAGTACAATCATGAGGGACCTGTAGAACCAGTGTCATCTTGATCATTTTATATTATTCTGAATCTCATCCAAAAAAGGCGGTTTAGAGATGTAACTGATGTTTAAGAAAAACTTCCTTTTTATTATTTTTTATTCATTCAAGGCAAGCTGACCAGGGGATGGACATTACCAAAATAGAGAAAGAAAGTATCGACATGAAACCTGAGCAGGGTCAACTCTGTCATAGAATGTTTTTTTCACCTCCGGATCAGGACTCAGATTCTTCTGGTTACGTCATGGGTAAGGTTTTCATGTTATTATACCTACTAACCGTCAATAGCTTCCTTTGGCTGGCACCCCCAATCAATGTGCAAAGGGTGGGAATCGAACCCACAACCATCAGGTTGGTAGCTGTACGCCCTACCAACTCGCCTTCAACCCCCTAGAGCATCTTCCTTTTCACAGCTTAATTTTGTGGTAATATGGAAGAGCAATTTACCTACAAAGTTGCTCAAACGAGAATTTAAACCATGCCAGAATTGTTCAAGCTGTTAATGATGTTATTTGTGAGCTTGGTATGTGCACTGCAATTTTAATTACATCTGACATTGCATTGATCAAGGTTCTTTGGTTAAAAAGGAATATGTCTACCTGAAGCTTGTGTCCTTTAACCACACCTTTTAATTTGATCCTGTAAGACAGAAAGCGCCATTAGGACGTCTTGTTTTAAGAAGACATTAGTATTATCAGAATTAGATACCAAAGACTTGGAAAGTCAGGGGTCCAGAGGGACCTACAGGCCCCTCTGTCCTTAAGTACCTTCCTGAGCTTCTGGCTCCCTAGGCCCTCAGACCCTTCAGTCACAAAGATAAAGAGCAGCCAAATGCTGGTAATGCTGCTGAAGTGCTTAAAAAGAGACCTTAATCTGGTTAAAGCAATCACCCTAGGTGGGTTTAAGTGTATGTAAATTTATTATGAAGTTGGCTCTTGAGATAAGTATAATTTTCACTATCTGGCATAGCAACTTAATTACAAGCCTCATTAATTTTTTAAACTTTATCAGTAAAGGCATCCCATTTGCTGTAAAAAAGTTCGAGTCTGCATTATATAACTTGGTATTATTGGAGTTAAGTGTTTGAGTGAGCCCTAGTAGATAAGATACCTCATGGTGATGTGAACCAATTATATGTAGGATGTGGCTGATAGCTGAATGGATGAAGCTTTCTTGATAGCAATCACTACATAAAACCAGTTCAAACAAAGGTAGTAGAGCTGAGTTATATAAATCTTACATCATGGAAAGCACCTAAGAGGCTTAGGAACAACCAGATTAGCTTTCCATTGAGTTGATGACATACATTTGGTGTTAAATTATCTCGTTGATGTTCTCATATTGGAGTTAAATTGATCGTGATAAATGGAAATTAGGATAAATTGAAAAGTGGCCCAAAATTCTTGGACTTTCATTATGTTGAGGATTACTTTATTCTGAAAGTTGTTGATCCATTGAGGCACACTTCTTGACTGATCAGCAGGTTGGCCTTCTTGACTGCGTTATTCACAAAGTTTTAAGAATCACACGCTTTTTTGATAGCTTAAAACCTCATGTATTAATCAACACTTTGGTCTTCTTGAAAGTTCTCTTGATTGTAGCAAAAGTTTTAAAATGGGATCAAAATGTAAAGCTAGCTGAAATGTTGAAGAGAAAAGGTGGTGTGAAATAGACTAGTTTATTGTTTTAAAAGGTTCAGATATCTATAAGGTGCATAGGGACATGAAACCAATAGGTCCATCATGGACTCATATAAGTAGGATCTTTTACATCCTTTCCAGATTGACTGCCTAGTCGATGCCCTCCTTAATCTTCATTGTCTTTGTGATCACATTGTTGGGAGTCACACCTTTTTTAAAATTAGAAACAGAGGTGCAATTTTAGAATGTATTTTCACCAACTCTTTTTTGCATGATGATTTCTGAAAAAGCATCCCGTCAGTGCCTTAAGGGGCAGGTTTCACTTGTAAGGACTTAAGAGTCAACTTATTAAAGCTCAATTCAGAAGTAGCAATCTTCACCCCCTCTTTTTATATTAAACCCAACAGTTGGGATCCAATGCCCTGTGATAATCTGAGATGCTCAACTGTTGTTGGGCATCACCCTTATTGAGTGAGGCCTCTTTCTATTGTACGCTACTCACTAATTTCAATCATTAGTGATTGTAATTTGGGTACCTCATAAAATTTGAGCTTAGCCAATTTAAAGTGTTGGGATTACCCTAGATAAAAAAATCTTTATTATAATAATTAATATAAAATATTAGGCTTGATTTGACACCAATAAAAAGATGAAGATGTCAAAATAACTATTTAGGTCCACATTGGAATGCCATTTTGACGCTGAATCCCAAAATATATGATCATTTTAGTACTTAATGGCGATTTATGATGAGTATAATTACATTTTCAGCGGCATGCTGAGGTTTCTGAAGATAAGAGCAAGCATTGAAACTTCCGCTTCCTATAATTAACAAGCCTAAAACTATTGGTGATTGTCACCAATAAAAGTTGAGTTTTATGATTACTGTATAAAAAGCTGAGGATATTTGATACATTATGTATTAGTATACATAAAATTATTATCATCAGTTTATCAATAATTAAAGCTGACAGTTTCTTAAGCTAGGCATCTATCACCTAGTATCTTACCTTCTGCATTTCATAAATCCTTTATCCTATCTCACTTTTAATCTTTGAGTTAATATAAAGCTCAAGTCTCTATTGTAAAAGTAATTTTATAGCCTACTGGCCTTATTTTAAGTCTGTTATTAACTTCCTTCTCCTACAGGTTTGACACTGGTGAA
Organism: Massospora cicadina; assembly: GCA_022478985.1. Classification (NCBI taxonomy): domain Eukaryota; kingdom Fungi; phylum Entomophthoromycota; class Entomophthoromycetes; order Entomophthorales; family Entomophthoraceae; genus Massospora; species Massospora cicadina. The sequence goes on from JAKSZP010000009.1 coordinate 87,039, forward strand.
CTTAGGGGAACTTTGCCCCCTCTCTCTATTGGGAAGCGTGATGTACTAAGCATACCGCGTCTGCCCAAAAAGTTGTGATTCTGGGGTCGCCTAGATAGCAACTCACCTAGCCAACATTCTGACAAGTAGTGTTTTTATAGGAGCCCCTGTAAACACCTGAGTTTTCTGACTTTACCTTTGAGAAGGTATTCTTCCTACACTGAGATGAGCTCCTGAGAATCTTTACAAATGTCATGCCACACCTTCACAGATTCCTACATAGATGTCTGCTCCCTCGCTAAGCCTCTCTGCGCACTCTTTCCAAGGCCAATCCCTGATGTTAGCAGAACAACAACGATCTTCCTGGCTCAAATCACCAATGAAGAACAATCTAATCCTGCCTCTCCCCCTGCCAAAATCTAAATGTAGTAAAAAGGATCTCTCTTAATTGAGGGTTTTGTTAGAGGCTGCTTGTAGCCACTGGTCTTTTTCAGTTATAAATGCCAACTGCTGAACCACACCAAGCTGTATTCAAATATTAGTATGACAATGGTTTTAAAGATTTTCATCCTTTCCATTCTGACTCTCATTTTCAATGAGAGTTAGTATTAAATAGCTCATAACCAAATCCCTAGATTAAGAAGCTTTGTATGAGTGGATCCAAAATCAGCAATTGTTTCAATTGTGGGGCTGCCAATAGATCCCCTTATTTTAATTCATTTATTGTTAGAAATAGAAGATTCAATTTAGGCTCCTCATTTTATTGAGTAGAGCTAGTTTTAAACATAATCTAGATGCTCTTTAACTTGAATGTGCTATCCTGATGAATAATAAAGGAATGAAGAACAATCTCAAAGTGTGAACCCAAAAATTATTTCCATCTATTTAAGCCTATCAGTCTTTTATAAATTTTCTGGGCCAAGAATAATGTTTTTCTGAGTACCAGCAATCAATGCTGAAGATTGTAAATAGGTCAAGCGTTCAGTTGCTCGCCACTTATGTTTATACCAGCAATTAATGCTGATGATATTTCAAATCTGCCAGGCATATGATTGCCACGTCGCCTATGTCCTTGCCTGCAAATTAGGCTAAAGTTACCAAAATTCATGGTTGTATTCGCACAATTTTTCTTTGCCCATCACTTTCCTGCTACTTTAGACCCCACTTTGTTTTTATAAAGAAACTATGAGCACCTGGATCTTAAAAGCTTCTGTTACATATCAAACTACGCTTAATGTATTTGATGGTCACTTATCCTGGCACTTAACCCCTAGATGAGGCTTATAGGGGTTCTTTTGGGAATCACTTTATTAGTAAAGCTTCATTCTAGGAGTCATAGATCGCTAATAAAAATTATTAGTGAATGACAAACAGGGACCCTAATCAACTTGAGTTATAAAATTTAAATTTTAAAATACTATCCTAAAAAACAATTATCAAACCAATATGCATTGACTATCAGTTTGATTAGACACCAATGACTTGGCTGAGGATGTCAAAACTACTATTAGTTGTTCAAGAAAAATAAAATATTGACGCTTAAACCAATCATATAATCATCTAAGAATTTACTGGCGAGTTAAGCCAAGGATAATTACATTGCCAGCAAAAATCAAGCCTTTTGGTAATTAGAGAGAGAAATAAAGTTATTTATACTTATAATTAACTGCAATAAACTATTGGGATTGTTCCCAATGAAAATTAAATTCCTTTGATTATTGGTGACTTAGAGCCGAGTATAATCAATCCTTTTTTATAATATCAATATATATAAACTATTATAAGATTATCAGCAATTGAAGCTAAAAGATTCCCTTAGCTAGGCATCTATCACCTAGTATCTTAGCTTCTGCTTTTATAAATTTTTCTCCGTTTCACTTTTAGTCTTAAGCTACTATATATACTTAAGGCTTTATCCTAATAAATATCTAATAACCTACTACATCTTATTTGATTTTTGTCTATTAAATCCCTTCTAAATAAGGGTTGGGGATAGTGAACTTATGGGGAAATTTATCCCCCTCTGTCTTAGGGAGCGCAATGTACTAAGCATACTGTGTCTTCCCTACTGTTGGAATTCTGGGTGCAGCTAGAGAGCACCCACCTAGCAGAATTTTGACAGTTTTTTCATAGAATTACAATCTGAAGCCCTTTTTCTAAAAAGCTTAATCTCTATAGTCTGGTTATGCCCAATTTTCCTTGGCACACCATCTTTACAAACGTTGTGGGTAATTGACCAACAGCGGAGGGCAATATAAATATAAGATTGTGGCCATTGATCACTTCACTTATCTGGTGGAGGCCAAAGCAGTTAAGGACTTGGGCACCACAACAACAATAAAATTAAATATGTAGGACATGGTATAATAACACGTTTGCCCACAATTGTTTTTAACTGATAAATGGACAAACCACACAACATATAATATTGATAATATCAACAACTAGATAGGTATATTAGGAAGTATTATTTAAGCATACAAGCTTGATACCAACAGCACTGTGGTACAAGTAAACAGTACTCTTGTTGAGATTATCCATAAGTTTATTACTGGCAAGGCATCCATCTGAAACCTCTTCTTGCCCTCCACCATTATTCTTTACAATAACGTATATCTCTCATCAGCAGGTCACATCGTTACAGTCATTATCTGGAAAATACTTTAATACCACCATTTTTATACACTTTTCATTAAAATGAACATGAATTATAATCAATATTGAAGAAGCTTATACACACTGATATTCAACTATAAAGTGAAGCATACAATAACTCGCTGGCTTGAAAAAAGGTCAGGAAGCATGTTAAAGATTTACACACATTATCTACAATTGTCATAAAGGAATTGGCCATACACTATGATAAGCATGGCTTTTGTAGGACTAGAAATCTGGAGCACATGTAGAAAACCCCCTAATACATCCAAAAGACATTCGCTGATGCTTACACCCTGAAATTAATCCCAAATATTATCTAAATAATTGGTGCAGGCTAAGTTTCTTAAAAGTACCAGTGAAATTTTGCCTTATAGCTATATTTACTCAATAACCTACCTATCCCCACTTACTTTTGTTTCCTGATATCTGGTCACGTGGGAGAAGAAAAGGTGAAATTTGGTTTAAAAAACATCTGTTCATATATTTAGTTAGTACCTTAAAATTTACTAATATGTAGACAAAGGACTTGTGGTTTATGTTATGCCAATGTTAATCTATAGGATAATATACTATTTTACATTTTGTCCCAAAACCCAAATTTTAAAAAGTAGTATCCATAGTTTTTTAAATTCATTTGAAACCTCATCAAGTTCATTTTATTACTGGCAATTAACAAAGAACATCAAATGTCTAACCATGTAGTCATAACTCTTTATATCTTCCTTATAAATTACCTCAGGACATTGGCTTTTTTATATCACTTATTATATTAAATCTTTACTATCTTGCCCCTGTACCATCTTTAATTCATTGGCAATTATTTTATATAATCTGCCACGGCCATATATCAATTTCTCAGTTGATATTAATTTATTTTTGTACTATGAAGAAGTCTGAGCCTTATATAATTTCTTACAAGGGCTATGTAGGATATTATGGTATACCCCACCATTCTTAAGTGCTTCTTTGTAGAAATAGTTTGCACCATTAAAATCTCTAAAAATTAGAAAGCATATCTAGGAGGGATTACCATATTAAGATGAATCATGTTCCTATGTAGCTTAAAAATTCTGCAACTTTAACAACTTTAACGAGCTCACAAGTCTTTGTCAGTAGTTACTACCAAAGTGTGCCTTCCTTAACTAACTAAAACTCTAAATAAATTTTATTTGAGGTGGGCTGACCTGGGGATGATACCGCACCAATTAGGGAAGTGAAGAAAAGTGGGAAGGAGGATAAAACTGGAAAACCTCCATGTGCGACGTATGATAGGCCAGGAACTCCATGGACCGCCTTTGCTATTCACTATCTCAGTTCAGGGCATTAGTGCGCTAAACCAACACAGTCAAAATTGTCCCCTACCCAAAGTCCATTACCGGGATCAAACTCAGGAGGCAGTGGTAGCTAAAACTCTAAATACAAAAATAGAATTTCTCTTTTGTGAGATTTCAAAATCTACTGTCATCAATCTGTATCTTGTATTTTTTGTGTTTAATGACCTGTGCACATGAAAATATGCTTCTATCCCAGTTTTAAAATTTGTGGTAGTAGAAGCACTAACTTTATTGGCGTCAGTAACTACATAACTCCTCCCAGCTTTCTGGGATTGTATTTAATAATTGGGCACTTGGTACTACCGCAACTCATGTCCAAACCCTGCAGAAAACAATTATCATGATGCCCTTGCTCAGTTTAAATTCTCTTATAAATTTATAAAAAGCAATTATTAGATACAAGAATTCCTCGCTGATAAGAAAATCCTGTGCATATAATTAGGAAGAATATCAGCAAAAAGATACTATTTTAGCCCTTGTCTTATAGTATTTATGACCTTTCCAAATCTCACTAAATTTATCTAAAATAATATGACTCTTCAGGTCAATTTTTGGGTGAATTTTCCCTTCAATTTAGAAACTTTTACTGATACAGGCAAAGGTACAAGCTGAAGATTTAAGACTTAACAACTTATCAACACATTTCAAGAAAAGGCTCTGATAAAAATCTAGGTAAAAGAGAATTAATAAAGTTTTTTTATTAAGAGGTATTATTGAAAAACCAAATAAGTTAGATCAGGTGCTAGCATTTATACTTCTAAGGCAACTCCTAGCCACATTTAAGTAGACAATTTCTGCAAATATTATTTTCGCCTCAGTTCAGCACTTGAATTGAGATAACTTTGACCTATGTTAGGATTATTTATGGCAATGTGCCCTCAGAAATTAGAAAATTTAGGGAACAAATTGTAACATGAATGTGCAAAATTGTCCTAAAGTAAGTCCAATTTGAGTTTTGTCATACAAAAGATGATTTACGACTTTTGGAAAATTCAACGTTCTTTTAATTTATTATGTACCCTTAAATGGGACGTTAGCAGGCCTCTTGATAGCACTAGGTACTCCCATTTTTAGAAAGTCCATGTAAAGTGCTATCATGAAATTATGAGGATCAACATATGAATTTTTATAAGGCAGGAAACTGATTGCAATAATATGATGACAAATCTATAATTATATTTGTCTATGGGATTTTTAGAGCTATTTTTAGGGATTGATACAAGGACAACTTAATGTTAATATATGAATGATATTGTAACTGATTAATTGGGACCAATTGCCAAGTTTTCATAAATATAATTAGCCTGAGTTGAACTAAGGGTATCTGACCTGAGCTGTCAAAAAGGCAATCGTCCTAAATTGATGTTAGGATATTCAGCCCAAGTATTTATAGGAGTAATGACTTAAGTTGATTGTTAAGGTAATTAGCCTGGGTTATCAAGAGGGTAATCAGCCTGAGTTGATGATTGTTAATTAGTTTATCTTCAGGTCAACCAACTAAATCTGGTATTCCCACCACTTGACTCAAACATAAGCCATAAGTTTCCTGATTAGACTGCATTTGCTTGTCGGCGCTGTTGGGTTTGGCCTGAATTGCTGATAGATATAGTGTCAGATGCCTACCCTTAAGATCAGCCTTAATTACTGATGGATTTTGAGTTAGTTCCCCTACCTCCATCATTAGTGAACGATAGTATTAATTAATCATTTTATATATTCTTCTTGTTAACTTTTATTACCGTAATATTTTAACATTTTATTTCTTTTTTTCAATTTTACAATGCTATTATTATAATATTATATTTTTCAACTAATCATCTTATTAAATCGTCTTAGAATTTTTGCATGGACATGGTTATATATGTGGCCTTTATTAACATCCTTGCTTGTATATATGAATCTGATATCTTCTCAATTATAATAAATGAGCCAACCCAGATGCAATCTAACTTTTCACAAAAAGCATAATTTATATTGTTACAAAAAAACTTTGTCACCTACTTCCAAATTTGTCAACTTATAGCTTTCTTAAAATCCTTTTTGTGTTGGGCCTTTTTCATGGCAAAATATTTGTCAAAAGATTAGGGTTTTAATTGATTAGGGTATACACAAGCTTCTTGACATATTGAGGATAGCTGCTTCCCAGGAGCTTTTAGGATCAGATATAGTAGAAATAGTAGGGCCTGATGTCTTCCATATAATACCTTAAAAGGGGAGATTCCATAAGCTGAATGGTAGGAGATATTGTAGGCAAATATTGCTGAGCTCAAATAGGTACTACATTTAAATTTTTGGCCAAAGTTAATTTCCTCCTGATATCCTCTAACGTCACATTTGCTCTCTCAACCATAAAACTGGTTAAGTATTATAGGGAGCGGATAGCACACCTCATACTCCCATCAACTGATGATCTTGGCGAGGACACAGGTGGGCAGGTTTGTTTAGTTATTGGTAAGAATAATCTGGGGACATCCTTGCTTGTGGAGGCTTTTTCAATGACGAACTAGGCTGAAGTTTCTGCTCCTGCTTAATGAATATCCTTAGCTTTGGCCCATTTAGCCAAATGATTGATAGCCAAGTTAATGTACTTGGTTATCAAATTGTTTGTTGGAAGAGGACCTACAATGTCAATAGTATGGTATGCCAGGCAAACTTGGACTGATTAAACTGGAAAGATGAGCTTTTCTGGAACAGTTTTATAAAATAACACTCCACACAGATTTCTAGCATTCCTTGGATGTCAAAATGAATTGACTCCAAGAGTAAAATTGCTTCATGTGCTCCTTCATTTAACAATCCACCATGCTCTATGTTCTTATGAGAAGTCAAAGTTCTGTCTATTTGGGCTGATGGTCTTGGAACTATATATTTTTTACCCTCAATGAACTTGAAAAAGCTTCCCGTTTTTTGGTGGTATCATGTCATAAGTCAGATAATAAATTTTTTAATTAATTTTTGGTCATCTTGGTACTCTCAACTGAGCACCTTCTTAAAAAATCATTTGCAGCCAGACTAAGCATTGCAATAGTGGGCAGTCAGTATAGGTATTCAGCGGTTTTCTTCTTTACCCCATCGTTTTGCTCTATTATGTAGTCAGAGGATTTAAGGTTCAACGCCCAGCGGGCTAATTGGCCCTCAGGCACTCTCAAGTTGTTAAGCCATCTTAGGTATGCATAATTGGTCACAACTTTAAGTTGAGTGCCGTGCAGTTAGACCTGAAATTGCTTGAAAGCTAATATAATGGCCAGACATTCTTGTTCCATCATTATATAATTTTTTCTTATGAACGTTTAAGATCTTACTAGAAAAGGCAACTGGATGCTCTTCGCCATCCTCTCCAATATGAGATAATATGGCTCCATTTGCTAGTTATGATTCAGGTAGGTCAATGAGTTCTCAATCAATGTTTTGATATCAAATGATGGGCACGTCCAATAGTGTTGATTGGAGTTGATTAAATGCTTCTTGGCAAGATGGAGTGCAGTCAAATAGGTCCTTAACCTTGATTAGATAGAAGAGTAGATTTCCAAATTGTGCAAAGTCTGAAATATATTGACAATAGTATTCAATCACGCCAAGTAATACGTTTGTCACGCTTGGATTTGAGCCATTTCATTTTAATAGTAACTTCTACCTTAGAGGGTTGGGGATGATGACCTACTTTGTTGATTACAAAGCCAAGATATTACAGCTAACCTTTAAAAAACTGGAACTTTTTTGGCTTTATTTTATTATTCAGCTGCTAGCCTTCTTAAAAACTTTTTATTTGTTCCAAGTTGTTGTTTAAAGTTTGGCTGAGAAACTTTATTATCATCAAGGTACACTAGCACACATGAAAACTTCAAATTTTCAAAGATTGTGTCCATGACTCTCTGGAAGGTAGCCAGGGCATTGCAGAACCTTTGATGCTTCATTGTCAGCTGGAACAGGCCTTTTTGGTTATAATTGCTAATCTTCTCGCTCTTCCTCAAGAATATCTATATGCAATACCTGCTGATTTGGTCCATTGCCAAGAAGAACTTTGCGCCCCCTAACCTGTCCAAGGCATCATCAATCTATGACAGTGTTACATGTCCTTATTCAAGATGTTATATAATTTCCAGCAATTAATGACAACGCAATTGCTGCCATCCTAGGTTTTTCACTCTTAAAATTGTGCAGTTCAAGAAATTTTTTTGTGGCATAATCATGCCGCAATTGATGATTCCATAATATTCTTTGAAACAGCTTCTTCTGATGATTTACAGCGTCTAATTAGCTTGTTTGAATCAGTTTATATTTTATGGTACCAAAATTGTGGATAACACCTTTAGCACAACCCAGGACAATGTAATATTCTGCAAATAAGTCCTATATTAATAAATGAACTCCTGAGCTAGGCCCTTCTTGGAGTTAATCAAGTTCTTTAAAACAGCCATAGGGACAACGTGGTAATTCTAATTAGATTTTTTTTGAAGATTTATAATTAGACAAAAGTCCCAAAATTAAGAGCTGAGTTAATTTACGTTGTAGGGAATAGGTGCAGTAAAGCAATTGTTTGATATTATCAATGGTAATGGGGCAATTTTTTAGGTTTGCACACAAGATGTAAATTGTTTCCATGGATAGGGATGATGTCTAAGATGTGATATTTGGCTCAAATTACGATTTGGACCATGGTTGATATACTTTGCCTTGGAGTCCTTCTGGGATTCAGTTTTCTGTCCAGTCAGGGTATCAATTGATCTCCTGATGATATAGTAATGTGGTGATTTGACTAAAGAGGGATCCCTTTAACTCATTAACCTTGTTGGGTAGAGGTTTTATCTTCAATTACACTTAAAATAATCAATTGGGACAAATTTATGTTTGTAAGCCAGATTTTAAATGACTGGGCTTCTTTTATTTTTTTAGCACTAGTGTGCCCAACCCAAAAGGGAGAGAAACCTGGATCTTTATTTGTAATTGAGCCAAAAAAATGATTATCAGAAACTTAAAAAAAATATAAAATGGCATCTCATATAACAGCCTAGGAAGCCATATCATAATGTATGAAAGCTTTAAGTAAACTTTTGTCTGGCACCTGCTTTAATTGGCGGACCATGGTGTACACCATAAGGGTAAGAGCATCAGCGACATGATGCATAATGAGGTATAATTGTGGGTTTTCTTCATTTATGAGGCCGGCGGCATCCATCGCCTTAACATATTGAGCAAGTTGATTCTCAGCAAAATGGATGAGAGTTGGTGCTCAAGTGAACAACTTCATGTGCTGGTGGGTTAATGATAATTGAATCAGTAAGAAAGGGTTTTTGTACTTTGAGGCAAGTGGGTCTTGCACAAAAAGAGAGCTCTTCAAATTTATATTTTGCATTTTCATCAAATCTATAGGGGAAGTTTGGGATATGAATACCCTCAATGGGGTTTCATAGCCCCATGAAACTGCTAGCAGAATAGGGTGCTTTCAGGAGCAGTTACGGCTTCTGCGGCCATTTTATTTAGATTTTTATAATTAGAAAACCTGGCTTGGCTAAAAATAACAAGTGCGCAAAGTGAGAGTATTAATAAATGGATTTTCTTCAAAGAGGATCCGGTTTGACATTATAAGCCATTTGCTGTTGTCAATCCATTTGAGACACTCAAATAGATTTAGCTCGGCCAACGCTGAGCCAGCCACTGGAATTAGAGCAGTGGCAGGAGCGATTGGTTGCTTACTGTTGACTATGACTGCTCAACTGAATCTGATCCAGCCATCAACTCACAATTCTTCAATCAAGTTGAATTTTTAAAAATTTTTAAAAGCTTTATTTTTCTATGATTTGTAGAAGCAGCGCCAGAATTTCTCAAGGTTGGGGGTGGGAGGATTGATCCCCATTTTGAAAATTGGGGCAAGGTGGCAGCTTGGGCGACACAAGAGGGGGAGCAGCGGAATTGGCAGTGGAGGAAGCCATGGGGCACTTGTGCTTTAAATAAATAATCTAAAGTACAAGGGGAAAATTTTACAGCCGTTCTCAATGCACACCCAGAATGGGTGATCAGGGGCGAATCTGATCACCATGAAAGGGGAATCGTGAGATAGGTATCATGATTACTGAGCAGATTGTTGTAATTGCGTAAGGCCCTTCATGATGATCATCCCCATTTAAAACTATGAAATGCAACATAGGGTCTGCGCTGTAAAAGGGCAAACCCACCGTGAGCTTGAGGCAGAGGAATTCAGGGGAAAGGTGGGAGGGCAACTTAGCAAACTGAACCACCAAAGTGACCTCATATAGGAGCTGGGTAAAAACAGTGGGGATTGGGGTTTCTTTAATAATAAAGACAGTTTGACTAATACTGCTGCATCAGCTTCAGAACAAAAGCTGAGGTCAAAATACCCCTTAAAGGGTCGAAATAATTAAATCTGGCTGGTTTAGAAACTGTCTTGGCAATCTTGATGATGGCCACACTCATATATGGTAAGAGATTCCCATACTTGACCCTGAGGCTGAAATAAAAATTGCTCCGTGACAGCATCAAAGGGCTGAAACACCACCTGGGAGCTTGCAAGGTGGTTGGTCATGTCCTGAGGGGGAAATAACACCTGGTAGCATTAGGAGGGATAACAGAGCCAGACTGAGTGCGCTTTAGCTCAGCCAAAAGATGCCAGATGGCGGCGCACCACCCCAAACTATGCAGCAGGCGTTAATTACATTGACATTGGCAAGTTTAGGCTCATCACTCTCCTCCAGCAACATCTTCATGAGGCAATGGAGGCCTTCTTTGAGGGTATTACTATCCCCAATCTCTCTCACAAGTTGAATATGATGCAAAATATGAAATTGAAGAGCTCACTTTTTTGTGAGTTGCGCATGCATTGATAAAGCAAAAACTTCAATGTTCGACCCAAATTATCCCCAAACCCACTAGCACATCAAGTTGCTCACTTATGTGCCTTCTTTAATCATTTTTCTGAGCATAAAATTGCTCAATATATTGAGGTGATGGATACCGCCAGCCTTATTAATGAAGATAACCTCCAGCGCTACCTCCTTATGCCACATGCTGCTGAAGCCCCAACCCCTATGCTTTTTGCCATGGTCTACTAGCTAAAGCGGGCGCCAGACAAAATTTTCCCTAAAGCTTCCTCACCTTCTGTTATGGCTTCCTAGGATTTTAGCTAAGGTGCCATATTAGGATTTTTTTATTTCTAATATCCCTGTTTAGCATATTTTCAGATAAAGATGCGTGGAAGCTCCTCCTTTATTGGCTCAGGCATCACTAGTGCTAAATAAATTAAGTTTTGGCTCAATTAGTGGTCAGTTCTTTGTAAAAATTTATTAGATCCGAATTTGAAAGCAATTTAGTTTTTAAAGCATAAGAGATAAAACAGTTCCCTGGATATATATATTTTAACTTCTCCATCCTTATTCATAGTAAAGTTGGATAGTCTGGCTGATAAAGGTGAGAGTATTGTCCTTGTGATTGTTAAAGCTATATATCTTCTCAAAAAATCAGTCCCAATAAGGTATTGTAGGTTGTATTTGTCAATTATATGACAAGCGCTGTCACTATAATAAATCTGAATCATATAGATAAGGTGCTTTATTCACTACACTATTTGTTTGTATGCGGTCTGGCTGTGCCATATTCCTTCCAATGGCAACATTAGGTGCATTTTTTATTAAAAAACTTTGTGCTGATTATATTAATAGGGGCACCACTACTAACATGGACCAAACTCTGACCTTATTTAATGCTATGTCCATTTGATTACATTTGGAGTGAGTTTCAGAGGTACTTATTGTATTTAACGTGATTGGCACCCACTTCAGATTGATTTTAGACTTGTGAAAATACTTGGAAGTTATCTACTAAGGCTTATATTGTGATGGATACTTATGCGTTGTTAAGCAGAAGTAGGTCAATTGAACATTCAGGCGGGAGGTCTAGACGCAGCCTAATCATAGCTTTGCATAAGCTTTTGTTGGCGCTACAGTTCTCTGGACTGGCGCCAAGGTCCAAAGGTGGCTCAAAGCTGCTAATTTTCAGAAAAGGTCGATAAGGAAGCAGAAAGCTGGGTGAATTATTAGATATTTTATTAGGCTTAGAAGGATTTGATATTTATAGGGTGTGTTGGAACTTGGTGCCTTTGGGATTGCCAGGGCCTCATCCATTCAGGATCTTTACTGATCCTCCAGAATGGCCTCCTCATGGGCATCCTCAGTGGGTGGTGTTGCTCACCTGACTAAATGGGTAGAAACGCCACCCCACGTGACTCAGGAATAGGGGAAGAGGATCCTAAAAATTGATTTAACTTGGCTAGGTTTGACGACAAATTTTTTATGGCCAAATTAGAAGGGGGAAATTTGATTTGATATTATCTCAAGTTCTGAAAACGCCCCCTCAAGATCCTGTCAGAGGGGGAATACAGCCATAGGAACTGACCATGCACCTGACTTACCACGGTTTCTTGGTTGACATTGGCAATGGTGTACTCAGACTTCACCCTATGAATAACTTTATAGGGTCCAGACTAAAGTACGTCGAGCTTGTTTTGTCAGCTTCCAGGCCAATGATGATAAAAGAGAATGAGGTCACCTAAATAAAAAATCTGGTAATGAGGGTCATCTGAGATCTGATTGGGACGTCTCTCTTCCAGTGGTGGTGATAATACCTTGAGTGGTCTGGACTTGGAGCTGGACAATCTTATCAGCTAGAGCCCTCATAGTTAAGTCAGAGTTCTCAGGAGTGGAGTTCTTGAGCATTGGCAAGATTCTACTTGTCAGCTGAGGTGCCCACTCATATAGGGCTTCAAATGGGTACATCTTGATAACTTGGTGATAGCTTACTTGGTAGGCGAGTAAGGCGCTGGGTAGGTAATGGTTCCAACGAGCAGGGTCTGAGGCAGCTAATTTTTGAAGAAAGGAAATAAGAGTTGCTTTAGCCCATTCAACCACCCCATTAGTAGAGGGGTGGTAAGGTACAGCGAAACTCTGGGTAGTTCTGAATAGCGAGGTAAGTTCTTGTACTATCTGTGAGGTGAAGTTTAATCCATTGTCTGAGAGTAAGGTTTGGGGGCACCCATTCTGGGTAAAAAAGGGATCGAATGAGGAATAAGGCAGTGGCCTTGGCAGTAGCAACCAGGACTGAAATCGCTTCAACCCATTTAGTTAGATGGTCCAAGTCTAGGATAATATATTTATGGCCATGCAACCCAGTTGAAAGGGGGCCAACAACATCAATGCTTACCACATTGAAGGGACCAGTTGGGGCAACCACCAAATGTTGGAATCAGGGTTAGCTCAGTCTTATGATCAGCAAGCCATGTATGCTCCCAGGACCTCCTGGATAGTCTCAATCATGCGGTACCAGTAGCATCGTGATTTTAACCACTCGTGGGTCTTTTTGATGTCCTCATGTCCCACAGTGGAATGGCCTTCTAGTATAACATCAGTTCTGGAGGAGGGGCAGATATAAGGGAGTAAATTCTTGTTAACTTTCTTTATAAAGCAGCCCATCCTTAATTTGTGTATCACGAGTCATCCTTCATAGTTCAGCCTTGACCTCTGAGGTTTCCAACTTCCACTGGTCAGGTCGGCCTATTAGATCATATAGCCTGTCCTCCTCAGGGGTCAATGCTGCTAGTACTGGCATCCTGGAGAGGCCTTTAGCATTTTGGTGAATAGCGCCTGCGCGGTGGAAAATAATGAAATTGTATCTTTATAGTCATAGAGCCCATGTGGTTAACCGACCAACAGCCCTTCATTTGTTGAAGCCACCATAGCGAGGAGTGGTCTGTAATAACAGTAAAGTGGGTACCATAGAGGTAGGGCCAAAAATGTTTGATGGCCAGTAGGACATCTAGGCACTCCCTCTCAGTGAAACTGTAGTTACGCTCAGCTTTATTTAGCATCTTACTAAAGTAGGCCACAGGGTGATTGACCTGGTTTTCGTCATGTTGGGCCAGGATGGCCACGATGGCAATGTTTCTTGCATCTGTGAACAACAGAAAGAGTTGGTCAAATTGAGGGTAAACTAGAAAGGGTTTAGTACATAGAGTGGTTCTCAAGGCATTAAAAGCCTGTTCTTGTTCAGGCCGCCCATCTCTCAGCACATTCTTCTGTAGGAGATAAAACAGCGGTTCCGCGAGGTCATCAAACTGAGGAATAAACTGCTGGTAATATCCCACCATGGCGAGGAATATCTGGATATTCCTTAAACTCTGAGGGCGCGACATCTTCTCTATGGCGGTGATTTTGTTTGGTATGGGTCGTATGTCATCCTTAGAGACCTTGTGCCCCAGTAATTCTAATTAAGACTGAAAGAAGGAGCACTTTGAGGGTTTTAGCTACATGGACACCCTTCATAGCCAATTGAAGACTTCCTGTAGATGCTCAAGATGTCCATTAAAGGTTTGATAGAAGACAATAATGTCATCCAGATAAACTAGGACGCAGGAAAGCTTCAAGTCCCCAAGGATCCCATCCATGGCATGTTGGAAAGTGGCCGTGGTACATAGGCCTTGGGGCATCCTGGTGGGCTCGAATAGTCCCTCATTGGCTATGAGCACACACTTAGCCTGTTCTTCAGGAAAGAGCTCATCCTGCCAATATCCGCTGGCAAGGTCCATGGCGGAAAAGTATTGGGATCTGGAAAGCATTTGGAGGGAATTGTCAATTTGAGGTAAAGGATGAATATCCTTTTTAGTGATGGAGTTAAGTCATCAATAGTCTATCACCACCCAATGGCTGCCGTCCTTCTTCCAAACCAGCAGAAGAGGAGAGGCCCAAGGGCTGCATGAGGGCACCAAGAGTCAGGCATCAAGTAGCTGTTTTAGCCCAACAGTCACCTGGGTCTCCTCGACCTTGCTCTTTTGGTAAGGTCAGGACTGGAAGGGAGGAGCATCCCTGGTTTCTACATGATGGAGGACCCCATTCATTCTTCCAAGTCATATGTTGAGGTCGAGAATAGGTCCATATATCCTTCCAACGATGCTAGGACCTTTTGCTGTTGGTTATCTGAGAGGTCTTTACTGATATTAGTATCAACCAGACTAACCGAGGGTGGAGCTTCCAAGCCAAAGTCTCCTAAGTCCCCAAAGTTCCAGATGTCAGTGATAGCCTCCATCAGTAGTAAGTGGACATAGGCGGCAGAGCTGTTTAGATCTACTATTTTAGGTTTATCAGTAAGGTTGGCTAACAGCACTGATATAGATCTGGAGAAGGCTTTATCTAGAATCTCTGGACAGGTTAGAACCTCCTTTGGGGATGGGTTGTCTAGGCCTTGGACTTCTAGCAGAAAACCTGAGGGGATGTTGACATGGACCAGGGTATTAGTAATGACCTGGGATTTTGGGGGAATGATAGTTGCCTTAGTAATTAAATTGGCATGTACTCTTGCCCATCATAGCAGAAGGGGTAAGTAAGACTTGGGAACCCCTAATATGATATTTGAGCTAATTGATTTGGCTTTCACTCTCCAGCAGACAATCCCAGCTTTAACCTTGGCTTTGAAGTCATGAGGGGTCTCAAAAACAAGAGGAATACAATGATCAAGCAATGATAAAACGCCATCATAATGGTGCACTTCCAATATACTCATAAAAATTGAGTCCTGAGGAGCAGGTAATAGTTAGGGTTGTCAAGAGCGATGACGGGTGTATCTAAAGCGATCTTCCCAAAATTGTATTGGTAGAGAGGAATAGGCCCCTATGGATTAGGTGCACTGAGGGCCAGCCGTGCCATACTCCATGTAATGCAGCATATCAGGAGCAATCTTGATGCGTTTCATCATCTTGGAGGATATGACATTCACAGGGGAGCCACTTTTGATTATGACATGGACTGGTATTTTATGAACTTAAACTGTGACCTGGGTGATCAGGATTCCAAACTGGGACGGCATAGTGTGGAACATGGGAGTGTCATAAGAAGAAGAGTAAGCAGTATCAATTTCTTTATTATGATTAGATACTGAAACTTCGTCTCCCAGATGCTGTATTTTCTAGTTCGCTTATGGTTACATAGGATTCTTGAGGCTGAGTGGGGTCGTCATCACGAAGTGCCTCATCCTTCATGCTGAATGCCCTTTTCCCACCTCCTCGGCAAGTTGTTTCCAGCAGTTCTTGGCGCTGTACCTGGTACCATTACAGTAAGTACATCTGGATTGAGGGTTTACTGGTTTTCGACCATGTGGACTCTAGGACGGTTAGCGGCCAGTAAAGATAGCCTTGAAGTGCAGAGTTGACATAGGGATCTCATTAAGGGCCTCCTTAATTTTTCAGATGCAGGCTAACCCATTCTTATGGCCAATCATATGCATCTGGACCTCAGGGTAGGATCCTAATGCAGTTTGAAAGCGGTAATAGCATCATCCAGGGTGATATGATTTGTGGTGACCAAGGGTTGAGCTTGGGCATAGAAGCAGCAAGCGAACTCCTTGGAGTTTCTCCTTTGTTTAATCAGATACCCATGAAGGCCTGTTTTTGGTTGGCTAAGTTATGGTTACTTCCAAACTCTTGAATAACGCCATGCGGACCTGATCCCACGTTGTGCACTCCTTCAAATAAGGGGTCATGATCTCCTGGGCCATGCTATCCAGGCAGGAGTGGATATGTTTTACCCTTTGCAGGTTGGTGGCCTCCTCCATGGAGCTTTCATAAGCGTACAGGAAGAATGCAATGCTCTCTTGGCTGGGAACGAACCTCTCCTTAAAACTAGGTTTAAAGTCAGTTACCAGAGGAGTGGAGAGGGTGTTAATGCCAGGGATAGGTGGCAGCTCCTAAATTTCAGTTTTTGTATAGCCGCAGGGTCCCTGTTGGTCTAGCTGGCGCCATAGGCCTTAAAGTTCCTCCTGGACATCTTATAAATGTTGATTGAGGGAGGAAATGGAAACCTTGTCCTTAACTTGCTCTTTTAAAGAATGTATGTCAGCCTATTGGCAGTGAAATTGGTCTTCAAGGGTGGTCAGGTGGGTCTCAAACCCTCAAGAGGTTTGCTCCAGCCAAGAGATGCGGGCATCAGTGAGCTCAGTAAAAATACTTAAGTCGCACATTTCATCTGACAGGTCATCTAAGGAGACCCTAGGGTCAAGTGGGACCCCATCCATTTGGAGTCTACATCCTTTGGCTACATTCCAAATTTGCTCATGTAAAACAGCTAAGGCTGTCATCACATCCTTCCGCCAGGGGTCCTCAGGGCTGGCAGCAGTGGGGCTGAGGAAACTGGGGCCCAAAGTCCATGGGGACCTTCTGGCCCTTCAGGACCCTCATGCCCCATGGGGCCTTCAGGCCCTTGAGGCCCTTCAGGAACTTCGCACCTAGATGAATAGTTGTGAGATGCCAGCTCTTGATAGTGTTGTTGTAGGGTCCCTACCAGATCCTCACCTTGGAGGAGGCATCAATTCCAAGTGTCTCAAGGTGTTGGACGTTATGACACAGTTCATATTTAATATACCCAGAGATCCTGTCATCTAATACCTTTATCTGGTCTCAAACTTCATAATCTGCCATCAATTATCAATTATGGTTTCGTGGTTGTCATGGATGAAGGATGAGGCCGCGTTATAGAAATCAACGAGATGGGTGTGCAGGGCCTGGGAGAGCCCCAGTTGGCATGTGAATTCTTGATGGTGCAACTCAACTAGTTGGAGCAGGTGATGGATGGCGGGGTGAACGAAATGGAGGAGGTAACATTCGGGGCCCAATGTGAGCTCTGCTGGTGGCAGCTGGGCTGAGTTGTAAAGGTCCCGCATGGTGGAGGGAATGGTGGAGGCGCGGGAGCAACTAGTATGGTTACCTGCAGAGTAGATGCCATTTATTGGTTTAAGGATTACCTCGTTAGGGTTTTTGTATTGAAGTTGGTACTGACATCCATCGATAGAAGGCAGGATGAACTGGAAAGCGGCTTAAATTTCTATGATTTGGCTTGAGTGGCCAGTATTTCAAGATGTGAGGTACTAACCCATTGGGCAACGCTTCTTGACTGACCAGCTTTTTTGGTCTCCTAGGCTTCTAGTATTTTCCATTGTGATAGATGTTTTCACTTGGGACAGCTCAGAGCCCCCTGTAGTGAGCACCACTCTTATTGGTGCTACAGTTCTTTGGACTGGTGCTGAGGTCTGAAGGTGGCGCAAAACTTCTAATTTGCGAAAAGGATGAGAAGGAAGCAGAAAGCTGGGTATTTTATTCTAAATCTTATTAGGCATAAAAGGGTTCAATATTTTTAGGGTGTGTTGGAAGTTGGTGCCTTTGAGATTGTTAGGGCCTCATCCATTCAGGATCTTTACTGATCTTCCAGAATGACCTCCTTGTGGGCATCCTCAATGGGTGGTGTTGCTCACCTAACTGAATGGGTAGAAACGCCACCCCACGTGACTCAGGAATAGGGGAAAAGGATCCTAAAATTGATTTAACTCAGTTAGGTTTAATGAACAATTTATTACGGTCAAATTCAGAAGGGGGAATTCAATTCAATCATTATCTCGAATTTTGACAGCTTATACAACATTGCTCATGCTTTTTGATTATTTATAAGGGTTTAGTTGTATTTGCTTTTTCCTGAGTAAAGAAAATAAGGATATTGTTAGCCATGGTATGTTGGAGGTTTTCTTTGGCAACCAATTGTCCCTAAAGTTCTTGCCAGGCTCAGTGTTGAGTAATAGAATGGACCTAATTGTTGGATATTCGATCAGATCAGATATCAATAATTATGGTTCAGGTATGTCCTAAGTATATCTGACTTGGGATTTGCGGCCTAACAATTTCACTTAATAATATTTGACTATGATGACATGGGCTCAAGCTTTGTTGGTTAGGTTGGACTTAAATTAAGATTTGACTTAATAACTTGGGCACGTGGTCTTTGTTGGTCTATGTCAAAATCAGCTTTTAATGTTGGTCAGGTTTTTGATCAAATTAATTACTAATTAGTGATATGAATCGCCATGGTATGTGCTGCTGATTGCATGTGAAAGTGAATTGGTTCAGTTAAATTGAAGATGTGTCTGAAACGCCATCTCAAGAATGATGATGGTGTTTACTCTGACCCTGAGGCTGAGCATGATGCCCTGAGTCAATGTATTTGAAGACATTCTTAAAAACTTTTTACGCGGCCAAGTGCCACTGAAAATAAGATGTCATGGGTAAGATGTGATGAACATTGAACTTATAAATAACCCTTAAGTTGACACTAATTTAGAACATTTAATCACTGAACAAGTTTATAGTTTATCTTATAAACTTTTTTGCATTAGTATTTTACTTTGTATTAATCAGTATTTACATGGGATCAGTAGGATCATGACGGCATGCAATCGTCCAAGTAAATTACAGGGTATACAATTTAAGTGCTACCAAGAAGCTATATTTTAAATTATAATCACCATCCTGTCTATTGTCCTCACACAATAGACACATGATGATCCATTCTGCATCCAAAGAAGAACCAGATAGCTGAAGCAAAACCCAGAAACTCAACAAGTGGCGCTCATGGCTGGGACTGCAGATGGTGACCATGATGATGACAAGGAGGATCCAGTCGCTTATTGCAGCAGGACGCTGAATAAGCATGAGCGTAATTATACAGTGACTGAAAGAGAATGTCTGACTGTCATCTATGCTTGTAAACAATTTTAGGTCTACATTAATGGCACCAAGTTTCAAGTAGTAACAGATCACAGCTCATTATGATGGCTCCACAATCTCAAGGAACATGAAGGAAGGTTAGCCTGCTGGGCTCTGAGATTAAAAGTGTACAAATTTGAAATTATCTGTGAAGCTGTAGTGGCCCATCAAAATGCAGATGGACTTTCGCAACTTCCTATCATAGCTGTCCTGAGCAGTTTGGCTGATGAGCTTCATGAAAAAATGATTAACTGAAAGTATGGAGACAAATCACCTGAAGTTCAAAAAGTGACCAAGAAAGCATTAATTGACACCAAATATTGAAATGGAGTTCTATACAAGCTTAAGCCTATGGACAACATCAAATCTTCCCAAAACCTTCCGACCAAATGGAGATTATTACACAAGCACACAAGGCTGTCAGGCATGAAGGAATGAATAAGTTCAAGGAAGGAGATTTAGTAGTATATTGTGACACTCATAGCACAGGCTGCACGCACAAGCTAGCCTCAAACTGGAAGGGTCCATTTATTATATTGTAGAAATCATCTGAAGATGTATATACCATTAAGGATCAAGGCGGCTGAGTTGTGAATTTAGTACATTCTAAAATCCTTCATCTGTATAATAAAGAATAATAATACAAAAAAAAGTAAAATAAAAAAATAAAAAATAAAGTATTTAAAAATTTAGATATGATAAAAATAAATATTTAATAATGAAAAAGAAAAAAAAATAATTGTAAGCTATAGAGTTTATTATATAGATTCGATGCCTCACTGGCATTAGAACTAGGTAACCCTTCTTTGGTAGGGGAAGTAGAGTGTGATTGAACTGGAGAAGCCTGCAAAAGAATCAAAGAGACGCGGAATTCATACAAGTCCTGACTATCTAGACCCTGAAAGAGATACGCCAAACCTAAGAAAGCTCAGCACCAGGTACGCTGGCCCTATTGGTTTAGGAAAGGATATTGAGATAGCGTTCAAACTTTGAGGAATGTGAAAAAGTTAGACGTGGTGACCCAGGAAGAAGGGTATCCGCCGCTTATATCCAGTCAAAGTGGGGGAAGTGTTGAGTAATTGACTGGACCTAATTGTCAGATATTTGATCATTTCAGATATCAGTAATTATGGTTCAGGTATGTCCTGAGTATATCCAAACTTAAAATTTGCAGCCTAGCAATTTCACTTAATAATATTCAACTATGATGACTTAGTCTCAAGGGTTTTGTTGTTTAGGTCAGACTTAAATTAAGTTTTGACTTAATAACTCAGTCACATGAGTTTGTTGGTCTATGTTGAAATTAGTTTTTAATGTCTGTTGAGTTTTTGATTGAATTAATTACTAATTAGTGATATAAATCGCCTTGGTATGTGCTACCAATTGCATGTGAAAGTGAATTGGTTCAGTTAAATTGAAGATGTGTCTGAAACTCCATTTTGAGAATGATGACGGTGTTTACTCTGACCCTGAGGCTGAGCATGATGCCCTGAGTCAATGTATTTGAAGACATTCTTAAAAACTTTTTATGCGGCCAAGTGCCACTGAAAATAAGATGTCATGGGTAAGATGTGGTGAACATTGAACCCTATAAATAACCCTTGAATTGACACTAATAAAGTATCAATTAACCACTGAACAAGTTTATAATTTATCTTATAAACTTTTTTGCATTAGTGTTTTACTTTGTATTAGTCAGTATTTACATGGGATCAGTAGGATCAGGGCGGCATGCAATCGTCCAAGTAAATTACAGGGTATTTGATTTAAGTGCTACCAAAAAACTATATTTTAAATTATAATCACTATCCTGTCTATTGTCCTCACACAATAGACACCCAACGCTCCATTCCGCATCCAAAGAAGAACCAGCCCCCTGAAGCAAACCCAAAAACTCAACAATCAGTCTGAATAGTCTGGTTGCATCAATGGGATTAGAGCATTTCTGACTCTACTCTACCTGCTCTTTTCCCATCTCATCATTGCTGTTGATTTCTAGAGCAATGTTGATGCTAGGCTTTTTGTATGACCGTCTGTATCATTGTCTAGCAAAATACCCCTTTTGAACACAGTTGTAGCATGTAATTGGCAATGGCTGCTTTTTTTCTCAGATTTTTTGGTTAGTGGTTCAGGAATAATCCTTTGATTTGTAATAATTTCAAATTTTTTGGCTCAAATTGGATTTTTTGTGAGTTTTTGGGCTGATTAGGAGCACCAAAGATGTAGGCACAGCTTCTCAAGTAGTTGGTAAGCTCTTAGTTTCCTTTATTCTATTGATTGCTGGTACCATGACATAGTACAAGTCATTGTAGGTCTAACTGCGTGCTTTATTTTAATTAGGCATAAAACTCAGACATTGTGTTACACTCAATCAAAATTTGTGCCCCAGGGAAAAATCTGTTATGAGTTATAAATATTAGTCTCATTCTGTTTTTATGAAATATTAAGTAGTTTTGTTTTGTGCTGCTAATTTCCCAGGCTCTCCATACTGTTTTGTCACTACATGCTTGGCATCCATATAGGACCAATCCTTGCCAAAATAAGGCATACTGAGGTCACAACTATTGGCATTAAGTGAGTATATTAGTGCTGATTCTTTTGCATGGTCTGATGCTCCACGCCTTGCTTTTTCATTTACTTAAAAAAGAGTGAACGTTACTATTCTAATGAACTTTGGCAAGTCCAGAGATTTTAAATCATCTCGCCTTGTTTCAAGAGTAGATGTCATATTCTTCTTGTGCTTGAATGCTTGGCAAATCATCAGTCAAATTAGTCCCTCTTTCATGTCAGGAGTATCTAGAGATGGGATTGATGCTATAACTTTAGGCGTAGGACCAATTTTGGAATATCAGTTTCTGCTTCAGTATCAATTAATGATGATCAATTTTCATGATATTGCTCCAATCTTCTGGATTCTGATACCTTAATATGGCTCTTTTAGGTATATAAGTCTTTTTTTGGCCAAAAGGGCAGTTCTTAATTTTAATTCATCCCATAGTTAAAGCTGGGTGATCACCGACAACTTTTTTTTTGAGGGATTTGACTATTTTTTGGTTTGTCATGTTCCTTTTCAAATAGAGCTTGATTGGACGTCATGTATTTAATATCTTTGGCAATACTATTTATTTTGGAAGTTTTAGTTAATACAATCATTCTGAGTTCCCAGTTGCTGAGTAATTTCAAGCATTTCTGGCCCGCAATTCTAACAACAGATAAAATTTTGAAAACCTTTATGATCTGAGCATCCTCATCGTCCCTATTTGGGACTGCTTTTTATATCACAAGATATATAAAGTCTGTTTAAGATACCAAACTCAATACAAACATACTACTCAATGTTAAAGTGCTTTGAATTTTAGTACAGGTGCTCACTTCAGCACCTAAGTAGCCTGTGTGGTGATTTATTCTGTATAAGATAATAAGAATCCAGAATGTGTTTCCAGTTTTTGACAGTGGCTATTCATATTTTGTATCCATTTGTGCAATAGACCATGGTGAGTAAGAACTTCTGCAGCTATATTCAGGACAACTTCATTTAGTAGCTCCTCAAAGGTGCGCAATCTTTGATGAGCTTCATTGACAAGTCCTGTAAAATCCACATTGCTTTTTGGACTTTAGTAAAACTGGGATTTAATTTATCAGGTAGACCATTTCAGGTTGATATTTATTCCCCTTATAAATGGAAGATTTCCGTGAGTACCAGATTTTATCTCGCAGGTATATGCTTTGTATGCTTGATTGAGGGGAGAACAAAGTTAACCAGAAATTCAAGAGTTTCTTGACTTTCTCTGAGACGTCTGGATAGAGATGCCATGTTTGAATCATAATACTTGATATCTATCTCCATCATGAGTGCATGGTCCTTGAGGTGGTAGAACAGGCTGAAAGATGGACCAATTTGTGATGTACCAATCCTAAATACCCAAAATAAAGAATACAGCATGGCCTTAAAGCTTTCATAAGTAAAATCAATTGGGCTTTTTGCATCTACATGTGCTCCCCCATTGTGATAAGATCCAAGGAGTAGGTGTAACCACATCAAAGTCTTGGTGGCTGGTTTTTAAAATAATCATAGAATTCCTTTTCACTAGTTTCCATCTTGTTGTCACTTTCTCTTCTGGCTTAATCTACCATGAACTGGTTGTGTGGGCCCATTATAGAGAGTATCAATGATTTTCAGTGAGAACCAGCTGTTAAATCCATAGATTGCTCAGTTTGATAAAATCAATCTTGCATGTATATTTTAGGAAAGATCAGCCAAAAAAACCATATTTAGCCAATGTCTTACAGTATTTACAACCGTTTGGAAGCTCACTAGGGTTACTTAAAATGATAAAACTCTCCTGGTAAATTTTGGGTGTATTTTCCCACCAAATTAAAGATTTCTACTGAGGCAGGCAAAGGTATAAGCTGAAGATTTCTGACTTAACAGGTTTTTAATACTCTTTAAGAAATGACTCTAATAAGAAACATGTAAAAGAGAATTAATAAAGTAATCTTATTAAAGATACTAGCCGATTTACCCGTGCTCTACCGTGTCTATAAAATTAAAGATTAACAATTTATTAATTTATATTTTATATTAAAGATAAACAAACCCCCTCAGCCAAATCTAATTGCTCAATTGAATCAACCAAAATCCATCAACCACTCAGGTAAACCTAACTGAACTTATCAAAACAACCAATAGTTAATCACCCCTTAAACTAAACTGTGTCCGATTAATTTGACCGAAAGCCATCAACCACTCGGCCAAATAAAACGAACCTATCGAATCAATCAAATAATACCAAACTGCTACCCAAAACATCTCTATATAATATTTAGAATCATTGTATATGTAAATATCTTCCAAACTGCTAAATCAACTTCTACTTAACTTGCCAAAAGTATTTTATTAAATAGATGAACCAAATTAGGTAGGTTCTAAAATATATAAACCTAACATATAGATACCCGTGCTTTGCTAAAGTATTTAGTTTATTAAATGATAAGCTCACATTGTAACCTATAGGCTGTGCCAGCACTACCCTCAAGCCAATCAGACTAACAGCTCCACTGTTGC
The DNA here is from genome assembly GCA_022478985.1 of Massospora cicadina. Taxonomy (NCBI): domain Eukaryota; kingdom Fungi; phylum Entomophthoromycota; class Entomophthoromycetes; order Entomophthorales; family Entomophthoraceae; genus Massospora; species Massospora cicadina. Next base: position 111,658 of record JAKSZP010000009.1, read on the forward strand.
CCTCGTGGCTGGTGAACTTATTATCCTAACTACTTAATCTTATTAAACTCTAATACTGATTTTTGTTGAGTTTCAGGTGAGCAATTTGGTGGATTATTAGATATTTGCCAATTCTCACCCACTCACCCAAATAGATTAAACTTATTGGACTTGAAAAGCTTCAGATGACAAAGTGTAAATTACAGATAATATTCGCCAATTCTTACCAACTCACCCAGATTAAACCTATCATACTCAATAGTTTCAGATTCGATCTTATTTGCCAATTCTCACCCACTCACCCAAATTAGTTTAAACTTATTAGACTCGATTAGCTTCAGATGAGTAAATTGGTGAATTACTCAATGATATTTGTCAATTCTCACCCACTCGCCCAAATAGATTGAACCCATCAGGCTCGATAAATTTGGATTCGATAAGATTCACCAATTCTCACTCACTCACCCAAATAGCTTGACCCTATTAGACTCAAAGGTTTCAGATGTCAGTCAGTAGATCAGTCAGTCAGTGAGTCAGTGTGTTTTATTAAGTAGATTATTGGATAATAAATTAGTTAGATCAGGTGCCAGTATTTATACCTCTAGGGCAACTCCTTGCCACATTTTAAGCACTCAATTCCTGCAAATATTATTATTAACCTCAGTTCAGCACTTGAACTGATATAACTTTAACCTATGCTAGGATTATTTGTGGCAATGTGCCCTCAGAAATTGGAAGATTTCAAGGAAAAAATTGCAACATGAATGAGCAAAATTGTTCAAAATAAGTCCAATTTGGGTTTTGTCATCCAGTTGATGACTTACGACTTCTGGAAAATTAACATTTGTTTTAATTAAATGATGCTCCCCTGATTGGGACTTCAATAGTCCTCATGATAGGCCTCGGTACCCTTATTTATGCAGTCCATGTGCAAGTGCTATCTTGCCAATTATGAAAAATAGCATACAAAATCACCATAGGGTGGGAAACTGATTGCAAAAATTTTCTGGCAACCTTATATCTATATTTCCATTAGATTTTTAAAAGTTAATCTTAGGGGCAATTTCAGGATGATGGCTTGAAGATTTATATTTGATATTATTCTAAAATAATTGGGACCAAATGATGTGTTGTCATGAGTATAATCAGCATGAGTTAAATAAGGGTAGTCAGCATGAGCTATCAAAAGGGTGATCAGCCTAGATCAATGTTAGGATATTTGGCTTGAGTCATTATAAGAGTAATCGCCTAAGTTGATCTATAAGGTAATTATCCTGGGTTATATAGAGGGTAATTGGTCTGAGTTAATGATTGTTGAAAAGTTTATTTTGGGTCAACCACCAGAATATGACAAGGGGAAAACAAGACCCTTTTAAAGATATGGGCAAATAAAGGAATTTTTAATTAACTCAGGAAGACATCATGAGACAAAATTTTACCCTTACAAGTCAGAAGATTTACTTTTAAAAAGATGATGTCACTGCTATAACACTAAAATCAACCCTTTTATATAAGATGAGGATACTCCAATGGTATAATATAGACCCTCTGCCAGTGCCTCCGTGAGTTCAATCCCAGTCAATGAACTTTGGGTAGGGGAAAATTCTAACTGTGTTGGCGTTGTGCACCAAGCACCAAACTGATATAGCAAATAGCAAAGGCGGTCCATGGAGTTCCTGGCTTATCATATGCTAAGCATGGATGTTTTCCAGGCTTGATATTCCTTTTCCATTCATTTGATTTCACCTTAATTGGTGCAGTATTGTCCCCAAAGCTCACCTTGAATAAGATTTAAAATATAAAATTAACACTTATATAACTTTAAGAGAAAAATAATCATTCTTATGCCAATGAAGCTAGGATGAGCACACCAAAATATGCCAATCAGATTATCCAAGGTTCAAAAGCGAATTTTTTTTCAGCCTGTTGATCAATAAAATTTTACTGAACTCAAAACCATGCTGATATGCGCAATGAAGGAGACCATTGCTTAAATCTTAAATCAATAATAAAATTTACCAAATACATAAACAATATTAAAGGAAGGTACAGAGGTCCAACACCTAGATTCAGGGATTAGTACAAAGGCCTCAATATCCTGGTTAGGGATTTTACTGTAAGATGTATCTTGCGGCTACAAAAATTATCTTAGGATGGATGAAGATACTTAAGCCTCATCTAGAGGACGTCTTAGTATAGGAACTTGAAGCCCCATATTGAACTCCTTTACCAATTATTTTCAATATTTCATTCACTTTTATATCAAAATTATCCCTTAAAGTATTATTTACTTTACTTTTTATCTTAATAAAAGACCATTACAACATAAGCTGAAGTTTTTCCTTTTTGTTTTCACTTACATAATAAGTGTAGTAATCACCAGAATCCAATCTTGATTAGCCATATACTCTGCGTCCAGTACCAGTCTGAGACCTGCCCTGTTTAGAGAGGTTTATGTCATGGATACCTTGGAGCAGATGCCAAGAAAGAGGTTGGATTGCTATCTGTTGAGTCCCAAGGCCAACATATGTCAAAAATGTCAAAGAGTTTCAAGAAGTCCACCATGGGCGCGGGCAATTTTTCCATTCAATCAATGCTACAAGAATAGCATCAAAGGAGAGTCTGATTAATGAGAGCAAGTATGATTTTAGCAAAGGTTTTCTGGTGCCTACTCTGAGCGGAGCTATACCCTGATAAGCAAGTCAGTCTCTTAAGTTAGGCAAGCCAAAGTCAGAATGCTGACTACTATAATTGACCTATTAAAGGATACAAAAAAGGATTTTTGTGGAAGGAGGAGTGTTGAATTTGGGGTCTGCTTCAGAGGGCTGGTTCTTATTCAAGGGTGGGACGCGGTTTTGAGCGTCTTATTGTGTGAGGACAATAGACAGGATGGTGAATTAAAAGATTATAATATAGCTTTTTGGTAATACTCTAATTGTATACCCTGTCATTTCACTTAGACGATGGCACGCAGCCCTGATCTTACTGATCCCATGTAAATACTGACTAATACAAAGTAAAACACTAATGCAAAAAAGTTTATAAGATAAATTATAAACTTGTTCAGTGGTTAATTGATACTTTATTAGTGTCAATTCAAGGGTTATTTATAGGGTTCAATGTTAACCACATCTTACCCATGACGCCTTACTTTCAGTGGCACTTGGCCACATAAAAAGTTTGTAGGAACGTCTACAAATACTTCAACTCAGGGCATCATGCTTAGTCTCAGGGTCAGATTAAACACCATCATCAATCTAAAGATGGCGTTTCATCACGTCTTCAACATAGCTGAACTGATTTACTTTCATATGTAATTGGCAGCACATACCAAGGTGATTTGTATCACTAATTAGTAATCAATTTGATCGGAAAACTTAACTGACATTAAAAACTAATTTTGACATAGACCAACAAAGCCCACATGCCTGAGTCATTAAGTCTAAACTTAATCTTAGTCTGACCTAACCAACAAAGCCCTCAGGCCTGTGTCATCATAGTCAAATATAATTAAGTGAAATCGCTAAGCTGCAGATCCTAAGCTTTTCATAAGATTAGAATATACCTGGTCCATAATTGCTGATATCTGATATGATTCATTATAAGTTTTAAACATTTTACCCTTATTATGTCCCTATCAAATACCTGACGATTAGGTCCAGTCTTTACTCAACACTTTCCCCGCCTTGACTGGGTATAAGCGGCGGGTACTCTTCTTCTCAGTTCACAATGTCTGGCTTTTCGCGCTCCTCCAAGTACAAATGGTAGCTCAATAGCCTTTCTGCCTTGGACTGATGGGACTTCCTAAGGCTAAGAAAGTCCATGTGGCAAGCTATTGTCAACTTGGGCGTGTTGCCTATGGCTCCTCAAGCTGGGTCAACCAGCTACGCTTCTATGCTACTAAAAAGTTTGGTTTCATGACCTGTTGTAAATGCACCAATTGACCAACCTAAACAAGCCTCTGTGGCTTCAGATACATTTAGTATAACATCCTGATGGGTTGAGCAGGATCCCCTTTTGATATATTTGCTATCTCTTCAGCCTTTTGAGGACATTTAGTCCAAAGAAACCCTGATCTGAGATCAGTTCACTTCAGATGGTGATCTTCTGGACTTCTTGTTTTTGCTTTTTAACGTCTTCCCCTTATCAAATCTTGCTTATTCCCTTTGCGCGAGCAGCATGGCTTTGTTGGGCTTAAGCTCAACTCAATGTTGGAGCTTGTGAACGCCTACTTGTCATCCACACTTGCAACCAGTCCTGAGGTTGCCGCTTACAATATTTTTGAGGCCAACCAGGCCCTTATTTTTGCTAACTCTGCTGCTAGGCTTTGGTGTAAACCCACTTTGGTTCATACCAATTTTCACATCAGGTTGGGCTTCAAGACTCAGGTATTGAAGGATTGGTGCATCATGGTGCTATACCAAGCCCTTTGTAAGAGCTTGGCTAAGGGGCTTCCTGAGAAGTTTGTCCCCCAGATGGCTCTTTTGGGTGCGTGTGTTCACTTCCCTCCTTTGTCACTCCCCACCAATACCATGCCTGACATGTGCAGTGTATTAGATGAGTTCTGGTCCCAAATGTTTCACGTGAAGGAGTTCCTCCCCTCCATTTACCCTTGCCTTGAGAGTCTTCTTGCCAATTGTGTCTTCCTTTCAGCGGTATTTACTCCAGAGTCAAATCTCTCCCGCCTCTTCCAAAGTCCCTACCAATGGACTTTCCCCTTAGTTCAATGGCCTTTCCTAAGCTGGCAGGGCCAGCGTGCCTGGTTCTGAGCTTTCTTGGGTTTGGCACATCTCATCCAGGGTCTAGATAGTCAGGATTTGTATGAAATATGTCTCTCTCCAGTTCCATTGAAGGGTTCTCTGGTCTGTTCACGCTCTCTTCCCCTTACCAAAGAGGGGGAAACTAGTTCTAATGCCTGCAAGGCATCAAATTAATAAATTGAACTCTACAGTTTGCAATTATCTATATTATTATTTCTTTTTTACTTTTTACCTTTTATTTATTACTAATAATTTTTTTCTTTTTTCTCTTTTTTTCTTTTTATATTATTATTTTTTATGATACGGATGAAGGAACTTAGAGTGTACTCAATTCACAACCCAGCCACCTTGATCCTTAATGGTATATACATCTTCATATGTTTTCTCCAAATTGATAAATGGACCCTTCCACTTTGAGGCTAGCTTGTGCGTGCGGCCTGCGCTATAAGTGTCACAATATACTATTAAATCTCCTTCATTAAACTTATTCACCATAGCCCATTTGGCGTCATCATAGCTTTCTGAATAGTTTTTTGACTAATTGCATTTTGATAAGCTTCCAATTGCAACTTGATTAGGGTATTTGCTAGTTGCTTGACATAGTTATTTGGGTAAATTGCGTCAGTTGAACTGAGTACTGAATATAATAATGGAGGTAAAATGGGCTGTCTACCACACAAAAGTCAAAATGGAGATTGGCCTGTGCTGCTGTGGTGTCTGATATTGTATGCAAACATGGTCACGCTAATTGAAGTTGCCCATTGTGAAGGCGCCAAGGCTGCGTTTTTGCATAAAATGCCAACTAAACTGCCATCACTCGCTCTATCATACATTAGTCTCAGGATGGTATGGTATTGACAACACTCCTTTGATAGACATCAACTCATTTAGCCGTTGTACTATTTGGGCAGTAAAATTCGTGCCATTGTCTGTCAATATCTTCTGGGGGCATCTGTGCTTATAGATAATATTATCCACAATGAACTTGGCAGTAGTTAGGGCCCTGACATCTTGAATTACTTTCGCTTCCACCCATTTTGTTAGATAGTTGATAGCAACAATTATGTATTTGTTGCCTAGGCTACTCACAGGCAAAGGGCCAATTACATCAGTCAACATGGTATGCCAGGCCCAGCAAGGCTGATCAAATGGTATTTCACATCCAATTTCATAGGTTTTGCAATTTGGCATGAATGACATTTATTGAGCATGTCTTGGATATCAAATTGCATGAAATCCCAGTAGTAACTGGCTCGAAGTAATTCTAGCACCTTGGTCATTCCCCATGTCTGATGGCCTTATGTGCTTGTGTGATAATCTCCATTTGGTCGGAAGGTTTTGGGAAGATTTGATGTTGTCCATTGGGCATAAGTTTGTATAGAACTCCATCTTGATAATTGGTGTCAATTAATGCTTTCTTAATTGCTTTTTAAATTTCAGTTGGCTCGTCTCAATATGTTCAGTTAATCATTTTTTCATGAAGCTCATCAGCCAAATTGCTCATGACAGCTACAATGGGAAGTCGCAATAGTTCATCTGCATTTTGATAGGCTGCTCCAGCCCTGTGAATAATTTAATAATTGTATGTTTGTAATTTTCAGAGCCCAGCGGGCTAACCGTACTTCAGGCTCCTTGAGATTATGGAGCCATCATAATGAGCTGTGATCTGTTACTAATTGGGACTTGGTGTCATGAATGTAAATCTGAAATTGTTTACAAGCATAGATGACAGCCAGACATTCTCTTTTGGTCACCGTATAGTTAAGCTCATGCTTATTCAGCGTCCTGCTGCAATAAATGACTGGATGCTCCCTGCTATCATCCCCAATCTGCGATAGCACACCACCAATTGCAGTCAATGAGGCATCAGTTTGTATGATGAAAGGCTTGTTGAAATTAGGATATCTGAGGATAGGCGGTGAGCTCATTTTGTTTTTCAAAGCCTCAAAGGCTTGTTGGCATTCTTCTGCCCAGAAAAACGGACTCCTCCTTGTAGCAAGTGGAATAGAGGCTTGGCAATCTTTGTGAACCCTTCCACAAATTTTTGATAGTATTTACCATGCCTAAGAACACTAGAACATATTTCATACTTTTCAGAGGTTGTATTTTGTTGGTCGCCTCCACCTTTTTAGGCTGAGGCCGCAAGCCCTTGGAATCAATAACCAAGCCAATGTATTCCAATTGTTCTTTAAAGAATGGGCAAATTCTAGGTTTAATCTCAGGTTGGGCTTCAACAGACGTTCAAACACTTGCTTGAGGTGATCCAGATGTTTGGAAAACAATTGCAAAAAGAAATTGATGTCATCCAGGTACACCAGGACGCAGGACAATTTAAGGTCATAAAATTGTGTCCATTGCACACTGAAAGGTTGCTGGAGCGTTACACAGCCCCTGGGGCATGTGTGTCTTTTGAAAAAGCCCTTGAGAAGCAATCATTGCGCACTTTTCCTGCTCCTCTGATGGTAATTCAATTTGCTAATATCTGGAGATGAGGTCCATTGCAGTAAAGTATTTCACCCCTCCCAGACAGTCCAGAGCATCATCAATTCTGGGCAACAGATACAAAAACTTTTTTTGTAATGGCATTAAGGTGTCGATAATCAATCACAACTTAATTGCTGCCATCTTTCTTTTTTATGATTGAAATGGGGCTGGCCCATGGGCTTTTAGAAGGCACTATCATTCTGCTTTTCAGAAATTTGTCTAAATCTTTACTGACTATTTCGTCACTGGCTCTGGGGCATCAAATTGGCCTCATTCTAATAGGCATATGGTCCCCGGTATCAACAAAATGCTGGACTCCTTTTGCACAACCTAAGTCTTGGTCATCTTTGGCAATAACTTTGGAGTATCGTTCAAACATTAGTGCTTCATCCTTCTGTTTTTCCAATAATCTGGTGAACGATTCTCAGTATATTACAGTATGTGCCCCAAGGGTTTTGGTTGGTAAGCCAAACTTGGATAAGTCACCAAATTTGACAGCTAATATTAACTCATCTCTCAGAAAAAGATGCACAAAAGTGACTACTTGATATTTCTTGACCTTAATATTTTGGCTGATAAAATTGGCTAGTAAGACATCAATCTCTCTGTGCCCTGATATGAGTATTCCAGGCGCCACACTAGGTTCCATATGAGAATGATGCCATGGGGATACAACCTCCCCGTACAGTCCTTCTGAAATATCCAGTGTGGTTCCAGTCCTCATAACCAGTTGATGGCCTGGAGCTATTGTCGCATCCTTATTCACACGTAGAGGTATTCCTCAATTTTCATTTTTGGCAGTTGGCATGGGGCAGCTTCAATTCCCCCACTGAATATACCCTACTGGTATTATCCCATCGGCATAAGATATATTGATAAAATTCCTATGACGGCTTGTGGGCTTCATATTGTTACAAGAGTAATAAATTGGAAGTGATTGGCCCAATATCATCAAGATGTTTTCCTTAAAATTTCATGAGATCCCATAGGTCCTTAAAAAACTAGTTCCAATTAATATGTCATAATTGGCGTTTGGAAGCACTATAGCGGGTGCAGCTACTACCAAGGTTTCAAATCGCAGTGGCAAAGCGCTGTAAGCTCCATAACTCTTAGTGCTGTTAAGGCCTGCGGTCCCATATTCTTAATGATGGTCAATGTCTGGAGCTATTCTCAGTTTCTTAACCAGCTTCGTGGAAACAATGTTTACAGGTGCTCCGCTATCAACAATAGCTATAACCTTAACCTTGTTGACCAGAATTTCCACATAAGCGCACTCAGAGTAATAAGAATCAAAAGAGTCTACTAAGTGAATATGGGAAGAATCCAGGGAGTTAAGGTGTGCTTCAGAGTATTCCCAATACTGGGACATTCATTGATGAATGTGTCGATTGGTATTGCTATATTGACCCCTTTCAGGCTTGGGGTGTCTGCTGCATTGCTTGGCCCGTCAGCTGGAATATTCTCAAGTATTTGTTGCACATAGGGTTTAGCGACTATCTCAGAGGCTTCAGGTATGACAGCCTTACTCTGGGAGCGAGTTACCACATATACATTTGAGGAATCTTCATTCAATACTAAAATAGAATTGATTTCATTGTTAAATGAGGCCCTGTGGCCATCCTTTTCTTGTCAATCAGGTGGGACTGGTGTTGTAGTCACAATAGAGCATCCCGCATCTATTGTTCTTGTTCTTTTCCCTCCTCCTGCATGGTATCAGGAAGGACTACGTTGAAATTTCGCTTATGGCATTGGGAAGCATAGTGACCTTTATGTTGGCAATTAAAGCAAGTGATTTCACTCACTGGCCGTGGGGCTCTTGCATTCGAGTTTTGCTCATTTCATACAGGCGGATTACTGTCAATCTTCTTATTGGTTTCAAAGGGCTTTCCAGCAAAGGCAGAAGATCCCGATCTATAACCAGTATTAGGAGGGCCATAATTTTTTTGAGCATCTACAAAAGTAGTCAACCAATTCAGAGGTCAAAAAGGTTTTGCACAAAAGCAGGCAATAGAGTGTTTGATAGACTAGGGTAAGGTTCTACTGCATGCTCTAGTGCAATCTTGGCATCAAAATTGACCATAGCCCATGAGCCTAAGAGAACCTGAGTTTCGCGAGAGAATTGATCTGCAAACTCATCAATTGCTTCATCTTTCTTAAAGCTGATGTTCATAAACTTGGTTTTTCTGGTCAACATCCATTCTGGACCTCCAAATTCATGAAGCACGACCTCCTTGACTTTGGCATATGTTGAATTTTCATTAATGTGAGGCATAATCAACTCAATGCTCCACTCATCCAGGCAGTTAATCATGGTGGCTGCTTTGTTATGGTTGCTGGCCCCATGCATGGCCATTTCAAAACGTTTGATGAAGGTGGTAATACTTCCATTTTTTTCAAAGGCCGGCAGGTTTGCTGGTTTCTAATTATCACTTCCCCTTTCCTGGTTATCACAATTATTTCTAGGTTGACTAGATCCAGGTGTACTAGGGCATTGGGGCATCATATCCCAGTTTGAGGTGCTAGGGTTGTCCAAAGCAACTATATTGCTAAGCAGTTGTCGACATAGCCCTACGTCCATTTCAGTAGCTATTTCCAAAGCTTCATCCTCATAATATTTAGATGAATTTCCAGTCAAATGGGTTGTAGCACACTGACAACGCCCTTCATCCAGAGCTCAAATTCGCTCATTAATTTCATTTTCCCAATTAACACAATTTTGGTTTTTAACTTTAGTTTCACAATTTCCTCATTCAAGCTAGTAGCTTGCAGCTGCAAGGTGGAAATCACTTGTTCTTTTTCTTTTATGGACTTCTTGCACTGGTTCAATTCTCCATGGAGATTATTGTTAGACTCATTAATGATGTTAACATTGTCATTGAGATTATTGATCTGTGGATTAAGACAATCAATAGAGCCTTGGTTTTTCCCATTTTTTGCCCATTGGTCCTCGAATTGTGTTTGCCAGTAATAGATTTTTCCGGTGTATTCATCCTTCATCTGAAAAACTTGGGTGCTCAGGCATTGATACTGGTCATGGAATTCATCGTTATGATTTAACTGCACCTCTTGGGCTTCGTGATTAAGCCTCATGGACTCTGAAGCATTAATAGAAGTCTGAGTGATATTATTGACCCAAGATTTAGTGACTCCTCTTTCCTCTAAGAAATTTTCAAAGATAGGATGCAATCTGTCATTTAGCTCTTGTGCTAATACTGCTACCCAGTCATTAGCTCAAGTGGCTAAGTTGTGATTTGCCTCAAAACTCAAATGGACCTCAGCGAAGTTGGCTTCTAATCGCTCATTTAGAATTTGGCCCGCCTGGCTGGAGTTGCATGAGAAGTTCACTAACTCATTAATGGCTGCATGATGGTGGGCAATTGTCATCTGAGAATTTCTAGAGGTGGGATGTACGAATTCAATTAAGTATTGGGTGATATTCTCTATCCCAAATAAATTGTTTTGAATTTGAGCTACACTTAATTGATGATGAGCAAGGTATCTCATCCACAACACATCTTGCTGTTGTTGGCGGTAAAAAGGGTTGCTACTATTGTCTGCAGGCCCTTGTCCTAATTGATACCCTCTTAACAACTGTTGCTCAAGACGTTCCAGCTCTTCAGGTGAAATAAGATCGTTGAGATAGGTAATAATGGGTACTTCAATCCAATTAATCTGTGACACAGTCATTTCAGTATTCCCATTAGGCCCAGCAATGGTTCTGAATAATTGATTGCAATTGCTCCCCTGTTCAGCGCGATCACCATCTGAGGTCCCAGCCATGAGCGCCACTTGTTGAATTTGGGGTCTGCTTTAAAGGGCTGGTTCTTCTTCAAGGGTTAGATGCAGTTTTGAGCGTCTTATTGTGTGAGGACAATAGACAGGATGGTGAATTAAAATTTATAATATAGCTTTTTGGTAATACTCCAATCATATACCCTGTCATTTCACTTGGACAATGGCACGCCGCCCTGATCCTACTGATCCAAGTGAAAATTGACTAATACAAAATGAAATGCTTAACTCAAAAAGTTTATAAGATAAATTATAAACTCGTTCAGTGGTTAATTGATACTTTATTAGTGTCAATTCAAGGGTTATTTATAGGGTTCAATGTTAACCACATCTTACCCATGACGCTTTACTTTCAGTGGCACTTGGCCACATAAAAAGCTTGTAAGAAGTTAGTCTACAAATACTTCAACTCAGGGCATCATGCTCAGCCTCAGGGTCATAGTAAACACCATCATCATTCTTGAGATGTCGTTTCATCATGTCTTCAACATAGCTGAACTGATTTACTTTCATATGTAATTGGCAGCACATACCAATGTGATTTGTATCACTAATTAGTAATTAATTTGATCAAAAACTCTTCTGACATTGAAAACTAATTTTGACATAGATCAACAAAGCCCATGTGCCTGAGTCATTAAGTCAAAACTTAATCTAAGTCTGACCTAACCAATAAAGCCCATGAGCCCATGTCATCATAGTCAAATATAATTAAGTGAAATTGCTAGGCCACGGATTCTAAGCTTTGCATAAGCTTAGAATATACCTGGTCCATAATCTCTGAAATCTAATATGATCCATAATAATTTTTAAACATGTCAACCTTATAGAAGTCCCTATTGAATATTTGACGATTAGGTCCAATCAATTACTCAACAAGGAGGACTAAGAATAGTTCAATAAACTAAAGAAAATTCATTGATCATTTATGTGCTGTAAAACCAGAATTCTAATTAGGAATACATAAATTTGAACTGATGCCTCATTAACAGCAAGTGGCATTATTTAAGTCAACTAGACAATGACTGGGAAGAGCACCACTTTGGTGTATACGAATATAACGTTAACACTGACTCAATGAACTAACTATTAATAGTGTGAGTTCCTTGAAGTAATTTAATCCAACTAGTCTAAGTGTATAATCATGGGACAAATATACAAAGTTGTGACTGACCACTAATCTTTATGATAGTTTAAGAGCCTTAAGGTATTAGAGAGGAAATGGCCTGATGGACATATGTTAAATTCTGGAGTCTATTGATACTAGTCCCCAGAAATTAACTGCACTGATTCTTTTTTATGTGCATTATCCGCGTTGATTGATATTAATATAGATTTAGAATCAATAATAGAATGAAGACTATTATTCTTATCTGAATATAGATAAACCATGTTGATAAGTAGTCCAACGCTTAATTTGGAATGCTCCACTTGATGCTGATTAAACTTAAAAATAGGAACTTCTTTCCTCTTATGACAGAACCTAACCTTACTCTAGATTAAGTGGTCCCTGGCTTTCTTAACGTCACGCTAATTCTTCAGAAATCTGTTATACAGATCTGCTTCTATTCTAATGATATCTAATGTTTTTTTATCACAAAAAATACATCAACTGATGTATTAAATCAATAGTAAATAGAATATGAATAGAACATAGAGATTTAGATCTGCTTTATTGTTAATAAAAATAGGAAATCTATAGGAAATTAGGCGCATAACTCCTCTGTTGGAGCCTCAGTAATGAAAAGGCAAAATTGCTGATCAGTTCTCTTCGAGGTTTCTTCCAGTAATGGGCTTCTTTGTTATTTAAGATTCCTCCAACGGACTTTCCAGAAACCTAAAATGAAAAGAGCAAGATAACATGTACTTAACGAATCCGCTCAATCCCAGTAAACCAACAACATTTAGCTAGCGACCTGATTAGGTAATGAATCACTTTACCCAACATGGCAGGTCATGAACCATTTAGTTGAATTACATGTTGCAGGCGTATCAGACGCCATCAATTCATATATATATTTCCCAATAAGTTAGTGATGAAACCTGACCAATCCCAATTGGCACATCTAATAGTCAATCAATTGAAATAATTTATTAGATGGATTGATTCCATTAGCAACTCTGCCCAACAAAATCTTAGGCTTTTACTCAGATTAACCCAAGTGAATCTGAACCCTACAAATTACCCCAAAGTACGCTGGCATTATAAAAATGATATGAGATTTATTAAATATTATAGTCATTTGGTAGCAGGACTTATTTTTTAGTGGGTTAACAGATATTTTAACCTAGAATCTGGAAATGTGGGCAAATCCCAGCAATATTGAATCTGAAAGCCTATATTTTGAGATTATACTTAAGCAAAAGCAGCACATCAGAATAATGATGGACCGTCAATATTACCTGCAGTTAATGTATATACCATCAAGCTGATGTGTTGTTTAAACAGATGATTAAAGTATATTTTGAGGACAAACATGAGAAATCTAAAGTTTGCTGAAGAAAGCGATGGAAAATAGTAAAATGAAAAATGGACAGATGTATAAGTCAATTGATGAAAAATGATATGTACTCACAAAACAATTGAACCAAGTGGAAATCCCTCAAGCCGTGCACAGAAATAATGGCCATGGTAGACTAATAAAACCATGTACCATATACGCCACTATTATTACTGAGCATCAATCAGCTATGATGTAGCATATTATCTGGATTGGTGCATGGAATGTCAACTCCACAAGCTGTACAAGAATGTGAGGGGCCACAAGCGAGTATGCCCTGTGTTCACTTGGCACTCAGTTCAATAATAATCTGGGAACCTCCGATTTTTATTAGTAGAGGAGTAAAACGCATCATAATCCTAATAGAATATCTTAATAAATGGGTTGAGAAAAGAGCCTTGAGCAGTGTAGATGCTAAAGCACGGCAAAAATACTAGACCAAATAAAGTACTAGTATGGATTCCTGGAAGTACTATTAAGTGACAATTGAAACAACTTTATGTCCTACAAGATTACAAGACTGAATGAACTAATGGGAATCTAAGGAGTGGTATCTGTTCCCTATCATTCAGAAACAAACGAAATGGTATAAAGAGTCAATGAAACTCTAGCCACAAAGCTGTAAAAATTGGTTACAGGGGAAACTTCTGCGTGGGTATATTATCTGAATTTTGTTATTAACACACAATATCAGTTAATATAATGCAACAGGAAAAATGCCATTACTCTTTTATAGGATGAAGGGCTGCACAACTGCCAACATTCTATTCTTCCATGAAACCAGTTTTATATAATTTCATACAAATTCCTGACCTGAATAGCAAATAACGTGCTTAACAGCAATCATAGGTGCTTGATGCAACATTGAAGAAAATTTTTAAAGCAAAGAAAAACATGACAAGAATTGACCAGAGCTAGAAGTAAACATGTATAATATAGGGTATCCTTTCATGATACCATGTTTTGGAAGAAAAACAATTTGGACGCTTTATGATTGGGTCCATTTGAGTGTTATTACCAATTTGATGACAGATGCCTATTTGCAAAAAACGTATGGGTTGGGTTTATAGTGTACTGGGCTGTACTAATTACTTAAAATTGGTCAAAAGAAAAAAGTAATAACTGCAATGTTTCTGTGAGACCGCTGAACCTACTTTCAATGGGTTAAATTAAATAAGTAATGGCCTTTTTAAAAAGAGACCTTTGAACCATAATAGCTGGTTAAGACTAGAAATTAACCTCTGAATTAGAGTAGGCTAAAAATAATGATGGACCTCTGAACCTAATAATAGGGTAAGTCTCATAACAAATATAAAAATATATACTTAAAAATACTTCTAACACAAAGAAAATATTTAAGATTAAAAATATTTAATAAAGTTTTATCTCTATATGGCCATGATCAAAAAAGCATCAACAGTTTTCTCATTTTTCATTGGCAGGATCAGCTCAGGTTTGAACTGTATTTACCAGAAGGAGTCCTCAGGAAAGAGGAGTTCAAGCAGATCCTCTATGATAAAAATGGAGAGCCCAGCCTGGTGGAGTACAGGAACAAGGAATCTTTAAGCTTCCCAAGAAGGCCCTTAATAGACAAGGTTTCATATAAACCCAACTTGGGAGAATACAGGCTTTCCAGGCCTACTGTCAGCATCACCTGAATTATGCTGTTACAGCATGGGGACATAGAACCGCGCTCTTAAGAGGAAGCAGCAAGAAGGACATAGAAAGGAAACATGATAAAAAGAAGAATTTCCCAGAGGTGAATTTAGTAAGGAAAAAGGAGATAGACTATGAGAAATTAAATCTAAATCATACTGTTAGTTTCATGTTGGAAACAAAGCGGCGTCTTCTTCCAAAAATATTCATTGCTGGATAATTTGATCAAATTGGGGATGCGTAGAAAGTTCAGTATGCCCACATTAACCAGCTTAATTAATTATAGTATATCTGTTTTTACACTAGGGGATGGTATCCGCTAGTGAGTGTAGGAGTGTCAGGACGTGAGGGAGCAACTCCTAACCAGCCTAATGTTGAGCCAGGGCGCCAAAGCCCCAACGAGTTAGTAGGCCTTAAATGCTGAGGAATACTACAATAGGACTAAGAGGGCAAGAGAAATGATTTATTTATTGAGATAGGCCTCAAGGTACTTAATGTACAATAAGGTTAAAAGTGGGGTAGGAGA
Source organism: Massospora cicadina (assembly GCA_022478985.1). Lineage (NCBI taxonomy): Eukaryota > Fungi > Entomophthoromycota > Entomophthoromycetes > Entomophthorales > Entomophthoraceae > Massospora > Massospora cicadina. Next base: position 127,356 of record JAKSZP010000009.1, read on the forward strand.
GAAAATTCTTAATTGGTATAAGAAGGTGGGAGATAAGGAAGTTATTAGTAGATGAATGTCTAGCTTTAGTGTAAACTGTTAGCTTAGTTTACAGATACAATAATAATTTAAAAGTAATATCAATAATAATTATGATAAATTATTTTCAGCATAAGTCGCTAGTTTTCATAAAAACTCAAAACCGCTATCAGGATCAATCTCTTACATATTGGTACTTGACAACTTTTTTTAAAACACTAATAAAATATTACTGGTTATGATTCATGATATCTTGAGATAGCTTAACTCAAGAAAATGAGGAGTCATCTCAGCATTCACTAATAATTAAGTTTATAGAAAAACCCCTAGTTGAGATACACCCATAAAAGTAAAACCCTGACAAGATGTTATTAAAAAAAAGATAAAGATTATTTTGAGAAAGATTCTTAGCACTTAGAAATTGATCCACCAATTTGGATCCGCCAGGCTGCAAATGTTTTAATAAGGATGATCTGCGACAATAAAGAATGATTCAGTTATCATTTTTTAAAAAGTAACTTAATTAATTTGTATGAGTCAAATAGGGGTTGTTGCCAATGAACTAAGGGATTTATTAGTTGATAGGCGATTAATGAGCCTCAGATAGCAACTTGAAATCCAACCTTTTTAGGTAACGTGACCTGCTGTTTATGGGCAAAAGTCCCATACCTAAGCAGATTGTCAACTTACTAAAGTTAACACATGTGTTGAGCAAAGGCGTTGGGATACTTTCTTCAAATCAAACCTAAAGAGGTTGCATATATAGTTAACGGATATTCTAAATAAACCAATGATGAATATTATCATTGGGTGAGATTCTGGAAGGTTAGTTCATCAATGTTGGCTGCCATTTCCAATTAGGCGCCAACAAAAGAGTTGAGTCTAATTCTCCTTTATAATACATGTAATATATTCCAATAAAGCAGATACTACGATATCTAAAAACTTAATTATTTATAATAGTTTAGACTGTCATACATTTATTGTATGTTTAATCATATACTAGAGGTTAAATTAGGATTTCCTTTGTCTATTTAAGTTGTTATCAAGATTTTTGCGGATGCTGCGTCAAGAGAGAAGAGAAGAACCTCTGAACCCAATAGTAGGTCAAGCTCTACTATATGAAAGAGACTGAGGGAGAGTTTTCTATCATTATAGAATTATGATCAAGAATTTATAGGACAAAAAACATTTTAGCATTTGACCTAGTACTCAACGTGGCTTGAGAACTCTTGACTTGAATACTAGTATATATAATATTACCACCCTATCCAATTAAATACTTAAACAATTTATATAACGCACCTATCAGAGACCTGTGCAGTTAAATGGAGAGCTAAAGCGAGGCACACAACTGAAAAGTTTACATTTGCTTGAAGTAATAAGAGCAGTCAGCTCTCATAAGTCAAAATCAATGCTCACTATATGAGGTAATTGAGCTTTCAAGCAAAAATTGATATAAGTTATTAATAATTTTAAACAAGAATAGCCTTAAGAAGCTATGGACGAAACTAGAAGCAGGCAATATGAATGCGGTAAACTCAACGTCATAAGTTGATCTCATTACATTAAAGGGACGGGTGACAAAAGCTAAAGAAGAGATTAAGCAAGTTAGAAAAGTAAACAGTAATCTCTTGGAAGGTCTTCCCTTGAAAAGAGAAAAAAAGTGAAGAATTAAGGAAATTTATTTCAGAAGACTTAATGAGAAGCAGACAGAGAACGCTTCTGCCAGATTCAGGGAGATTAAGCACAAATGTTGAAGCGCATAGATTAACTAAAAAATCATATGTGTAATTGCGCCCAGCTGGAGGCGAATAGATCTGACAATAATATGCCCAAAATCCGGTTGGGAAGGTACAACCATTGAGGAATACGCCTAGGTCATTTGTGCCATTTCATAGATGACTCCTGATGATTCACTATTTTTAATCAGGCTGTCAGGAATGAATCCCCTGCCAGAGAACCAATATACAAATTTTGTTATGCACTAAAATTGCCGCATCTCATTGGTATAACGCACTGCCGTTTTCCCGCCTACTTTAAATGACACGTTTTGATATGTGACTGAAAAAAGTCATTAACTGTGATGAACTGCCTATACACCAATTGCCAAAAACTGGAGCTAACCCATCTTAATGGTAATAAGTGGACATATAGCGATGACAAAGAAGATACTATTCTTGAGTATGGTAGTCTTGCGTGTATGACTAACCATAAGCAGGAGTCTATTAGTATCTAGTAAAGAAAAGACAATACATTGGCTGCTTTCACTAACTAACTTTACAAAACATTGTAGATACTGGATGTAGCAAAAGTGTAATCAGATTTTGTGTGCATATAGAATTGCAATCAGTGCTTTAGCCTTACAAAGTCTTTTTATAGCACTATGCCATCAGTGCTTGTAAATCATACTTCTACATTGCAGATGTTGGATCATCTCAGCATTCTAGGAATGACAAAGAAGCACTAATCAAACATTTAAAGCTATACAGAACAAGGCTCAGAAGACCTTGAAACTCGCTGAGGCCAACAAAAAACAAAAATGTGATTTATAATGGGGAATAAGCCCAAAGCAACAAAATGAACAGACAAGAGATTAGATCCACTGCCACCAATATGGAAAACCTGTCATGTAGCCGCTCAGTGTTGGTATAAAAAGCCTAAATAATAAGTTACCCCGGGTACAATCTAATAAGAAGGATACTGGTCAAGGTATGGAAAGAGGACCTCAATATATAATGAACAATATAGCACTGCAACCAAACCTGTACCCCTAATATTGAATTTTAACCTAGATATTTACAATTTATTTGTAAATGAAGAAAATATTTGATCTGCTCTACCAGGTGGTTTATTTGGAGTAAATCTGATTCCAAAGCAAAAGTTAGTGGATTGATCCTAGAATTGTGTAAGGAGTTTCTTAAATATATGCTCTTCAGATGGCAGAAAATATCAGATCCGCTTAAAGCACAGAAGAGTTATACAAGACAATACTAGTTGGAGAAAACGTATCTCTAAATATTAGAGCAATCAAAGAATCATTGCCTGATTGCTCTGCGCAATCAATAATACTTTAGACTCGGCAACTTATTGTTGCAATTCACTCAGTAACTTTTTATTATAATACTCTGAGTGTACATATGCGGATATAATTGTCTATTAATTAAGTTTATGTGAGGTATATTTTTGTCTAGTGCCTCTCAATATTGTTTTTGACCAAACTTTGAAGCAAATGGAAATTTGTCAATTTTAGGGAACCAGGAGAAATATGAAATCACCAGGCCATAACTCACAATATTTTGTTGAGCCTAATGTGCGCTACTACTCCGGTTCAGATCTTTGGTGGTGATAGCTCCTGATATTATTGGTAATTCAAAGTTTAGAAAAGTTATTGAAACAGATGACAGAGAATGTATGGTTTAAATTTTACTTTTAAATTAAATTTAGGGAAGGCTGACCATGGGACGTACACTTTTGATAAACGCCAGCTACAAAACACCAAGAAAAATGAGGGGCACCCTAGAGAAGCCATAGCTACCCCCTGTATCCAGCGGGACTGCAAGTGGAAGGAAGAGGGGGAGTGACAGTGGAGGCCTGGGCCAAAACAGAACACAAATGAAGATCAGAATTCGACCAGAAGAACCAGATGAGAAACCAGGATGACACCAACTGACGTTGGCAGGATGGCAAGTGAGAAACAACTTAACTTAAAAGTGATCTATAAGGTGAGAGTGGAAGCAACGCACAGCTTCACGAAGGGTTGGGGTAGTGCCAGAGAGTGAATCAAGCATAATGGTGTGGATCATATATAGTGCTATTACAAGTAAGGTGCGGATTAATGGGTGGATAGGGGAGGACATGGAAAATGTGAAGTTGTTTCTGGACAGGCTGAAATCCTGCACACTCTACTGGAAAAAGAGGCTCATAACATTTCGCCAAATTTCCTGGGAAGGCTGGAAATCTTCCAAGTTAAGGACTAAGGATCTGTATTGACCACATACAACGTATAAGTTTGAGAAGCATAGGACCGCTCAGCCATGTAGTATACTTATCTCAGGCATCTCCACACATGGGCGCGAATTTGGATTGTAAAAGAGGGTGGTGAGTGTCCGCCAAATGTCCTTCTGGGTCTCCAAAGAGTACAGGATGTTGAGCTTTTCAACGTAGTCCATATGGGCAATGAGATGGGGATGTTTGGGTACCGGTTGTTTAAAACTACTTGCCCATGGACTTCTTGATTGAAATGGGGAGCAGGGCGACCCCTCTAGGCTATGTGACCACTGATGCTGATTTACCAAACAGCGCTCCGCAAGGAGAGGAGAAAACATTTGAAGTTGGGCAACATCCCAGGTGGGCCTGCAGAAGAGGGATAGAGGCCAAATAGTTTATCAGAGAATGGGGGTGGGTAGGGTTGCTGAGGCTAGGGCGCGGGAAAAACTTGAATTGGGCTACGCGTGACCAGTGTTGGGCTGGGAGTTTGGTGGGGGTGACAGCAGCGAACCAGGTGCCAAGTATTTTGTAGCATGCGTTTCAAAGTTGAGCAAGACCATAATTCCACTATGGTGTAAGCCAAACTGACATCCAGGCGCAATGGCGGTGGGCGGCCTAACCAAAGCCACCCTTGTATGAGGGCATATAAAGAGGTGAAGAAGCTGGGGAAAAGGCGATAGCATGGGCCACAAACTAGACTTTGGACAGGAGCATAGAGTTGACAAGCACAGTCCGGCTTGGGAGGGTAATCTGGTGGGCTCTGAGTGAAGCAATGCGCTTTGTGACACAATCTAGAATATGATTCTCCATCATTGATGAGGCGTATCCTCCCGCCTCCAGCCACAGTCCAAAATGCCGTACTGGATCAGCAGTGGGTCTTGGCACGAAAGAGAGCACAAGAAGGATGGTATGGGGTGGGAGGGGCAAGCAAAACTGTGAGCTAGCTGCTGAAGCAGTTAGGTGTCGTGGTGATGGTGACTAGCGGGCTTGGTACTTCTGAAAAAATGATTTTAGTTTTGGAGGCTTTTTGTAAGGCGTTACTGAACCTGGAGTAATCCTGTATAGTAGCCTCTAGCGCTCTTGCACCTTGGTCGTTAGACACCAACCACACAATCATCAGCAAATGCCAGCATCTTAACTGGTGCCTTGCACATGGACACCAGTAAGGCGGACATTCACATCGCATAAAAGTGGGTCAAGGCTGAAAATGTACAAGAGTGGGTAAAGGGTTCCCTTAAAGGAGGCCCATTGAGGGTAAACCACATCAGTGAGGAAGCTAGGGCCGTGCACAGCCATTGTGGCAGATTCCATAAGCAACATCACAAATTAATGAACTGGTGGGGGGTGAAAGTTGTGGAGGCAGGCTTTGAGGTAACTATAGGTGACCCCATCATACTCCTTCTGCCATTTTAAGAAAATAAGTGCCTCAGTAGCTTTGGATTGGCAGTGTTTTGCTAAAGTGTGTATGATGTCCCATATATACTGCTTGAAAATGAACAAAATTGCTCAGAGGAGTTTATATCAGAGGCGACTTCCCCTATACGGTTAGACATAGTTATAGTAAAAAATTTAGTATCTGTGTGAGTGAATTGGGGCGCCAGCTGGCCAAGTCCAGCTTATCATTTTTTATACAGCATGATTGTGTACGCCTCCATTCCCTTAGGAAGTAGGCGCATTTCTAACAGATGCTGATTATTGAGGCTAGCAACTAAGAGGAGAAATAAATAAAATAATTCTTATGTAACTCATATAAAATCCCACCTGAACCTGAGCATTTCCTGTGTGTTGCACCACGAACGGCATATCAGAGTTTATCCCAAGAAATTTAATTCATCAATTTCAGGTAATAGGGAATGGTGCAGATATGGAACTATTGAAAAACTCTTCAACTTTGGTCAGTTTGTCTGGATCAGAGAGATACAATTTGGAGTAATAGCTTTGAACTTTAATTGTCACTTTGTCTGTAGTTTCTGTGATGGAGTAATCAGGCCACCTCACCTATGAGCATCCCAAGCTCTGTTGCATGGTGAAGAATTTTTTTTTGAAAAATAGACATGGCATGCTTCACTGGCCATTATATTTTTTACCTTGAACTGAACACAAGCGCGATGTTTGTGTTGCCTTACGGGTGTGTTGAGACATGCAGACACTTCTGATCACTTAAGATCTCAAGTAGGGTTGTAGCCTACAGAATGAACATTAGGCTCCAGGTGTCCACTTCTGCAAGCATGTGCATAATGACTGCTGAAGTGGCCTAGAGCAACATGATGATAAGCGATGTACCTGAAGGATGGTGTTCGCTTTGATGTTGACTAGATAGTAAGTGGGTCCACACAGAGAGGTGTGGCAAACTCTGACGCCAAAGTTTTTGTGTCCACCCATGAGGAAACATTGGACATTGTGATCTCGGCTGTATGAAGTTTTTACCACTTTGGCGCCTGTGTCGCTGGGCTTGACAAAGCAAAGGAAATTTACACCAACCTGTGGTTGAAGAAATTGATTTTTGTTGTCTTAAAGTGTGCAATCTGAGATCAAAAGATCAATGGGCAAGGATATGCTCAATGCGGGACATAGACCTCAGCTGACCTTCGTAAGCATGGTAATGGGACATGTTGCGGAGCAGCGGCTAATATTTGAGAGTATAAGAAAGCCCCAAAGTGGCTTTTAGTATGCGGAGTTTGACATGCCCCTGTGGGGGTAGTCATTGAAGGCCAGCAGTCAGTGACCAGGTCAGCCCAGCAGTTCAGGTCGCCCACCACAAATGGATCAGGAGGAAGGGAAGGGAGTTAAGTGTGAGAGGAATTCCCAGTGAGGACGTGCACAGGTTAGGGCATAAATATTAATTATAGCGTGCACTTCATTATCCCATGAAATGGACACTATGAGCACATTGCCATAGAGGAACAAAATCTTTTAAATAAATTCAAAACTATGGGTCACAAATCTAAGTACCCCACAGTGCAGCGACCAAAAAAGGGGAGGGGAGGAGAATGGTTGCCCATGTGTCCTCAGCACCATGTGGACAGTGGGATTCATGAATGGCTAGGATGTCCATAGTAAAGTTAATCTCTAAAAATTCTATTTCCTAGCGCAGGATGGTAAGGCCTTGAGTCCATCTATGTTCAATGTCCCTAATGTGAAGGCTCCACCCATTGCACCTTAGGTGCTATGGGAAGGGCTCACTTTCCCATCCTTTGCCACTTTCTCAGCAGCAGTAGTTTTGGACCGCATACTTTGTGCTGTGTAAAAGTTCAAGTTATTCTTTACAGTGAGCGTATTATTAATTTTTTTTGGTGCTTTCTTATTTTTGGTTTGACTTTTAAAATTGATGTGTTCCTACAGTGCATCATTGAAGGACAAAAAAAATTAGGAATGGAAGTGGATGTTAGAATTAGTTATAATTGGGGTTTGGTAAATTTTTCTCAGTAAATCTGAGGCATCCATCTGGTCCTTAGGTTGGTTGGCCCAATCTGATTTTTGAGCGGATTCTTGAGCCACTTCAGTTGCTAATGACTCAATGTCATCTTGGGTCTTGGCAGGTGGGATCACAGACGCATCCATAACTGCTGCCTTGGCCTCTGCTCTGCGGGCCTGATTGGTCTTTTTGCGTTTTTACAGGGACACATGATTTACAATGAATATAATACCCCTACACACCTCAAGGGAATGCGGCGTCAGAGTCAAATGGCTGTTTTGTTTTAAGGTTTGGCCTTTCCATTGAGTTTGGGAGGTTTTCATTCTGTGCAATGCCCTCTTTGGAGGGGCAGGTGTGGGCCTTGTGGCCAAAATCATGATAGAAGGTGCAGATAGGTGGTGTGCTGTTCACTATATTTCAGAATGGGCAGGTTTCTTGCCTTCAATATAAAGCACTGCGGTGTGTGGTATCTGGGTTAAATCTTCCACTATGACCATGGATGGGGTTATTACAATAGCTTTGCCCGTGCTAAGCTCTAGAACAAGCATGAAGCGCTGCATTTCAAAAGAGTGTAATACATATAGCTTTTTAATCTATCTGAGAGGTGACTCACAAGTACTGTGCTTTTCATCAAACTGGGGAGAAAGTCGCATGTAACAAAATTTTTATTAGACTTGGTCCAATGACTGCACTTCATTTTGACCACCCATTGACCATTTAGGAGATCTACCACCATATGCACCTTAGAAGCTTTGTTTGCTGCTTGCTTGGTTTTAAAACCAATGTCTAGCCAATCTCAGGTTATAGAATGAGGCGCTATGTACACAATTAACGGAAATTTTTGTGTAATCAGCACAGAACTTTTACCACAATGCTGGTGAATTAGTATAAAAAAAACTCATAGCCTGTTCTCCACTGATGACAGGGGCTAGGAAAGTGGAGTTTCAATGTATTGGTTCCATTTGGTTTTCCAAGCTAAAATCTCCGGCAAGATAGTTACCACCATTTTATTAGTTTTGTTTTGGAAACCAGTGTCACTGGGGCGTTTCCTAACTTTGGATGGTGCTAAGTCCAATTTGTGCCCTTTACTTTGCCTGCCCAACTACTGCCAGTATTGAGTGCACACTTAACTCCTTGAAGAGATTATCAAACTTAATTATTCTTGAATCAAATAAGTGCAATTAGTGATTGCACCGAGAAAGAAAAGTTAATCTCTGAGAAACATTGGTTTTAAGTATGATTTTGAGGAGAATATTATGGAGAATTTGGGGCAAACCCTGCCCTTGGTAAATCAGCGGAAAGAGAGAATTCATTGACAAATAATGTTAAAGTTGCAAATATAACTTACAATTACAGAATTATTCTCATTCAGTACAAGTTGGTTAGACAAAAGAGATGAGGAAAATGTTAAAAAGCTTTTCAAAATGGTGGGATACTGTTGAGACCAAAAACAACAAATACCAAACCACATAGAATGCAAAGCCTATTGAACACAGGGTTAATGCTAAAGTACTGGAGACATTATATTAAGAAGTTATTGGCCCATGAAATAAATTGAGGATAGAGCCTTGGGTAGCGTCAGGGATTATAATGCCAGCCACACCAAAATAAGGGTTCTACTGGCTAATATGGCCGAAAAAACAATAAATTAGAAAAGAATCAAGTTCTTATTATGTGAAAATAATCAAGACAGAGGTAATAAGTGATGCCCATGACTTAAGAATGGTAACCAAACTTGTTTAACTGGAAGATGATGCCAAAAGTGTCAAAATATTTGTAGATCAATAGCAATTAATTTATTTGTCATAATGACAAAAATGAGTGCTACACTCTAAAAAAATGGGTAATACCTGCTTAGGATGACTACAACTTTGGATGTAATGAAAATGTGATCCACAAGGTTACTTTTTGGATTGACGGGAATGCAATAGATTAATTGGAAATCAAATGAAGAATTATGTCATATCTGTCAAAAATAAACACCATTATGGCGGAATATACCCAAATCATTATGAGCAAAGAATTTTAAAATGAGCTGCTGCATGCCCAAACCCCTTCTGTATCTGCTAAGGTAATTACTTAAGATCTTTCCAGTTAATTATCGCTAATATAAGCTGAATCAAACAGAGATAAATTTAATAAGCAAAACCTTTGAATTATACTATTACGCTAAGAAAATCACTATATTCCCTGTGACCTCAAACCTTGACCTAATCCTTTAATTAGCATAAAATCTCATATTAAAAGTGATCCTCGTTTTTTTTTTCTATTCTTTATCCTAGTCTACACTAGTAATCTCGTATGAAAGAATCTTAAAAATTGAATTGTTATAACGAAGATGCCAAGAGATTGCCTAGGGACTCAATAATCTACTAGGTTATTGCGCTGGCTATCAGCAACTGGTACTTGCATAGCTTTCAATGGTCTCGGCCTTCAAAAATGTTTTTGAATACCCAACACATGTTACTTGCCAGGTTCTTATCAAGGTACCTGTTAAAGACATAATTTTACATAGCTTTGCAGTCGCCTCATCTCTAATACTTGGAGAAGAGAATGTGTGTGAATAGTGAAGCATCTGTGAATGCAAATTATGACGCTTTCCTCAGCGCCCTCACAAGCAGTTGCTAGAATGTCTCACAGGGCATGGATGAGCATTGAAGGGAATTCCCTTGATAGATATTTTGACCCTGATCTTTATATATGGTTATTTCAGGTCACTGACCGCTAAAGTGGTTAGCTAGGACACCAATATTCAGAACCTTCGCCGCCTTTTAGGTACCAAAGCTCTCCTTGAGCACGCCAATATGCGCTATATCAACAACCAGGATGGCATGGACAAATAACGTCATCAGGTTGGGGAAGCTATCCCTCAACCTGAAATAAGCACCCCCAGAGTCAGCTGAGGCTGGTAAGTCCCCTCGTCCTGGAACCATGTTCTTCCTGAAGCTATTGAATTTCTAAACCCACTTACAATGAAAAAATATGTGCTCAGGGCTAAAATCAAATCCTCTTGTATGTTTAAGAAAACGCAATGGAAGGCGCCATCAGTCATCAGAAGTTTCAGCACATGTAGACCTGTCCTTATAATAAAGCTCAAGAAATCATGACAATCTACTTCAAGCGTATGCAAACAGAGCAGAGTTAAAGAATGCTCTCCTCAAAGAGTTTGGCAGTAAACTATCCCAGTCCAAACGCAAATAGGAATTCATGAAGATCCGCCCTAAGCACAGGAATTTCTAACCTTGAGTTCTCTGAGCTGTTCCTTCATGAAGCTCAGACTTATGCCACCTGTGTTAGGTTAATTTGGATGACACTACTGATACTGTCCTCTCTGGATTCCAGCATAACTGAAACTGTGCTATAAATCCAAAATATGTGTAAAAGTTCTACACATAATTTCTTGATATTAAGGAATTCATCATGGAGTTGTCTGAGCGCTAAATGAGCCACTTACCTAACAAGGGAAGTGAGGCCTCCATATATTCCGTAGGACAGCCCAGAGACCTAAACTTCGCTGTGACCCATGCGCTTATTGTGGAATTTTGGGCATAAAGAAGCCATTTATTGAAAGAAGAATGCTGAGGAGGCTGAAATAGTGGAGTCAGCTTAAGATGTGAGGCACCTCTCACTGGCAATCATGTGCCTCAAACCCAGTCACTATTTTATCCTGTTGAGTTTTGTGATCTATCCCACCTGATAAGGTGGATGTTTCTGAATCATTAATTCCCAGTAAAAACTAAGTTCCTCAAAGATTGCCCCCAGAGACTGATATCACTAAGAGTTTCTATATAATCAAGCCCTCAATTTAACATTGATGTAAATTATGACAAAAAAGTTGTTCATAAGATAGAAATCCTAGCCATATCTATATCAGGTTTCTGGTTATATTATCTCCTCATATCCGTTAAATAAGATAAAGTATCAGATCAAAATTACACCATGGATTATGAAATTCTGGGCCCATTAAGACTCATTCATTTGATGTCTATTCCACCCTGATTCTTCAGTTTGATTCCTGGTGGTGACAGCCCCAGAACTTTAGTTATTAATTACAGCTAAGACCTTCTCACTGGTACCCAATTACTTATTAATTTGATACCAAAATTTGTCATAATGATTTGTACTTTTATAAATTAATGTATTGCATTCCTCTAGTAGTTATAGACGCTTAAAAAAGAAAAAAAGACACTTATTAATTGTTGAATGTAACAGCTGAGTTTTACAGATTAACAGAGTACTGAGTTGTTAATAAAAAACATAACTGCCTCCTCCTAGCGCTGAAGCTCAGGAGGGGATAGCTGTATACTCCAATAACTGAGTAGTCATAATTCCAAAAAAGTCACAAATACTAGTGGGCACTGGAATACAAGTTACAATTTCTCCTGATAATCTTTTAGAGAATTATGTAGAGCCTGGTCTAGTCATATGTGAGCCTATTAATTTTTGGGGTTGTTAGATCCTGCCTATAATGGGCCTTTAACTATGTCTGATCGCAAATTCCATAAATCAAGCTACGCAAAAACTGATATACCCAGTTGCCAATATCAAACCCTACCTGCAGATCAAGTTGAATCTGAATGCAGGTTCAGGAATTTCCATAACCTAGGAATTGAGATGGAAATAGTCATTAGCCATGTTGATAAAGAAATATGCAACACCATCACCTCTGAGAAGCAGCGGCAAGCGGATGCACTAATTGAGGAATATACTGATATATTCTCAAAAGGCTCCAACAATTTTTAATTTTGAAAGGGGCTCAGCATAGGGTGTTGATGGGCGACTCTGCCCAAATCTGTGCTCATCCTAACAGGAAATCTGAAATTGAAGAAGCACAGGTTACCATAGAATTAAAGCAACTCTTAAAATTTAAATTAAATAAACATCTACAATTCCCTGGGCCTCGCCCTTGCTGCTTATAATAAAAAGGATGGGGCCACTTAGTTGTATTGGACTTTTGTTAGTTGAATTCCTTTATACAGAAAGGCAGCTATCTGCTTCCTCAAAGCAATGATTCTTTTTTAATTTTTATGGATTCCCAATTCTCTCCACCTTGTATCTGGCCTGTGGGTATTGGCAAATTGAGCTCGCACCAAAGAGGATTGGGAGAAGTGTAGCCTTATCTCCAGTGAGTGTCTTTAAACCACCAGATTGCCTAAAGGCCTATGAAACGCCCCGGCCATGTTCCAAAGTAAGATTGATGGCCTGTTAGTGGATTTGAGAATATCAAATGTAGTAGTTTTAAAATTGATGACATTACCATGATCTACTGCACTTTTATACAGCACCTTGCTCATTTGAAGGAAGTGAAATGCCTCCTCTCTGTGTTACTGGATTTGAAACCTTTCAAATGTCAATTTATCCAAACTAATATAAGTTTTCTTGGCAATAAATTTGTTGTGAATTAATCTCCCCAATACCAGGCAAGGTGGTCGTTATTGAGAGATGACTTGACCCTTTATCCTATGCAATATACAAGTGCTCCTAAGAGTGGTTGACTTTTAGTAACAATTCAAACCCCATTTTTTAGATCTCATTAAACCCCTGACCTATCTGCTTCACAAGGAGTTTCCGTCTAATAGGATTAGAAAACAGCAAGCTTTTGATGTTTTAAGAAAGTGACATGAGGGGGGTGGAAGGCGAGTTGGTAGGGCGTATGGCTACCAACCTGAAGGTTGCGGGTTCGATTCCCGCCCTTCACACATCGATTGGGGTGCCAGCTGAAGGAAACTGTTGGCGGTTAGTAGGTATAATAACACGAAAACCTTACCCATGACGTAACCAGAAAAATCCGAGTCCCAATCTGGAGGTGAAAAAACTTTCTACGACAGAGTTGACCCTGCTCAGGTTTCATGTCAATACTTTCTTTCTCTATTTTGGTAATGTCCAACCCTGGTCAGCTTGCCTCGAATAAATAAAAAAAAGTGACATGAGTACCCCAGTGTTAGTCCATCCCATATTTGACAAACAATAATATTATTATAGATGCTAGTTATGCGGCAGTTTGGGCTACCCTAGTGCAACTTATTATGAATCAAATGGATCATCCAATAGGATAATTTAGTAAAAACATATATTGGGTGGAAAGGAAATATATTACAAATAATAAGTAGTACTTAACCATATTACTTGGCACTAGGAATTTCTGTACTTTTTCTATATGGGAATCATTTCATTGTAGTTGTGGATAACGCCTCGCTGTGGTGGCTGCAAAATATGAAGTATCCAGATGGACGACTTGTAATACTGGGCACTCAACTACAAAGCTATAACTTTTCCATTGCTCATTACGCTGGAACATATATAAAACGCTGATGGTCTGTCCCACTTGCCTATATCTACCCTTTATATCTCTTGAAGGATCAAATTTGATGAATCATTAGGAAATGTTAGGAGTGGAGTCAATAAGCTCCCATCATTCATCAGAGGTTAAAGGAGATGACTGATTGACCCAAGTTGAGGATGAATTGCTATATAAACAGGTCAGAAACATTTTGGCTGCCTTATGTCCACCCATCATCCAGGACAGATACCAATTTGGAGGACAATTAATAGTAGTACACGTTACCATCTAAAAAACTCTTCAATGTTTATGAGTGCACCGATACTGGAAGGGGATATAGACGATAAACAATGTCCTTGACTCATGTATCAGTTGTGTTAGCCAAAAGCCACCCAATTTGCCATATCAACATAAAGTTGTAATCGTACTGTCCACTTTTTTACAGTCAGCATTGAAGTTGTTGGTCCACTACCTATGGCAATGTATGGCCACTGATATCTAATACTGGCAATTTTAATTTTCACCAAAAAGGATTGGGGCCTTCCCTGTTACCTCCCGTTCTTCCAAAACTCTGGCCTCATTTTTACTAAAACAGCTCTTCACCTAGCACAGTAGTCAAAGGTGCTACTTTTCAATAATGTCATCAACTTTATTTCCCAATTAATTAATAGCCTCAATTCCCTGATGGGCACTTATACCTCTTTCAATGTTCCCTACTATCCTGCTATAAAGGGAGCAATGGAATGAGCAAATGGAACGCTTGTTGCCATCATTTGTAAAATGGCACACTCTGACCCCAGCCAATGTTATGAAACATCCAGCAGCTCTTTTGGCATTTCACGTGAGTTATCATGTTATAAAATGATGCCAATCTGAGCAATATATGGCTGGAAAGCAATATTACTCTCTAAAATTTAACCTATAAAGGAGGCCTCTACTCCAGAAACCCTGATCTACCTGTGAAAGGCTTGCCAATGAACTACTAGCCTTCAACCTCTAGCTGCTAATTTTTTGGGTACTATTAATCACATCAAGGCGGAGCAAAGCAATGCACAAAATCAACTCCTGTCAGAGTACCAGGTAGGGGATCTGGTATTGTTCTATCATCACTGACCAGAAGATCAGGTGCACAAACCTGATACATTTGTGGTTAGGACATATTAATTAATCTATTGTCAAGGCCCATAGTACTCCATCGCCTCTGTCAAGTTTGGCTACGTCATAAATTGAGTCCATGCTAGGTTCCTTCAGACTTATGCCCCTCTTCAGAAAGATCTTGAGGGGGGCATTATTGGGATTTCTGGGATTCATTATCTATTACATAAGAATTTTGATGACATATAGTCCCATTCTTTTATAGCAGAGTCAGGCTAATAGACGTCAGGCTAGTTAGAAAAATGCTTTGGTGAGAAATAGTCCAAAATTTATAGATATATTAAAGCCCCTTTCTCAGCTGAATCTGTTTAATCTAAGGAATGATTTTACTCCATGCATTTGGTCATAAAGCTCAAATTGAGCTGGTGAGGGTGCGTTGTGACCCTAGTATCATAGGTGTACTGAAAAAGAAGTCCGCCCATGCACACCTTGAAAAAGGTTCAAGATTTAAGCAAAAACAACCGCCTTTCATAAACCTGAGGGGTTTAATTGGATGAAATATTTATCTACCAATTATCATCTAGGGCATCAGCTAATCAGCTGAAGTGAAACCTCTTTCCATATGAATGGTTGGATTAGGATTAATATAATATAATATAATAAAAACACTAGCGCATGGATTCATCATGCCTGCTGTTAATGCATCACTCAAAGTCTTTAAGGCGAGGTGTAAAGCCTTCTAAGAGTTTCGACAAGCTATATCATTAATTGCCTAATTTTAGCTCTCTTTGCATAACTCAAATTCCTGAGTATCTCACAATTAGCCCTAGTACACTTTAGATACTAGGAACCGCCATTCTAATTAAGGGATTGTTTGTGTCCCCATTTTAAATATAAATAAACTTAGCAATATACTAGCCAAGTAAACCCATTTTTCTTGGGTTAGTAATTTACCATATGATTGTAATAGATTGTTTTAGTTTTTATGATGGTAGATGGCCAAAAATAAGTTTAAAACATTGAACCTATTGAATTATTTAATTACCAACCATCTGGAAAGATTATTTAAATTTATTGAATTAGCTATATTTATCAATCATTTAGCTAAAACTTCAACTGAACTACCAAATTAATAAAAAACTATCAACCACTCACCAGAATTCCAATGAAAAGCTTAAAATAATTAAACCATCAACCATTTTTTATAAAATATCAAGCTTATCAAATCAACTAAAAATCATCAATAAATTAGTAAAAACAAATTTTAATACATATAACAACCAAAATTAACAGCAGCTTATTAAAAATTATGAATCTATCAAAAAATAAAATACCAAAATGCTCAGCTAAATTAAAATATTTATTAGAATCATATATTCTAAAGATCTTATATATTTCTGATATAATTAATTATAATTTTAAATTTTAGATCTATTTGGGGAAGGCTGATCATGAGATGGACACTTCTAATATGTAACAATAACCAATCACTAATATATGCGAGAGGCACCCAGGAGAAGCTAAAGATGCTTCTTGCCACTGGAAACGCCAATTAAATGAAGAGGGGTGTTAAGAGTAAAGGTTTGCACCACTATTGAGCACATATGAAGGAAAGGGTCCAAAGTGATGAACCATAATGGGAACAAGGATGAGACCAACTGACATTGATGGGATGGTATATATCCAATCAACCATGCTTGAAAGTGGTCCATAAGGTGCGACTGAAATCGGCGTACAGCTTCCTGGTGGGTGGGAGTATAGCCTGAAATGGCATCAAGGACAAACATGTGGATAGTAAACATAGAATATGTCACCACTAAAGCTTGGAGATTAGGGCGTATAAGGAAACCTAATGACAAGGTGAAGAAGTTCTCAAATAGGCTGAAAGTCTGTGTTTGCTCCTGGAAAATTAGACGCTGAACCTCACGACAGATCGCTTGTGAAGGTGGGCACTCTTCCAGGCGGTGGACTAAAGTACAATATTGGTCACACAAAACTCATGAAGAGTGTGATGCGCTAGATCACTCTGCTGTAAAGTATACCCGTTTTAAGCAGCGCTACACATGTGAACAAACCTGTGACTATAAAAGAGGGTGATGTTTGTACTTCCAGATGACTTTATGGGATTCTAAGGAGTGTGGGACACCCAACGTGTCCAGATATTCCACTCTAACCATGGTAGAGACCTCCTAGATAAAGATTGTTAGAACGGCTTGTCCTTGTACATCATTTTTAAATTGAGAGTTGGACGACCCCTCTGCGAGGTAACCCTCTGATACTGATCTTCCATTCTGCGCTTCATATATTAAGGAGGTCCTTTTAAAATGGGCGTTGGTCCTGTGAGGGTCTGCATCAGATGGGTGGGTTGCCATATATGTAAGAAGAGAGTTTGAGTTATTGGGTTATGGAGGCCAAAGGCGCAGGCAAAGTTGGATAATGTTACGTGCAACCAGCGTTGGGTTGGGAGTGAGGGTTTAGTTACTGAAGCAAACTATGTACTAGAATCCTGGATGCCTGGTCCAAGTAGTTAAGTAGGCCCATTCCTCCACTTTGGCGTGTACAATAGAGGACTTCCAAATGCGCAGGGGGAGATCGACCTAGCAAAAGCTACCCTTGTAAGAGGGCATATAATAAAGCAAAAAATGGGGAGAAAGCGATGGAATGGGCTGCAGACCATAATTTGCAGAAGTGTAGTGTTGGCAAGCACTACTCTATCTTTAAGCTGGTTTGTTAATCGCTTAATGACTTGATAAGATTTATACATTAGCTAGTAAGTAGAGTTTCATCAGCAAATTGCCGTAACCCACATTTATATATATTCCCAGATGGCGCACTGGGCCCTCAGTGGAGATGGTCACAAAAGATATCATGAGAGAATGTTTTGGGGTAGTCGCCTGGGTAATCTGGTAATAGACTGAGCTACTGGGTCCCTCTGCTTGAGGGACATCGCGGACAAGTGTGTTTGGTATTTACCAAGGATGATTTCAGTCTTGGATGTGGTGAGGGATGCATTGCTAGCACTGGAGTACACCAGAATTTTAAGCTCCAGTGTGCGTGCGTCATTGTTGCTGGACACCCCAACCACACAATTATCTGAAGATACAAGCATCTTAACTGGTGCGTGGCCTTGCACTTGTACACCAGTAGACATGCATTTACACTGCGGAGAAGTGGGTCAAGGATGAAGTTGTATAAATGTGGGTTCAGAGGGTCCTCTTGGCGAAGGCCCCTCTGAGGCGCACCACTTCAGAGAGGAAACCTGGTCCTCATACTGCCATTACAGCTGATTAGTGAGCATCATTGCCCAACTGACGAATCATCTTAAGAGGTGAAACTGGTGAAGGCAGGCCCTGAGGTATTCCCAATTGGCACTGTCATAAACATTTTTGTTGGTATAAAAACACAGGTGTCCCAGTAGATGTGGATTGGCAAGCATTAGCCACAGTTTGTATACTATCCCAAATTGACCTTTTGGGTATACAGCCAAATTTCTCTAGGGACATTACCTCAAAGGCAATGGCTCCATAAGCAGTTATTCATTATTTTATTAGTATTTTAGTATTGGTGTTAGTGAAGGAAATAGGGCTCCAGTTTGCCAAATCTAGCTTATCCCCCTTCTTACACAACGTTATTATATAATAATATTGTCTTTTTGGGAGTAGACTTGTCTATAAGAGACTTTTGTTCATTGAGGCTATCATTTGAGGATTAAAAAATTGAAATATAACTTGTAAAACTTGTAGGGAATTCCATTTGTACCTGGGCTTTTCCTGTGTGGTGCACCGCGAATGGCATATCAGAGTTTGTCTCAAGTTATAAAATTCATAAACTTTGGATATTGGGAAACATTGCAAATGTATGCACCGGCAAGAAATGCATCTATTTTTCTTTGATATACTGGGTAGGCCCTTTATACCTAAGAATAATATTTTCAATTTTTATTCATTACATTGATTGGTGTTTCTGCAATGGATTTGTCTGAACGCCTTAACTGTGTGCAGGCCAAGTTTTGGCGCGTGGTGGAAAAATTGGTAAAAAAAATAAATGGAGCATTTTTTGCCTGCAATAATATTATTTACTTTAAACTAGACACAAATACAATGTTTGTGTTGTCTGATCAGCGCGTTAAAATGAGTCAATGCTTCATCCCGTTAATGACCCCAAGCAGGGCTGTACCCTGTCCTGGGGACATTATTCTCCAAGTGGTCAATCTACACCAAGGTGCGTTTAATGATTAATGAGGCATTCCCAAGAGCACCACAACAAAATGTGGCATTCTTGGGAAATTGCAGCTGTTTTGAAAATTGACCATGTTGACAGGGGATCTGCACAGAAATGAGTTGTGAACTTTTGTGCCAGTGTGGCAGTGTCCATCCAAATTGAGAATGCGGGTAATATGAGATCAGCTGGGTAAAGTTTGCTTCATTTAGGTGCCTGTGGCCTTGGGCTTAACAAAGTAAATGACATTACCATCAGTGGTCCAAAAAATCCATTTTTGTCATATAAAGTGTGAGATTTTGAAGCGAAAATACTTTGGGGCCATAATGAATTCTATATGGAACATAAACACCAGCTGCCCATTGTGTACATGAGGATGTGGCATGCTATTTAGTAATGGTGCTTTCATATGGCTGGTATAGAAGAGGCCCAAGGTGGCTTTCATCACCCAAATATTTATATGTCCCTGCGGTGGAGTAGACGTGGGTATCCAGTAGTCAGTGGTTGGGTTGTTTCAACACTTTAGGTCTCTGACCACAAAGGATTTGGATGGGAGGGAGAGAGAGGCCATGAAAGATGAATCCGTCAAGTTTGCACACAGGTCAGGTAGTTGTTAAATATTGTGTGCACTTTGGCATCCCATGAAAAGGTCATGACGAGCACTTGTCCATCAAGATGTGTTGTTTTTCTAAAAATTTAAAATTGTAGTTTGCCCATATCAGCACCCCATAGTGCAGTGACAAAAAGGATTGAGAGTGAAGGAGAATGGTTGCCTATATGTCTTAGGCACCTTGTGGATAGTGGGTTTCCTGGATTTCCAGGATGTCCACAGGTAAATTATTTTTTAGGAAGCTCAGTTTTTTACCACAGGGTGGAGAGGCCTTGAGTCTGGTGATTTTAACGTCCCTATTTTAAAGGATACCCTCATTACTTCTTAGGAGTGAGGGAGGGCCCTCAAGCCCTGCCGCTCCTTTCAGCCATTCTTTTTATTTTTTAGCTGCAAGTGATGTAAGATGACATATTGTTAGGCTTATTTGTATTATCTTTGAGGGTGGCTTTAGCCGTGGGTTTCTTGTTTTGTTGGGCTTTTTTCTCTTTGCAGTCTTTTGAGCTACTTGGGATTTGCGGTGCACCATTGAATATGCCCAACAATTCTTCCTCTAAAAATTAGCCTAATTCTGGATTGAAAATCCGCATGCAAATGTTGTCCATGAATTCAGCGGTTGTGTATCATTCACATATTGTGGGTTTGAGAGCTGGGTCCCCCATCTGATTGGATGGGATTTTAGAATTACATGAAGTGGAAAACTCCGTCTGGTCAGCTTGGATCTGGGCAGGGGGATGGCAGAGGCCGCCATGGCCACTGCCTTAGTGTGTTCTCAGTGTTGCTGTTTTGCTTTTTTTTATTTTTGTTGGGACACAGGTTTTACCTAGATAACGCACCCCTGGTTGCCCATGGGAATGCGATACTATAATCTAATGTGGGCTCACTTTGTACCTCTTCCATTGCTTCTGAGAAAGCTTCATTTGGGATAATTCCCTCTTTGGGGACAAGTGTGTAACTTGTGGCCAAACAATTGACAATAAGTGCATATGGGTAGTGCGCTGTTAACTTATATGTGTAAATGCTGAGTCAGTTTCATGTTAATTTGAGTGTTGTGGTGTGTAGGATCTGAGTTAGGTCTTCAGCTCCCCTGCGAATGGGGTAATCGCCACAATAGCCTTACCTGTGCTGAGTTCAACCAAAGTAAAAATTTTGCGTTTTGAAGGAGCTGATTTCCCCATAGCTTTGAAGTACTGCTTTAAGATGACTCTCAAGGACTTCACACTTAATGGTCATGGGGAGAAAACAAAAAGTTACAAAAACGTGTTTTAAATTTTTCCATTGTGTGCACTTGATTTAAACCCCTGTTAACCCTCTGGGAGATTGACCACTACACACACCTGTTCAATTGTGCCTGCTGCTTTTACTGTTTTAAACCCAAGTTTCAACTAGCTGTGGGAATCCAAGTGCAGTGCTACATACATGACTTTTAGGAAATGGGTGCATACATCCCTGCAAAACTTCTCCCAAAGAGCTGTTAAATAAATGTCCAGATAAACTTGGCCCCCAAATTCCACTGATGACAATGGCTGTGAGTGGGGTGTTTTGATATAAAAGTTACATTTGGTTTACCATTCCAAGATTTCTAGAAAATACTCACTGCGGTTTTATTGCTCTTATCAGTGCCAACAATGTCCCCAAGGCGTTTTCAAACTTTAGGCAATGTGAACACCAAACCTGTGCCTTTTGCCACTTTGCCTAGCCTTACTTGGCATTGGACGTGTACTCATCTCCCCTTGCTGATTTAAAAACTTTACTGCTTAGGAAAATTTTGTTTAACTTTGTGATTGCTATTGGAAATAAAAAATCTAAATATGATTTTATTAAAGAATAACTTACTAATATTCCCAACTATTTTTTGTGCTTGTGCCAAGTTTGAACTTTTTATTTGTTCATGAGATAGTGCATCATATATAAATACATTAACAATGATATATTAAGGATGAGATATCTAGCCTAATTTTCATGATGCCCTGGTTTACCCAGAATTGTTTGGCTTTTAAAATTTACAGATATTCCTAACAATTTTTTAATTCAATGGATGGTCAAGAAGAAGATTTAAGCAATCACATCTGTTAATCTATATAAAATTTCAACTACTCAGCAAAACTAATTGAACTAATAAATTAATTAAAACCAATTACTTAACTGAACCCATTAAGCCCATCAATTCAACCTAAAAGTTACAACTACTACTCTGCCAAAACTGATTTTTGAACTTACAAAACAACAAAAACTAATTACCATATATTAAAGTTATTACTCTATCTAATTAGGTAAATACTAAAACGCTCAGAATAATTGATATATAATTACAATAGAAACAAATATTCTTAAATCTTATAAAGAATATTAAAATTTTCAGGGATTATTGAAAATAATACATGTAAAACTGCTTCCACCCTTGTGCAGGTTTCAAGTTCAAAGCCTTTACTGGCTAGAAAGTTCTTGGTGTGGTATATTTGTCCCAAAGTTGACCCACCTCAAATACTTTATTATTGAAAATAATTTATATTACCACTCCAAAACTTTATAAAGTACTTGTGCCATGGTTGGTGATTTTTGGAATTTTTTGTTCAAGAGATAATCAAATAAATAAAAAAATAAACTTAATGCTATTTTTGTAAAGAGATCTAGCTTAATTTTTGTCAAAGCCCAGTTTCTTCTATTTGTTTGTGGTTTTTGAATTTACAGACAATCTAAACAATTATTTTTTATATTGGGCAATGATCATCAATAAAATAGGAAAGATCTCAGATAATGAATCAATATAAGACCACTAACCACTCAGCCAAATTCAACAATACCTATTAATTTTATTAATCTTTCAACCACTTACCAGAAATAACTTGTTCATTATATCAACCTAAACCATCTAACCACCACTCAGCCAAAGCAAAATTATTAAACTTTAGAAGCAACCAAAAACATTTAAATACTTATTAACCTATTAACATATTCAATTAAACAAATTATACCAAAAAGCTGTGCAGGAAATGATATATTTTGTTGTTATGATATATATTTTTTTGATCTTACATATACTTTTTTAAATAATTTTATTTTTGAAAAGTAGCCTATGACTGTTCCCTAAGTTCTATAGAGTATTCAAGCCAAGCTTATTGATTTTTGGTCATTCATTCATATGATAATGTAACTTCCACCCACATACATACATTGATTTTTATATATTGAGTTTAGAACCATTTGTGATTAGTTTCCACTTTAATTATCTAGCAGCGGTCAAGAGCATTATTACTCTTAAAACCCCAAGATCATCATTACTTATGCTCAAAGCACCAGCAAGCACATAATCACAGGCATTCCAACAAGTAACTACCATCATGACAGAACCTACCAAAATCACCATGAGCAACAAATTCTAAAAATGAGCTGCCTCAGACTAACCCCTACTGTACAGCCAGGTATTTACTAAAGATTTTTCTAGTTGAGATTACCCAAAACCAGTGAACAAAATGTGAATAAATATGCCCAATCAATTCCTTTGCATTCGGCTATTTTGCTCCAGAAATCACTATATTCCCTGTGACCTCAAAACTTTGACCAGAACCTACAAGTAGAGCAAAATCTAATAAAGTGATATCCATTTTTTATTTATATGCCTAGTTTACACTAAGGATTCTAATTGCTAGATCACAGAGATTTTCCTTGGTACAGAATCTTCCTTGATATTGGTTAGAGATTTATTTTAATTACTAGGTGTTTGCACTTAACTATCAGCAAATATACTTGCATAGAATTTAAAGGTCCTAGCCTTATAAAGAATTAAAAAAGCATACCATCAACACCAGAGAAATCTACTATATAATTGCAACCCGTTTGCTGGTTAAAGGCTGATGAAGCAGTAGCCAATGAGGAATTTGGTACTTTGATTGATCATGGCCTCCTCATCCCATTATTGAGTCCATGGGTGAGTTCAAAGTTCTATTGCAAAAAAACTGGATAGATTTATTCATGTGTTGATCAATATTTGCCAATTAAATAGATGTACTAAAAAAATTCTATCTGCTGCTGAGGATTGATGATGCATTCAAACAACTTTAAGAAGCAAAGTATCTTTTTCAATGGACTTGATTCCAGGATGCTGGAAAATAGTTTTGCCAAAGATGTTTAAGAGAAAAGTGTGATAATCAAAGCATAAGGATTTCACCACTTGTCCAGAATGCCTTAAAATTGTTCAACGCATTGAAAATATTCCAGAGAGCAAAGGATTATATCTTGAGTGATTTAAAGCTATCTTGCAATTCCATATACCTGGATTATATCAATGTAATTGACAGAATCTTCACCATTCAACTGTAGAACTTATAAAGATGTTCAAGCGCCTAGCAACGGCAAATGTAAAGATCAAGCCAAGAAAATACCATTTTTAGGAAAGAGCTTGCTTATTTAGGGTTTGTAACTGAAGTCCATCAGATTGCAACTACAACTGCAGGCGAATACAGTCATTGACCGGATGTCAATCCAGTCAAGAGTTTGTACATACAAGTATTTTTAATATGGCCAGCTACTATTGCAAATTATTAAGGATTTCTCTGAAATTGCTGAAACTATATTACACCTATTAAAGAATACAAAAAAGGATTTGTGTGGAATGAGGAGGTCCAATAAAAGTTCAAATAACTAAGAAAATGCCTAATGACTAGACCTGTGCTAAAATACCAGGAATACAATTGGGAATTCATTTTTCAGACTAATGCCTCATTTATATCAATCAGCGCCATTTTAAGTCAAGTGGACAACGATGGGGAAGGGCATCTGGTGGTGTATGTAAGTATAACGTTGATGCTAGCAGAAAGAAACTACACTGTTATAGAGTGCAAGTGCTTTGAGGTAAATTATGTCTGCAAACAATTTTAAGTATCAATCCATACAACACATTTACAAAAGTTATGACTGACTACCATCCTTACGCTGCTTACTTAACCTTAAGGAACCAGATGAACAACTGGCTAAATGGGCATTAAACTACAAACCTATATTTTTATTATACACCAAGAAGGAGCAGCACATCAGAATGCTGATGTGCTATCAAGATTACCTGCCATTCAAGTTGTGTATCATCAAGCTGATGAGTTAGCCAGCGGATGATTAAAGCAAATATAAGAAAAATCTCTGAGAAAGTAAAGGTATGCTGAATAAAGCAATGGATAATACTAAATGTAGAAAGGATAGTATTATAAGCTAATTTGTCTAAGCATATATATCACATAAACTGTCAAATCAAGCGAAAATCATTCAAAATGCGCACAAAGTTATCAGCCATAGCTGCTTAAAAAAAGTTATATTGATCATTTATGACAGTATTACTGAAAATCCATCACTTATGATGTAGAGGATTATATGGCCTGTTGCATGGAATTTTCACTCCATAAGAGGCATAAAACTGTGATGGGATACCAACTAGTATGCCCTTGGTTCACTTAACACGGTGGCAATAGATGTTATGGGTCCCTTAAGTGTTAGTAAAAGGGTTTAAAGTGCTTGAAAGTCACGATAGACCATTCACAAGATGAGCTAATAAAAAATCCTTGAGCAGTGTAGTTCTACAAGCATGGTGAGATTTATACTGGACTAATTAGTATAATAGCATTGATGATCATAAGTATTATTGAGTGACAACAGAGCCAACGTTACTTCCTTTGTGATTTCAGTCTTTTTTAACTAATGCAAATTTTGATGAGTTTTATCCATTCCTTTATAAAGGAGAAAAGAATGAAATGATATAAAGTTTCAATGGAACTTTAGTGGTAATGCAGCAAATATGGCTAGTGGGTAAAACTTTTGCTTGGGTATATTATTTGTGTTCTGTTATATTACCATACAATATTAGTTAATGTATGGCAACAGTGAAAATGGCTTTAAGCTTTAATATGGATGAAAGGCTGCACTTATTCTAAATTCTTTTATAATGTCATGAAGCCTATTTTAAGAATGAGTGCATAACTATACCTAACCTGATTATAAAATAATATGATCAAACTGAAACCACAGGTGTTTGGTTTATAATTATATAAAGGAATAAATCAAGGATAGTTGATGACAATAAACTGCCAAGCATTACGAGAGTGCCAAATGGGAGATAGGGTAGCTAATGGTATCAAATTTGGGAAGGTGATTCCTTGAAAGATGCGACGGAAAGGGGTGGTTTTTGGTTTACATGGTTCTTCTTAATCAAGGTGGCGGATTAAAGTGATCTCCAAATGACAAGATTTTTGTTATTTGAATTGGCGGATGCAGAAAAGAGTTCAAAATTAGTTAATTAATTTTCAATAAAAATATATTGTTTATTTACTAAAAAAGGAGCAATTCAAGTAATACTGTAAATTTAAGATATAAATTGATGCTCACTTGATTCGCTCACTTTTTGGTCGAATCATAGGTTTAAAAATTAGCAAAAAAAGCTCCACTCATCGTCACCCTATTCAAGTTACCTATGTCAATGCGTTTGACATCCGCTGCCCCCACTTGAGGCAGTGGTGCACCACCTCCAAATGTTTTTCAGCCATTGCTGAAACATGCTTAGGCTGGCTCAGATACCCTCTAACTTCTTCAGGTCACTATGTACCACCTAAGAACTTAGCCTTACATCTAATTTGAACCCAGACGGTGCCACATTGCACCCTTGTGCTCCACTGGAGAAATATGCAATTTGGCCTCCAGGTTGAACATGGCAAGTTGTCTCCCTACACAGATAAAGCCATTATCAAATTAGCCCAGACTGTTATACAGCCTGCAGGCTTCATCAACTTCCACCCCTTCAAGGGGTATTTTGAGCTTTGCTTCTCAATTGAAGCTGATGCTGCAGTAGCAGCTACCATCTCCCTGGTGTGCCAGGGCACCCCCCTCCCAACTACTTGTACCCAGTTGCCCACTGATACACCCTTGTGGTTCAGTTTGCAGGCTTTACCCACCTACCACCCATAATTTAATGAATGAAATATTGCTGGATTATCAGAATATGGTTTTGATCCCATGATACAATTTGTGGTTATCAATGGAGCCACACACTTTGCAGGACCCTGCGCCTTTGCAACTATACATCCACTATCAACAGAATTAGACCTCTCAATCCCTTTTCACCATTATTCCCTCTGCCCCAAACCATCCAATTTGGGATTGAGTGGATGGAGGACGCACCATTTGCCCTAACTGTTTTGAACTGTACCATTTGAAATGGTGCAGCCCCTCTATCTCTTGAGCCGTGGCATCCACACCCAACCCTATACATGATGGCCTCATAGCCAATTCAATATCATTTCTAAATGGGGCATTATCCTTCCCCCCTCCCCCTCAAAATGGTAGCCACAGCAGCTATTAAACTAAAAAACCAAAAATTATCTCAACGAACCTTTTCTCCTGAATCCACCAATCAGGAGCCAGGATGGACTAAAGTAGGCTTAAAACTATTCTCCCAGACAAACGCAACAGATAACCCATATGAAAACTACCCAATTCAAATTCAACCAAAATCCTGGTAATATTTGGCTGAGGTTGATGAATCAGGTAAGCTTATCCCAGAATCTGAATGGGTTTGGCCCCTCCATTCAAAATGTACCTCAATACTGATTATGCGGCTCAATTCCAAAAGCGCCATTATGCACCTCGCCCTGATGCCACCCCATTCAAAAGTGACCATTAACTAGATGAAGAGGCAGTCGCCTCCACCAATTGTCACCCAACATGTAAAGCTGTTGCAAAATCAGTTGCAGTACTGTCTATGGGCTGCCACCTCCTATCCTACCTAGTACCATGCTTCCAAAACAGAAAAAAGACAATCTTTGATACTATTAGGCATCAAATGCATCAGTTCAAGTGGTTGCTGTGGTGCAAAGTTCAGACCAAAGACCCACATTTCCCGCAACAACCTAGCAACTATCTCCACCTACTCAAAGTACACCATGAGGCAAAAAAGCTCTTGCAGACTATATTTCCAACATCCTCATAGCACTATCAAGTTTTTAAACAACCCTTTGTTATCTCAACCCTATTTACATGATATGCCCACACCATTGCTATCAGCTTTGAGCTTCTACATGTCCACAACAGATGATGATGAAGAGCCTCCCAATCCCTATTCACCCAATGCCATAGATGTATAGCAATTTCCACTTCCAACTTGGCTGGTGTTTTTTCTGTTTAAATTTTGTATTTGTTCTAGTGGATCTGTCCATTTCATTTTGACTTTATTTTATTTTAATCTTAGGTTTAACTCGTTTGAGCATCATTATGTCAATCTCTGGTTGGCTTGCCTCAGTTAAATAAAAAAATCTAAATTGATGACAAAATTGAACCCTAATATTAAAGTTATAGGATCATTTGTCCATCTTAGAAATCAAGTCCTTAATATTGGTATCTGTTGTTTTTCCCCAAACAAGGCTTCCACCTTGAATAGTATGAGTCCCAACAGATTACCCATTAAGCCTTGTCCTTGGGGAGTTAGTCTTAGGCTCTGAGGAATAATAGACGAAAAAATTGATGAGTACTTTCAAGATACTTTTGTAATCAATTGACTGATGAATTTTGTCTAAAAAGGTAGCATCCGCTAAGATGAAGGCTTCTGTGGTGACATTATAAGAGGAACAGCTTAATAGTTGAGGTTAGAGAGGACTTGAGATTAGAGGTGGGTGTAACCTAATGCTTGATGTACTTATGGCGTGGTAGTTCTCTTGATGAGATCTATGGAGCGCAGCTCATCTGAGATGTCAACCTCATCACCAACTTTGGCGACAAATCCCAATTCAAGTGAATGCTCTGAGCGTTGTGCCTTGCTTTTAGGGGCAGCTTCTTGCCATCTTGATGTTAGTACTCAACTTTATATATTGAAAGTTAAGTCTCAGTCTTAGATTTCTGGCCACTCGGATTATTTGTGAGCCAAGTTTTAGAAGGACTAACATCATTTATGGTTTTTTCATTTAGGTTATCAAATTCTAAGTGGGCTCTGGTTTGTCAGGACTGGTGCTAACCCAAGATGAAAGCTGAACTAGGTAAGCTTGATAATTACTTTTGTAAGATATATGGCCCAATCTTTGGAGAAGAGAGGTTGGAATAAACATGTGTTAGACTTGCTAACGTGATATCATCAAGCTTGTTACCACTTGCACAATGGTAAGTTATAACATTTTGTCCGGTACATTTGCACATTTTCACAATAATTGTTCTTGATTCTTCCTCATGGTTCCTACGCTTGATCCCATAGACAAGTTTTTAAGCAGTTTTCAACTTGTCACAATTTTATTAGTTTGCAAGTTCAGTTTATGCTCAATGGCCAAGTTTTATTTGTCATTTGGCACTTTTAGGTCTGATTAGCTAAAGAACTATGTTTTGACTTTTATTAAGAGAGTGTCTATAACTCTCCAGTTCCCAGCGTGGCTGTGCTCAGTGCACAAGCCCAACGTCAGAGAACTAGCCGTTATAATAAAATTAATTACTGCCCAGCGTAGGGTGCTGGAGCAATAATAATATAATCACAGAAATGCTAGAATTAACCAGCCAAAAGTGTCAAGGTGCACAGGGAGGAAAGGGGTAATTGAACCAGGTTGGAGGGTACCTGGGCGGACCAACGGTGCGCAAGGTGAGAATCAGATTGTGTTTAGGATGGTAAGGTTAACAGAGCGCGAGACCTCCTTGAAGAGGTTTGCGCACAGGATTTTTCTAAAAAGCATAAAGGAAAACAATATAATGGGGATAAGGTTTATTCAGGAAGTCAACAAACAAGGAATGTTGGTTGGGGAAAATGTATTTAAGCTCAGACAGAAAAATTGGGGTTATGCCGCAGTGGGCCCAAGCAGCGACTCACAAATAGGGTGATACTGCCATCTGAGTTAGTAGAAAAGGATGAAACTGACTTCATTTGAGTGATCGATTGAAGTTGGATCTGACCCAAGCGCATTATTTTGTAGATAGAACAGGTTTTGAATCCCCATTCCTCAACTAACTGAAACAAACCATCCGCCTCTATTAGTAAATAGTTTGTTTTATGCGTGGCCCAACGTCAGGGGCTGGGCACTTGGTACCCCACTAGGACCAACCTGGGCATATTTTGCCCTTACCCAGCGCTGGTCTAGGGTGTGCTTCAGGTCTGAAAGGCCCTGTAGCTTCACCTTTTGGGCCTCCAAGTGCCCACCTTATCTTTGGGGTTGGTCCTCACTATTATGTCATGTACACATGACATCACCCTCTCCTCCCAAAGGGGCTCAACCCCCACTCCAGGGGCTTGCGCCAGGGAAAAGTTCTTTTGTCATGGGCTAATTTCATGGCGGTGATGGTTAGTTTTGGTTGGGATCTGGCATCCTGGGGAACCGCTGGTGGAAGGCGTCAATCAGTTCTTAGGCATGCACACATTCACGCGCTGGAGCCCAACTGTTTTCTGCAGTATTAAAGCCCTTCCAGGATACCAGGTGTCAGGAAGTTGATATGACTGGATGATACGCTACCCATTTCAGCAGATCGTAGGGGAATCAAAATGAGTCTCAAGATTTACAAAATAGGGGTACAAGAATGATTAATGAGAAAAATGAGTACATTCAGAGAATCGAGAGGAATTATGCCAAGGTTCAATATGAATGAGAGCAACTCGAAAAAAGAAGAATTATAGAAGATTACCAAGCTGAGGATTCATCTGGCTTGGGATTTGAGGTCTAAAGAGACTGATGGAAGATTAAAATGGGACAGTCTTTTATGAGGAAAAGAGGAGCATAGAAAGGTCTGCGAGATTACTAAAATAAAGGTAGAAATAAGGAGCGGTAGCTCCATATGTATTTTATCAAAGGTTTATTATAAGAATTGGCGATCCTCATATTTTCAATTTGGTTGCTCAGTGGCTAATACCATGTGCAAATCCAACTTGGCAACAGTGGACCCAGACGCTGAGAAATTTACAGTGGTGCTCACTACAGGGGGCCACTTAGCAACTATAGCTGGGAAAACACAATGACAAGTCCTCATTCATTCTGACATAACCTGATTGGGTTCCGAGCATGGTATGCTGAAGAAGCCCAGGAGACACCTAACTCTGAACCAACATTAATTACTGATACCAAACCAGGGGATGATGAAATTATGATTACTGTGAAATTTGAGAATTGCCCAGAGCTGACAACTAACCAACATGGACGCTCCATGGATGTAACTCCCCAACAACTGAGAAATATCATGGAATGGTTGTTGCATGGGTATCGCCTATATGAGGATGAGACTTGGAAAACTGCCGTGAGTCTGTTCTATAACCAACGTGATCAAGAGAATTGATATGCGCTATACATGTCTTATTTGGATGCAACTATTATGGGGTTAACTCGCCGCATTGGTACTCATGAAATTGAGGAATATTTGGTTTCTTATGTGCAACCTTCGATTTGCCAGCTACTGCATGTCCTGGCTTGCCATAACATTGAAATTGGAGATGTATTGTGGTTTGCATAAGAACAACTGCATGATACTCGCCTCCTGCTTGACTGCCTCAATCAAACATTTTCAGAAATACAAGGGGCGCTGGCACAGATTTATCATTGTGTCAGGGGTGTTTGCTGTCAATTGGACCTTCTAGTACCACAGTTAAACTCAGAATTACCTTGAGTAATAAGAGAACTACTGGAACAGCATGGCCTATCAGCGGAGTAATTCAGGACGTGACAACCTTAGGGGAATAATACCAAGCGCTGTATGATGGAGCTAGCTGAATGGGCGGAAGCTCTTGAAGCCATGATTGCTCAGCTCAAGGAAAGAATGACCTGATGGAACTGCAAATGGCGGCCCAAGTCGGCTCTCTATTGACAGAATAAGTCCAACTTCATATTGAATGGGATACCCAGCGAACGTCAGATAACGCGCTTATTCTTTGGTCAATGTCTACCAAGTATCTCCAACTCATTTGTTGAGTTACATGACTAGAAGTCGTTAGTCAGGCAGAGCACCAACGAGCCTCCCCTCTTCCTATTGGTGAGACAAGAGAGTATGCGGACATGCAAGAGCGCATTGATACCCTTCAATGGGCCAATGTGAAATTGGTGTGGGAACGATCCTCCCTTGTCAACCAAATAAAAAATGCCAACCTGCAAGCGGAAATGCAAGACAACAACAAACTCGCCTGCAGTATAAAATTGAGGAAGTTCTTTCACAATTACAAACTATGGAACAAACACTTAATGAGGAAAAGGAATTCCGCTAGGAATTGCAACAACAATATGACACGCTGCAACAAGAATGGCAGGATGGATGGTGTAGATTGCTTCAGTTGAGTGGAACAGCTGATTAGCAAACAGTTCGCGGGGTGTACCAGAGCTGGGGGAAACGGGGCAGTTAGTGGCAACTTGGGGGAAGAATGATATGAATCAGCAAATGAGTATCCATCAGGTGGTACGATGGACCCCCCGCGTGACACCACTTCTTCTGATTCACCTTTGACAAGTTCAAGCTCATCCAGCTGGCGGCATGATAACACACCAAATGATGGTTCCCATAGTCACTCCAAAACCAATTCACCTGCCCCTTGCAGCAGAACCCAAGAGCTGAGTGAATTTGTCCATATTGAAAAGTTACCCCTTTCAGTCATAATGGAAATCTACACAGTTATTTTAAATGTTTTGAATTCTCTGGGGAAGGGGCTACCAATCAATGAAAAGCGAAGTTGTTGCTGTCCACTTTAGATTTGGAAAGCGCTGACCAAGTGACCTGCTATCTTCCAAATAGCTCAGTGTCTTATGCAAAAGTAAAAGCAATCATTATCTGGCTGTTTGGAGGTGCTAACAAGATGTCTCAACGGATTGCTGAATTTATGACTATACAGTTTGACCAAAATGAGACCCTGTCAGAATTTACTGAGCAGTTTTTGGCGGAAGCTCACGTTCTACTTGGGGCTAATATTTTAACCATTGAGGATGTAGGTATAGTGATGACAGCTGTGGTCAAACCATATCAGGAACTATATAACGCTATGTCCCGTGTTGGATGGGGATACTGGCCTCATTCAAATTGTGAACGCCTTACGTCGACTCTCTGCCATGAACAGCACCCCTAACGTAGCCCAAAAACCATCCATTGCCCCCACTCCATCCTTTTCTGAATATAGGCCGCAGCAACTGGGTTATCAGCTGCTGGAACATAATTATCTCTCATATGAGTCAGTAGACCCTTTCTGGCCTATGTACTCTTCACCAGCTCAACTGTGACCATGGAACCTTACCAGCAATTTTTGATCTGGTCCTTCTGGTCCAAATTATATATGTGCACCTTTTATGAACACTTGCTTTCAGTGCGGACAAAGAGGGCATTATGCATCCAAGTGCCCTAGCAAACCACAAGTGTACGTAATGCCAACTATGATAACTGAGCAGGGAAAAGCTTGAGCGGAGTAGAGATGAAACGCTCTACCTCCGCTAAGTTCAATTCACTTGTCCCTAACACTTGCCAAACAACTTTACAAGTAGAAATTGACCCTCATTCGGACAATTTACTATACCAGCAGCTTTTGTTGGATACCTCTGCTTCCGCTTCTGAGAGTAAGAGTTCACCCAATTGGGCTGAGTTCCGCCAAGATGTGCAGAAGCCATATGCGTGGCAGATCCTGGAACAGAATGGCACCAGCAATGCAGACTCTTCACTGAAAGTCGCTCCTTTAGTAGGGGTTAACATACCTATTCCAGTGGAAAAATCGTTAGTGATTATTTTCTGGTCGGCAAGGGTATTTCTTCCTTTTTGAGTAACACAAAGCCCTTGAACGTACAAGTAATAAAAACTGATGGTTCTTCTTATTCGGAATGTACTTATTGTAACACATTCATTCAACACACAAAAATCCGCGCTATCATAGACATGGGAGCACCTGCGGACATAGTATCCACCCAATTAGTGGCTAAACTTATGTTGAAACCAGATGTGGACCATTGAGTAGTATATGGGATGGCAGGAACGCATAGCACTGTGTTGGAAGGAGCATATAGCACATTGCCTCTATGATTCAGGTCAGTCCAGGTGTCTGCTCCGGTGGTGATTTTTCCAAATAACCACTACAATATATTAATCAGCATGGCTTTCATGAGGAAATTTGGCGTTATGATAGATATGGTGGAAGAAACCCTTACTATGTTTGGCTAACAGATTCCAGTATAAATTTCCACTGGTGGAATCCCAATGGATCCAGTCCACTCCGGTCAAGTCAATCTAGCATACAGTGACGGAGTGATTCCTGTTTGCTACCAGCAACTGAGTCAGTGGGCCAAGAACCACCCTAACCAGATATATGAGTACAAAGGAATCCCACTTTGAGCAAAGCGCCCTTTAAGCTTACTGTCTGGACACCAGGGCATAGTAGGAACTGGGCTCAAAATCTAAGTCCCTAAGGGGCTTTATAGAGAAATATGGCGCCTCATCAGCACTCACAGCTCAAACCCCACATGGCTCCAGGTTTATTATTCCCTGGGAACGGGGAGGTGAAGGTGCTGCTCATGAACATACAGAAGGAGACAATTACGATCAGGTAGCACCAAGTGGTGGCTTATCTACACTTCGTCCCTATTTGGGGAAGTTCTTTGTACTCATGACTTTTGCTCATGGGAAGATCTTGGACTACTGGCTTGCTCCTCGTTTGGCGTACTGACTGTAGTTCCATTGGAAATGCTAATGGAATTATTGGCAGATCGGCAAGATAAGGCTATGACATTATTTGAAAAGTATTTGGATATTTTTGCAAATAATTATCATGACTTGGGGTGCGCTCAAGGGGTGGTACATTGGATTGATATGGGGGATCACCCTCCCATTTGTTTGCATCCTATTAGACGTTCTAGAGCAGCGGAAGAGGTTGTCTCTGACGAAGTGGATAAGCTTATTGAGCAAGGGATGCTAGAGCCATCAAACAGTCCCTGGGCATCACCTGTGCTCATCATCCAGAAAAAGGATGGCTCAAATCAGGTGGTTATTGACTATCATAAACTCAATAATGTCACAAAGAAGGATTCTTACCCTTTTCCACGGATTGACAATGAATTAGACTAATTATGTGGGGCGAACTATTTTTCTGCCATGAATCTGATCTTGGGGTACCGGCAGATCAAATTGCCATTAATGTAATGGGAGAAATGTGCAATCATCACCTCGAGAGGGTTGTTCCAGCCAATGCACATGCCGCAAGGATTGTGTAACGCTCCAGCTACATTCCAGCATGCCATGGATACGATTTTAGGTGATTTAAAGCTGTCCTGCGTCTTAATTTACCTTGACGACATTAATGTGTTTTTGCGGATGTTTACAGAGCATCTGGTTTACTTGGAGAAGGTGTTTCAGTGCCTCACTGCCGCTAATATCAAAATTAAGCCTCAAAGGTGCCATTTCTTTAAAGAGCAATTGGAAACCTCAGTTTTGTTGTGGATTCAAATAGGATTAAACCACGGCTGGCTAAAGTGGAAGTGATAGGCAAGATGACTCGCCATGAAATAAGTGGGACATTAAGGTGTTTCTGGGAATGGTTGGGTATTATCAATAGTTCATTCCCAATTTCAGCTGCATTGGGGCCCAGCTTTTTGAGCTATTAAAGAAAAATGCTCCTTTTGATTAGATAGAATGATTCCAGAACGCTTTTGATGTATTGTGTACCACGTTTGTAAGCGCACCCATTTTTCAATACTCCAACTTTGATAAGCCATTCATAGTACACATGGACGCATCCTTAGCTGCTATTGGGGCAGTATTATCCCAGAAGGATGATGACGTCATGGAACATCCTGTTGCATTCTGTAGTCAAAGCTTGAACTGTCATGAACAAAACTACAATGTAACCAAGCAGGAGTGTTTAGCTGTGATCTACGCTTACAAAAAATTTTAAGTATATTTGCATGGTGTGAGATTTCAAGTGGTGACGGATCATGCTTCCTTGCGCTGGCTACAGAATCTTCATGAACTGGAGGGATGGCTCGCACGTTGGGCTCTGAAGCTGCAAGCATATATTTTGAGATTTTACATTGACCTGGAGCAAAACATCAAAACATAGATTGTCTGTCTCGATTGCCCATGGTTGCTATCACAGTGGATCTAGATGGTATAATGTACAAAAAATGGTGGCGAACCAATACCAGGATGAGCCGCTGCAGGTGATCAAGGTGTTGGATGGACTCAGGGAGAGTACCTTTGTACAATGGGAAGAATTATACAAGAAGATTGGAGACATGACGCTGAATTTTCCTAAGCCTTCAAATAGACCCTCAATAATTATGGATGCTCATTATGCTGTAGGCCATGGAGGATTGTGGAAGATGCTAGAGTTTTTGTGACCCCAATAATTTTGGGAAAGCATGCATTATGATGTATTGGAAATGATTAGCTGTTGCCATCAGTGTCTAGTTGAAAAACCTTTCCGCAAGAAAACCACCTATCAACTAGTGAAACCCAAGTTTGCATGGCACACCAATTTCCATTGATGTTGTGGGACCTCTGCCCACTAGTGCCAATTGATCCAAGTATATAATTGTTGCCATTGATCATTTGACCTGATGGGTGGAGGCCAGGGCTATTAGCGACTTGGGCGCGATAACCACCGCCAATTTTATTATGGAGTGTGTTATACAATGGCACGGCTGCCTGCATTTCATCCTGATGGACAATGTAACCAACTTTACTTTGCATATCCCGTTAAAGTTAAACAAGTTGATGCCAATTTTTGGGGTTTTGACCACCCCTATCATCCAGGATCCAATGGGATGGTGGTGCGAGTCAATGGAACCCATAGTGAACATACTCCACAACTAGATAATGGACTGGCCCTCAGAATAAAGTGCTCTTCTACCAACTGCTGTGTTCGCTTGTAATATCAGCTATCATTCTGCCACTGGTAAGAGTCCCTTTCAACTGCTGTATGGTTGACATCTGGCTCTGCCTGCCTTGCTATATTTGTGTTTAGAGTACACTGGTGGTGTAAATCCTCAGTGATATCTGAGGCAACTCACAAATACAATGATTAAGTTGCAAATGGAAGCCTACTCCAACATTTTGGCTAAGAAAATTCGTGACCAGGAAGCTGACCAGAAGCGCTGGAGCGGACTTCCGTTGTTTGCTGCAGATTATGTTTTATTCCACGACCAGCATGAATTTGGACGAAAAAATAAGCTCTCCAACATTTGGGTCAGCATTTTCAAGATTAACAAGAAGGCTGGCATGGATGTCTACACTTTTAAGGAACCTGCTGGGGTTCAGATTATCAACTGAGTCCATGCAAAGTTCCTTTGAGCATACAAACAGTAAGAGCCTATCATCCAGTCAAAGGGGGGGTAATGTCAGGAAGTTGATATGACAGGATGATATGCTACCCATATTGGTGGATCAAAGGGGAATTGTGATGAGCCTCGAGATTTACAGAAAAAGGGGTACATGAATGATAATTGAGCAATTGAGGACATATAGCAAATCGAGAAAAATTATGCTGAGATTTGATATGAATAAAAGCAACTCGAAAAAGTATGAAGAATAGATTACCAAGCCAAGGATTTATCCAGCTGAGGAATAAAGGTATAAAGAGCCTGATGGAAGATTAAAAGGATAGTCTTTTATGATAAAAAGAGGAGCGCAGAAAGGTCTGCGATATTATAAAATAAAGGTAGAAATAAGGAGCGATAGCTCCATATATATTTTTTAAAATTTTATTATAAGAATCAGCGATCCTCATATTTTCAAATTTGGTTGCTCAGTGGCTAATACCCTGTGCAAATCCAACTTGGTGACAGTGGACCCAGGCGCCAAGTAATTTGTACCAGGTACTCTAGTCTTCTTTTAACGTGGCGTGAGGCAACTATTTCTTCCACCTCCCTCTCTGGCACCCCATCCACGAGATAGGCCTCAGGAGTCTCTGCTGGAGGGCCCTCAAACAACATCAGTTTGCTCTCATAAAATACAGAGAAGATCCAGAATGAGGGGGAGATCTAGCTGGTATGAGGCATGGCCCACCTTTCTTATAATCCGGTAGGGGCCAATCCTCTTTGGTCCCAGCTTCTTACATGGCTGCTTGGTTGGGATGTTACAAGCATCAAGAATCACGAGATCCCCTTACTTGTATGCAGGACCCACTTGGCAATTCCTATTGGCATTCTCCTTATATACCTTTATAGCCGCCTCCAAGCTTGTGAAAACCCCCTGGTTGACCTTCTTGATTGTCTTGGCAAAGTCTACCACCGCTTCAACCTTTAACCCACAGCAGGGCTCCATGTTAAAGGCGGGGTTAAAGCCATGGCTGGCGAAAAATGGGGAACAGCCAATTGAAGAGTGCAAAAGATTGTTGTAACTAAAATGGGCCATGGGAAGGTGAGAAGCCAAATCTGAATGATCTGCAGTGGTGTAACACCACAGAAACTGTTCCAAGCACTGGTTCACTTGTTCCATATGCCCATCTAATTGGTGATGATAGGCAGTTGAACGGCAAGGGCAAATCTGAAGAGTCTTACACAACTCTTCCCAAAAATGGAGGAAAACTGAGGGCCCCAGTCACTGATATTCGCTTGGGGGACCCATGTAGCGCAAACACATGGATGACGAAAAGCCTAGCAATCTCAGCTGCGGTTATGGTGGTTCTGAAAGGAATAAAGTGGGCAAACTTCGTGAACTGGTCCACCACTGCCATGATGGCATCATACCATCCGTGACTGGTAACTCCACAATGAAATCAACTGAGATGGAAGTCCAGGGCCCATCAGCATTTTGGACTGGTACTAACAACCCTGCTAAAGGTTGACTATTAGGTTTCAGCTGGTTGCAGATCATGCACTCTTTACAATACTGGCCCACCTGAGCTGGCAAGCCCTTCCAATTTTATGTGCTATGGATCAGCTCCAAGGCCTTTGCTTTCCCCGGATGACCAATGGTGAAACCATCATGTTGGTCCCAAATGATGTTTAGGCGCAGTGGTCCAGCAGGAACCCAAAGGCGTCCCTGGAACCACACCATCTCATCCTTGACATGATAGCCCCTGTATAGATCCTCTAGATTTGAAGCGCTCTTTGCAAGTACCAGGGTATATTCACCTGACAGCGGCTGAGAGAGGACGACCTTTCTGAACATACCATATTCCTCTGCGTTATCAAGAGGTGTAAGTGCTGGCCCGTTAGCCAGGGGAGAGAAAAGTAAAGACATAATTTTGCTTGAAGGAATCATCACCTGGGTGTTGTGCACTTCTACCTCCTTGAGGGTTGGGGGCCAATGCGGGGTTACAGCTCAAAGCATCCACCAAACCATTATCCTTACCCTTGGTGAACTCATATGTGAATGCAAATTGGGCAAGGGTCTCATGCCAATGGGTCTGACGTGGGGTTAGGACATGAGGGGCGCGGTATTACATCTAGGCGCAGTGGTGTATACGTATGCAGAATGGCTGGGTAGAGCCATGCAAGTGGTGACGCCAATATGTCAGCGCCTCCACCACTACTAGTAACTCCTTATTTTAAACAGCGTAATTCAACTCAGGCAGAGACATCTTCCTAGAAAAATATCCCACTGGATGCTCTATCCCATATTCGCCTACTTGTAACAGGGCGGCCGCTATGGCGAAGTTGGAGGCATCAGTAGACACAATGAACTCCTTTGAAGGGTCGACATGGCAAAGAACAGTCGTGGACAACAGGGTGCACTTCAATGCTTGAAAAGCATCCTCCAAAGTGGGGGATCACTGAAGCACCTTGGCACCACTAGCCTTGTATAAGGGAGCTGCCACCTCAGAAAGATTGGGAGTGAACTTCTTGAGGAACGTGCACATTCACAAGAAGCTCCTTAATTCCTTAACTGAGGTGGGGGTAGGCCACTCATGTATCGCCTTCTCCTTGTCTGGAGTTATCATGTGTCCCTGGTCAAACACGACGTTGCCCAGAAATGTGACCTAGGACTTAAAGAACTCGCACTTAGAAATTTTTCAATGTAAGGCTGGCTGCCTTTAACTGCTCCACCACTTGACGAAGGTGAATTTAATGGGACTCCTGGTCAGGGGAAAACACCAGGATATCATCCATGTAGGCGACCGCGCATACCCCTAACATGTCCCCCAACGCGGCATCAATGAAGCGTTGAAAGATAGCAGGGGCATTCTTGAGCCCAAAGGGCGTGAACTGAAACTGGAAGATCCTTTTTTGGGTACAGAATGTGGTCAACCACTCTTGTCCCTTTTTTCTGAATTTGATTGAACGTGTTGAGGCAATCCAGCTTGGAGAAGACCTTTGCTTTCTCCACATAGCGTGCAATCTTGGAATCCACAGGGATAGGATGGAGGTCTGGTACAATAACGTTGTTGAGGTTACCATAGTCTACGCAGGGGCATAAGGTACCATCAGACTTTTCCACGAAGAGTAGGGGGGAGCATACAGAGGAGGTAAGCTGAAAAATTGCACCCTTGGCTAACTGTTCTTTTACCCACACATCAAACGCCTCCTCCTCCCGGACAGTCAATGGGTAAATAAGGGAAGAGATACACACCAGATCCGCCATGAGCTTGAAGTCACAATCAAACTCTGAGTGCTCAGGGAGTGCGTATCGATGGTGCATCAAAAGATGGGTCCAAACCCTCCAAGAAAGAAGGTATAGAAATTTCCACTGAAGGTTTATGCATTGAGGCAAGACGATAAGGGAGATGGTTGGGCCAATGGGGCAATTTTCCTGGGGCGTTTTCTTTGGACAAAGGTACAACAAATGTGCAACCAACCTTCATGGTGAGAGACAAGGTATTCTCCTTCATGTTTGTTATTACGTCAAACTTCCGCCACCACTCCACACTCAAAATGATAAAAATAGGAGGTTTTTGATCGCACTAAAATTAATTAGACAAGTGGTACTTGCCAACTTGATAGTCCACTGTCTTAATGATTTTAAGCGTGGGAATACCTTGGGACGCCCCTCCTCTAATCACATCACCTGGTAAGTAACTTAGCCCAAGGTAGTCAGCTAAGTATTGGTCCATATTGTTTCCAGTAGCGCCAATATCCACCAAAATAGTAGTGTCAAGCATCCCTAAAGGAGAGGAGAGGGTGGCAGTCAACAAAAAATACCCGGAATAGTCTTTCTATGGAAGACAATGATAACACTTCACCAAAAATTACATCATCTGGCTCAAGCATGAAAACAGAACTGGTTGTGGAATCAAAGAAGGGGGTGGGATATTTGGCCACTCTTAGTACTGAGGCCACATACCCCACCATGCCTTCTGCAGGTGCATATACTTGATTATATTTTAAACGCAGTGCCTTTTACACTTCCTGAGTGCGCCTAATCATGTCAGAGGTCAACTATGGGTTCTTAGGGGTAATTTGATACACAAGAATAGGATCCTCATTCAGGCCATATAAACTAATAAAATGGTTCAGAGGTAGAGATCAGGTTTCTGTTATAAAGCGCATTTTCTGATGCAAATGACCCTATCCTTTGATCTGCAATGGAATGCCCAATGTTATCTAAGGCCAACACCCCCAGGCCCATCTGCACCGATTCATTTGACATCATATGAATGTGACGGTGAAAGGAAAGTTGTTTCTTGGAAGAGAATTTAAATAATTCTGCAGAAAGTTGGGGAATCATGACTTTCAGACATTGAAGTGTCTGAATCCATCAGGTTTGAACATGAAGGGTGAATACTTTCCAGTTGGAGGCAACCAAAAAACTCCAAGTTGCTCCAAACTTTGGGAAAAAGAGGAAACAGCAATGCAGCTAATGACAGCCATAGCCTAAAGCCAATGGCCACTGTTTCCACTGCAGAAAAGTTCAACACGAAAAAAGTTTGTGCGCATAAGAAAATTAGGTTGGTTGACTAAAGTTAGGAGAATGTCTATAACTCTCCAGTTCCCAGCGTGGCTGTGCTTGGTGCATAAGCCCAACGTCAGGGGAACTAGCTGTTAAAATAAAATTATTTATTGCCCAGCGGAGGCTGCTGGATCAATAGTAATATAAGCACAGAAATGCTAGAATTAACCAGCCAAAAGTGTCGCGGTGCACAGGGAGGAAAAAGGTAACTGAACCAGGCTGGAGTTTATCTGGGAGGACCAACGGTGCGCGAGTAAGAACCAGTTTATGTTTAAGATGGTAAGGTTAACAGAGCGCGAGACCTCCTTGAAGAGTTTTCGCACAGTATTGTTAAAAAAAGCATAAAGGAGAATGGTATAAAGGGGACAAGGTTTATTCAGTAAGTCAACCCGCAAAGAATGTTGGTCAGGGAAAACATATTTAAGCTTGGACAGGGAAATTGGGGTTATGCCACAGTGGGCACAAGAAGCAACTCACCAATAGGGTGATAATGCCATCTGAGTTAGTAGAATAGGACGAAACTGAATTTACTTGAGTGATCAATTGAAATTGGATCTGACCCAAGCGAATTATTTTGCAGAATAAACGGGTTTTGAATCCCCATTCCTCAACTAACTGAAACAAACCATCCGCCTTTATTTGGTAGATAGTTCATTTTAACGCGTGGCCTGATGTCAGGGGCTGGGCACTCAGCACTCCACTAGGACCAACCTGGGCATATTTCGACCTTACCCAGCACTAGTCTAGGGTGCGCTTCAGGTCTGGAAGGCCCTGTAGCTTCACCTTTTGGGCCTCCAAGCGCCCAACCTTATCTTTGGGGTTGGTCCCCACTATTATGTCATGTGCACATGACAACTTTCTGCTTAAACATCAGATTGGTAAACACAATTGATGAATGGAATTTAATTTTGGGTAACTAAAAAAATACTAATGTTAGTATTCAAAGTATCTTATTTTTAGAAAATAGTGAGTACTGTGATTGGGTTGATCTCCTTTTGGACTTGATGCAGGCGATAATTAGGTAACTTCATTTTGTATTGGTCTGGTATAATATAAAATTTTTATAGAGATTTATCCATAAAGAGAAAAATAATAGAGGCCAGAAGTCATTCATATGTGTGATATTTTCCCATAAGTCCTTTCAGAATTAGTCCCATGTTATTCTGCTATATTTTGTGACACTTTTTCATATTGAGAAATACTTTCCAAGTTTCTTTATATTGTGATGTTGGCCTTGTTGCTCAATAAGACCTCTTAAAATTCTTTGGGCATATTTTATATCAAATATAGGCTTTAGCTGATTGAGCGTCTTGAGTTTCACAAAGTTAGTGTCTTCTGGGCCACACTTGAAAAGTTTATTATAAGTTACTTCCCACAGATATTATAACTTGGCCATTCCAGAGTAATTATACCATAAGGTCAGGGTCTATTGTGCTGACTTTTTATCAGATTCTTTTAGTCCATAGTTGAGGCTATGTCCTCATGGTGTGACTCAGAAGCGACTTAAAAAGGAGCACCATTCTGTTAGGCTTCCAGGGGGTGAATCACTGGTGGCATAAGATAATGATGGCAGGGCTTTGAAGTATGTGGCTTTTAATGAGAGTTTGTCCATTAGAATAAAAATATTTACTTAAAATAAATATGAAATAAATAATTTTTCTGTAGAAAAAAGTATTTTATTTGAAATAAGTCAGT
Source organism: Massospora cicadina (assembly GCA_022478985.1). Lineage (NCBI taxonomy): Eukaryota > Fungi > Entomophthoromycota > Entomophthoromycetes > Entomophthorales > Entomophthoraceae > Massospora > Massospora cicadina. The sequence continues at coordinate 170,448 of JAKSZP010000009.1, forward strand.
AAGCACATTTTAGTTATAACAAAAAACAAAAGATGATTCTTGATCATTAGAAATTTTTAAAGTAGGATTTAATGTTAATTATTGATTCCAAAGTGTTGTGACCATCCACTCATCCCAACTATAAGGTCAGCTAATTAAGTTATTGGGTTTATGTTGGGTAGGCTTTTATATATAATATGAATTGAGTTGAAAAAGTAGATTTCTTGAAAGGTGCGGCGGAAAGGGAAGGTTTTCAGTGTACATGATTTCTAGATTGAGGCGTTAAATTCAGGAGATCTCCAAATAGCAAGATCTTTATTAGATGAATTTGTGGACTTAGAAAGGGTTCAGGATTAAATAAAGTAATTGAGAATAAAATTATAATGCATTTTAACTGAAATTGGAGCAAATTTTGTAATACTATGAATTAAAAATCTAAATTGATGACATGGAATTGAACCTTAATTCGGAACTTATAGGACCATATTGCCATCTCAGTAATCTAATCATGAATATTGCTATCTGTTGATATTCTCCCCGGAAAAGGCTTCCACAATGCATAGGAAGTATACCATCACATGGTATAGTCTCACTCCTGCTTACCCAGAGTATGGCTCATATACACTATCAAGTGTTCATTGCTGAATTCTTAAACCAGACTCAACACAGCACCAAGTGCTTTCAAGGATGCATCAATTTGAATAATAGAAGCTGATCAAAATTTAGATATCATAATTTTGGTTCCATCATAAACTATATCCTAATGGCATTGATTGTACTCTGATCCTTTTTTCCCATATAACCATTCTGATGATCCTTCAATAACTGAAAATTGGCTTAGCGATATAAGAAAAGCTCTTAATAATCAGCAATAATAGCTGACCATTCCCAAAAATAATGCACATTGTGTACATTATTTGGTTGGAAAATGGCCTGAACTTCCACAATCTTGGTTTTTGTGGGCCTAGCTATTAGCGTTGACCATGAAAACCAAGTTTAATCTCATTTCTGAAGAAGTGGCATTCTTGATGTTTTTTAAAATATGCCGTTGAAAAGTTTATTTAACTTCTTCTAAGTGTTTGATGTGATCTTTAAAGGTGCGGCTGAAAACATTGATATTGTATAAATAGACAAAAATGCACAACTTTTCAGATCACCTAACATGCCATCCACTGCTCATTGTAATGTCTTCATCAGATTACAGAGACCTTAAAAAATTTTGCATCAGCTTATATAGTCCATTGCTGGTAGTAACCGCTCAATTTTTTCGTCCTCTATAGGTAGAAAAATTTACCAGTGCCAGGTATGTGATACATTTCTAGAAAAAAATTTGAGGCTCACACACAAGTTCAAAAACATTGACTTTCTGTGGAAGTGAATATGAGTCCTTTTTTGTTATTTTATTCAGCTAATGATAGTCTATGCAACCTGAGTGGATAATCTTTCTTTGATTATAAAGAAGAGAATCGCCCAAGGGCTTGATGATGATAATAAAGACTTATTACAAGTGCTAAATAACTTCATCTGTATCTATTGACTCACTTCGCCATGAACTTTACTTAGTATGCATATGAATTGGCAGTTAATATACAATTTCAACCTTATGAACTATACTTTTAGCACAACTGAGATCTTTTCATTCTTGCACAAACACTCCAGAATAATGTTCAGATTGTCTAGGGACATGATCCTTTTGTTCTTCTTAGAGCACCATCAGTTTATCCTGTCATATACAGCAAGGATTGCCAGGGATTCTATTACATTGGTTTATAATAATCATTTCAAATTATCAAAGGCTTGAAAGTTTATAGCTCCTTAGTAGGTCTTAAATGAACAAAGGATTTACATTTTTTTATCAATATAGGCCTATCTAAGAGGTTTGAGATCAGTAGTCTGAATTTTACCATGACTAGGAATTAAAATTTCAGGTGCTACTTAGGGTTAGGTCTGGCATCCTTGCCAGAGCCTGTGGATTTTGCCATATAGATAGTCATAAATATCCAAAGTAGGTTCAGTTTTGATTAATCACGGCTCCTTAATATACATAACCATCTGCATTTGTGCACCCAAGTGAATTCCTTGACATTCTTCATTTTGGGCCAGCTGAAGCCAGGAACGTCTGCCAGTTTGTTGATAAATTACATTGATAATTCCGTCCTCACAGATCAGACTAATATAATTGTTCTTCCTATTTGAGGATCGATCCATTTTTCAGTTGTATAACAGTGTTAAAGTTTGTATATAATTTTTGAAAGTATTTTTTGAAAATGCATTGGCCCCATACTGTCTCATAGATTCATTGCCAATAATAAGCTCATAATTCTTATTAGTCAGAACTATGGCCAGTTTAGTGACAAGAAGGGAGCTGAATTGTAAAGGTTAGGCGCTATATCTGCACTCAGGAAGCTATGGTATTTAGGCTTGCCATTCCCTAACTCTTATTATGATCTATGTCAGGTTCAAGCCTTAACTTCTTAACTACTTATATATTAACAGTATAAGTTTGAGCCCCACTATTGATGATAATTCTAACCTCTACTTTATCCACCAAATATCAGCATAAGTGCAAATAGGAATAGAAAGAAATATTGCTTACTCAAAAAATGGTGGTATATATTACAATATGAAGGATGGGAAAGCTGTTTAGCTACTTTGGGGAATCGCTCCTTGATAGTAGGGATGAAATGTTAACAAAAAAATTACTATCAGCCTTCATGTGCACTGTCAGGGCTTGAGGCTTGTTCAAATTTGGTAGCGCTATTTTTTGACCATTTCAGGCTTGACAGCATTTTTTGCAAGCGGGTAACCACTTGAAACTTGGTCAGAGGGATATAACCATAGGCGGATCTGATTGTTTCATGTCTACTCCGCTCAAACTTTTCCCATATATAAGTTTTCTTGTCAGAAGGAATACAGTATACATTCTGTCTGGTTTAGAGCCGCAGTTCTGCAAAATATTGCCATACTTGCCACACCAATAGCAGATGACCTGTTTTCTTGTGTTACTTCTTTGTAGTTTCTTGACCAAACTAACTTGAGTTATATAGTAGGCTACCACTCAATCTTTATTAGGGGATTTCCTCATAACCCATATTGCTCATATGGGCATTGCAATAGCTCTTGTTTGGACATTAAAGGTAGCCCCGAAAATTCACAAAGAAATCTACCATTTGAGCCTTCTTTGCATACATGTTCAAACGTATAGATCATGGCCTAATTCAGCTCCTTATATCCTCACAACACCTAAGTTATTGAAATATGAGCATAAAAATCAGTCAACGCTCCCTCCTCAGCATGTATCTGGGTCTCCTGAGAAAAGTGTTTGACAAATCTTTAATGTACTCATCTTTTTAAAACTGGATGTCTAAGAACTTCTGTTTTGGTTGGTGACATACTATGGACTGCGAAATCCCCCATGATTGCAACCTTCACTTTGTCATAAGTTATATAACTGGCAGATAATTGGGAAGAACGAGATTCTGGCTCTCAGAGACAAAGCATTAGATAACATCAAACACCTTTTGGTGCACTATCCCAACATGGTCATCTCAAACAGCTTTAAAAACGCCATAATATTGTTTCTCTGAAATTCTGGTAGCTTTTTTGATGGCCATAATATAATGGTCTTAAGGAGTTTATTTCCAATTTTTGCCTGTCAGCCGCAGACATTTACTGAAAAGGTAGGCCACTGTACTGGGTAAGCTGACATGGCTTAAGGACAACCATAGAGTTACATAAATGGTTCCAATAGAATTGTCATCCTCTTTTGATGAACCTTTTTCAGAATAGCACAGGTCTTCTTTCAGGATCCATATGACAATGGTTGATGACTCATTCTAACTTTGATAAACAATTGGTGCTGGTTTATTCCACTTCTTCTGACCGATTTTACATGCCTTCAGCCTATGGTAAATCTGACTTAGTTTCATCAATTTCTTAGTAATTTGGAGGAGTTTTTCACTGTTTTTGTCTATGGTTTTACTTAATAGACTAACTTTATATTGTACCATATACATGTCCAAAACTTAATTCATTATAATCCACTTATTATGTCAGCTCAGTTTGTCAATTCTCCTCACTTATAGTATAAAGAGCCTAAAGATGTAACTTTGACTTCCTTTAATATAATTTAAATCCCTTTAACTCAGATTAATTGCAAGTCTTCATGTCACTGGCTAAAAGTTGTAGATTTTCGACTTTTTCAGAAACATCTTTATGCTCCCAAATTAGATAGTGTATTGTAGGAGTGGTAGCATAGAGGGATGGTTCATGATCTACTTTGGGTCAAGTTTTAATTGACACAGGCTTGAAACCAAAACATGTTATAAAACTTGGTGTGGTATCTTTATTCCAAGGTTGAATTGCTTCATTTACTTTTTAACTATTTAGTGTATTGACTCTAGCATCTTTACATCAGATTTTATTCCAAGTACTTAAGTCCGCAACTTTGGGAGTTCTGCACTCTTTGGAATCAACTTACCCACTTCCTCCTCTACATTCATCGGCATATTGATCTTTTCTCTTAACTCCTTTTGTAATATAATCGTTGGCCCAGAAACCTCCCTGAAGTGAGCACCACTTGGTGAAAAGCAGTGCTGCACAGGTCCGCAAGGGTTTATTCCTTAATCAATACAACTTCCTGTTTGATGATAGGAATCATGAATCTGAGCTGGTGAAGGTTCAGCTAAAATTTGACCTGCTTTAGACTATAGTTTCTAGGCACTTAAATCATAGATTAATAAATTAAAGAACTAGTAAAATCTTGTACAACCCAGAAAAAGTTAGAATTCTTTAGGAAAACAATTACATAAAAATGGCTATACTGGCAACCTAGTGCCCTCCTAAAAGAGTCATAAGCATCAGCCGCTAGACAATTACTTTTATTTTTTAACCTGCAGATTTTTCAATATATTGATTGAATTTCCTTCAACTCAATTTCCCAGTATAGGCAATCAGGAACTTGAGTCATTAAACAAAAATATCAGAGATTATAATATTCTAAGGAACTCTAGTCATCAATCTAATCCTAGATGCTTATTAGGAGCTCCTTCCTTGGGTTTCTAAAAATCATTGACAGCTCCAAATAATTGAATGATACTTCAAAGCTTCTCCACAAAAGCCTGCAATCTCATTGACCTTAATAATTTATATTAGAATCATCCTCCAACAATATACTGCTATAAGAAAATATTGGAAAAAGCATAAGCTAGTTGATTTTTGAAAGGAACATGATTTAATTATGGGGCCTTAACTGATAAAAATGTCTGACTTTAAGCCCTGTTTACTCAAGGAATTGTCACCACCACAGAGAAGGAAGATACATCTCAATTTGATATTGCCTGACCCTATTTAATTCCAAAAAGCAGGCGACCTAGTTATTTTTTTATAAAATTGACTTGAGGTCAACAGAATAAGCATGACATTCTTTGGTCTGGGCCCTACAACGTCCTTCATATGGTGAGCTCTGAGTACTTCATTGCTGAATTCATCGGATGAAATTGATAAACTGAGTAAATGGCCAATTCCTATGGCCCTATACCACCTCTGACAGGACTTTGAGGGGCATCACAGGATTCAAGATGATGAGTGAGTCAAGTTCTTTACTTCCAGATCGAGACCTATAAGCTGGATCTTGATAGTTCACAATTAGAACCTTTTCCTGAAGGAACCTATGAGAATCTTGATTAGGAAGCATTACGCATAGAGAACGATGAAGATGCCTTCTCTGATTGCACCTGCTTCTATAACCTCATAAGGAGCGATTCCCCCAATGCAGCCATGAAGATAATACAGAACAATGAGGGCGTTGACCAGGCAGTCAGTATAAAAAGTGTGAAAGATACTGATTATATAAGGTCATGGAGGTCATCTTAGCATCATGTCCTCACTCGCTTTTTAAATACAACTATTTTAGCTAAGATCATAGTCTTTTTCACCTATTTTTTCTTCTACAATGACATCTTTTCTTGTTCTTACTTTAGAGCTCATTTTTGAACTTTGAATACAGTACATAGAACTGATACGATGAGAACAAGCTTCAATGCACACCTAGAACCTGTGCCCTAAACCATAAAATTATACATACATAATCTGTTAACCAGTAATTTCTTTATCTCATAGGCAGCATTTTGTTTTTGGACATTTTAAGATATTTTTAGTGGATGCCTTTTATGATTTTTACGCAGTTCTTGAGAGAAATGGTGGGAGGTCTAAACTCAAAAGAATCTAGGTAGCCCAGTGTTAGGGCAGATGTCAGAAGGAGGAGGGGCGGAAATTCCTATGGTGAAAAGTTATTGTCACTAACACTCTAAGAGTTCTAATTAAAAGGACAAGGATCAGACTGAGCATTTATTTTAAGTGGCCAGATACTATATTTGAGGTACAAGCGGATTATGGTGCAAGGAGCATGGTATAGTTGGAGTTCTAATGGAATTTATGGATTGTTGCAAAGGCTTAAATCCCTGTGAGACATTGCCTTCATTGGGATCACAAACTGTAAGGTTGGGATCATTGTCATAGGCTGTCAATCACTCAAAGAGCGCACAGAGAACTTATTGGGGGAAAATGGTTAGAAACACAGTTGAACTTCACCACCTGACTGATGACCAGAGAAAACGGAGTTTTAGTGGTAGAGAAGAGCATATTTTATAAACTAATGGCATCTTCACTGTAGCCATAGATTGGGCTTCACTTGAATCCTATATCAGAGTATTCCAGAGGGTAGTTAAACAATACCTGAGGTTTTTAATCCACCTGAGTCATCTTGATGAATGCAGCACTATTTTAGGTGAAAAATTCTCCATACACAGCTAGTCCATAGAGCAGGATGTTATTAATTAGCACCAGGGGCTTTGAAGCTATGCCTAGTACTTTGCAAATGATGAACTAGTTCATGAGGTACTATACATAATTGATTGGATTTGGGGATAGAAGACCTTCCCAGATGCACCCTGGCTTTGGCCAAATAGTACTAAAATGCGTTAAGTCACCGCCTCTTGTGATGAAAACAGGCTTTAGAATCAACAAAATTCAAATTATAAATTGTCAGGACAGCAGCGTGTGTTTTATTTAAACTTCCAATTTTTTTGAAAAATTAACTGATTTTGAGAATAAGAGAGATCTAACTTTAAATTAAAGAAACCAATCTTAAAACAACAAAATTATAAAAAGGAGTTAGCATAAAATAATCAGAGCTTACTAAAAATTATGAACCTAACAGCACAGTACATTAAATGTGTCTACTTTTATCCATGTGACAAAAACTCTATGTTTATTTATAAAATCTTTTATTTTTAAATTTATTGCGGGGAAGGCTGACCATGGGACAGACACTTACAAATATGACTCAGAAGAGACAAAACTTAGTACCAGGGAAGGCACCCCAGAGAAGCGATGATATCTTTTGTTGCCAGCGGGAACGCCACTTATGGGGAGGGGGAGGGAACGTGTGAAGGGGCCGTAGCCACAATTGAACACGTGTGGATGAAGGGGTATGATTTGATGAACCAGACTGGGAACCAGGAGGAAACCAGCTGTTGGCGACGCGGTGGGAGGTATCCAAACATCCATGCTTGAAAGTGGTCCACCAAATGAGACCGGAATCTGTGAACAGCTTCTGGGAGGGTTGGGGTGGAGCCTGCGATGGCATCTAAGACAATTGTGTGGATGGTCCACATGGAGATTGCAACCACCAAAGCACGGAGGGAGAGTGGAAGGGAGGAGGCCATTGATAGAGCAAACATATCTCTTGACAGACTGAAGGGATGCGTTTGATCCTGGTCCAGCAGACGTTGAACTTCGCGCCATATCACTTTAGAGGTAAGATACTTCTCCAGGCGGTGGAACAGCGTTCCATAATGGCCACACACGACACAGGATGAGTGTAAAGCGTTAGAGCGCTCAGCTGTATGATACACTCGCCTCAGGCAGCGCCACACATGGGAGCGGAATTAAGGCTGCAGCAGAGGATGGTGTGCGTATTTCCAGATAGTTTTTTGGGTCTCAATGGAGTATGGGATGTCCATCATGTCCAGGTAGTCCACCCTGGATATGACATAGGGTCATATGGGGATCACGCCATTTTGGATGGGTAGCCCCTATACTCTTGTGTGAACTGAGGAGAGGGGCGGCCTCTCTGGGCTGTATGTCCGCTAATAAAAATTCTCCACTCACCGCTCCACATGGAGAGGAGGATTCGTTTTTAGTGGGTTTTGGTACCATGAGGACCTGTGGCCGATGGGTGTGAAGCGAGGTATTTCATCAGGGAGTGGGGGGTTCGATGGGTTGTTGAGGCCTAAGGCTCAGGAGAAGTTGGAGTGTGCCGCGCGGGACCAGTGTTGGGAGGGGAGCGTAGGGGCGGTGATGGCCGCTATCCAGGTACCCAAAATCTTGGCAGCATGGGCTCTGAAGTCGAGCAGACCCATGCCACCATGATGATGAGGGCCAAACATGACCTCTAGCCATACTGGTGGAGGGCGGCCTGACCAAAGTCATCCTTGCAGCAGGGCATACAAGGATTTGAAGAAGCTTGGGGAGAAGGGGATGGCGTGGGCTCCAAACCAGACTTTGGAGAGGAGCATAGAGTTGGATAAAACAACCCTGCCAGTAAGGGAAGTAGGGTGGGCTCTGAGAGAGGCGATTCACTTCGTCACGTTGTCCAGAATACGGCTCTCCATTACTGCTGATGCATATTCGCCTGCCTCCATCCACATGCCCAGATGGCGTACCGGTCCTATGGTAGGGCGTGGCATGAAGGGGAGCACCAGTGGGGCGGTGTGGGTTGAGCTGGTAAAACGAGGACGTGGGCAAGCAGATGGGCCAGGTTGGGAACTAATTGCTGGGGCCCAGCAGTTCTGAGACTGACCAAGGGGGATGATTTCAGTTTTGGAAGCGTTTATAAGATCTTTTCTTTGTTAAGTGATTTTAAAAGATCAGGAACTAAAGTTTTTTGATTAAAACATTTTAAGACAATGTCAAGATAGAACCCTTAATTTTATATTTTAGTATGTTTAATTCTTTTTATAGGTTTATTAAGGGTAATTGACTTTGACACTAATTGTTAGTCCCTGTCATCAAAACGACTTATAACTTCTTATAAATCATTCTCTAGATCAAAAACTTTATGACTTTATAAGTATAACTAATAAGACCTATGTATATTGAACTTCTATATTAGAACCTTAATTTCCTAACTTTTCTGATCTACATTGGATACTAACCTTCAGTTTGTAGTTTACCTGTTATAATATTAACTTTTCTTGAAAGGTGGTTAGCCTGGAAGGTAAAACTTCTTCCACACTAGTGCAGGTTTTGAGTAAAAACCTATACTGGCTAGAAAAATTCTTGGTGTGGTATAATTGTCCCAAGGTCAACCCACCTCAAATAATTTTATATTAAGTCTTCTTAAAATAGTTATCCTGGTAGGTAAAGCTGCTTACATACTAGTGCAAGCTCGAAGTTGAAACATGTACTGGCTAGAAAAATTCTTGTTATAGTATATTTGTCCTAAGGTTGACCCACCTTTATTTTTATATTTAGTTTCTGTATATTACAATTTTACTTTAAAAAGCATAAAATAATAATGGTTCTAATGTAAGTATTATTTGAACGTATACCCTGTACCTTATTTCTTAACAATATTCCTAGTTACGTTATACCACTTTTTATATTTTTTATAGATCCTTGTTATTTTAGGGAAGATCAAACAGGGGACATCAACTTCCAATATAGCGAAGAAAGTAATAATTAATTGTGAATAATTAAGGACACCCCAGATGATTCATAGCCCCTCCTGTTGCCTCCAGGACCACTAATTTTAGGACAATAGGGGGATTTATGAAGGCTTATCCTTGGATGCAGATAAGTGAAGGAATGATTCAATATTTAGGAACCATATAGGGAACCATGAATTGAATATTATTCTGTTTCATGTGGTCATGTTTCCAAACAACCATGCTAAGAATATTCCAATATATGATAGTGAAACAATTTATGGCTTCTTGGAGGGTAGTCATTGCTCCTGTAAATGACTCCAATACTATATTATGGATTGTCCATAGTGCTATTTCTACTATTAATGCCCGTAGGGATGGATGGATAGGTGACTTTATGTTGAGAGCGAATATGTTACTAGACAAACTAAATGATTGTCCAATGTCATGCCAGAGTTGGTGCATGGTTTCTTGCTAGATAGCTACCAATATTGGATATAGTTCTAGATGCTGTACTAAGAGTTTATATTGGCCATATATTGTGCATGAAATGTGATCAGCGTTCAATTATTCTGCTGTGCGATATACTCACCTATATATTTCCATACATGTGCCCATATCTGGGTTGTAGTAGTTAGTGAGGTGTAAATCTTCACACCATTCTTTGGGTCTCCAGGCTAAATGGTATATTCATATGATCCTGGTAATCAATTTCTGGAATGGTACTTGGATTTTGGTTATCTAATTTATCTGTGACTATTTGTCCATTAACTTCCTGTCTGTGAGTTAGCCTTAGGTGTCCTCAGTGACTGCTCTGGTCACATATGTGGATCTTTAACTCTGCTATTCTCATATCTAGAAGTATTTGTTTAAAGTGTACATGAGTGCCATGTTGTCCTGCAGCTGTTAGGCTTATCACCAATAACTTAATCAATGTGTTTGAATATCTGTGTTTCTTAATCTGAGTGCTTGTGTAAAATTAGAACTTGCAGCTCTATCCCTATGCATATATGGCAGATCTGAACCAGTTACCTGAGCTATCCTGGATCCTAGTATATTGGTCGCTTGCTCTACATAATTAGTTAGCCACATACCTCCATTCTTCCTAGATCCAAATAGGGCTTCAAGGCGCACACGGGCATTATGGTTGGACCAAAGTCATCCTTGTATTAATGCATATATTGTATAAAAAAAGGATGGTGAGAAAGCAATTGCATAGGATGGAAATCATATGATTGATAATATCATGTAGTTGGCTATTATAACCTTTCCTGTTAGCTGTTTGATGTCCATGCAAGGAGGCAATATGTTTTGTTATTTTATCTAGTAGTTAATTTTCTATCATATTGTTGTGTAGCTCCAGCTTCTAACCATATCCTCAAGTGATGGAAAGGTCAATATGGCAGCTTGGTAGTGAAAGAAAGTTCCAATGAGGTAATTGCTGACCCTTTGCCTCCAATATCTAGTGAGGAGTCTTGATGTTGTATTGGTTTGTTGACCCAGGGTATATGGCGTCCAATGGGTCTAATATTTCCTCTGGAGAATATTTTTTGTTTTTCAGCGTTAAGCAATGTTTTGCTTATAGATGAGTATTATTGTACTATCTTCTTAATTCTGTGGGCAATCTGGTTGGTGGATATACCCACCAAGCATTCATCAGCAAAAGCCATCATTTTTTGACTTGTATTTGGCCATATACACTGATTCGATTGACAAGGTCAATTGTATTCTGGATTAGGGGATCAAGGCTAAAATTTGTATAGTAGAGTGCTTAGAGGGTTTCTCTGTTTGATTCCTCTCTGTACAAAACTAGGTTAGTTAAAAACCTGCTTCACGCAAAGCCATGGTAGCTGACTCTGTGAACAACATCACACAGTTTATGAACTTATTTAGAATTTTGAGATTTTTAATGCAGGCCAGAGATAGGTCCAGTTCACCCTGTAAGAAGCCTTCTTTTGATCTAAAAAAACAAGCGCTCTATATGCTTTAAATTGTCAGACATTTGCATATGTGTAAATATAGTCACATATTGATCTTCTTAGGACAGATTTCATATTGTGATGGGGATGTCACATCAGTTGCAATTTCCCCTAATTATTTGGCCATAATTTTTGTAAATTTTTTGTTTCAGTATTGGTTAGGGAGATAAACAAACCAATTGGGTAGGTTTAGTCTATCTCCTTTTTTGATTAGAGTGACAGTGTACTCTTCCTTCTCTCCAGGTAGAAGGTATGAAACCATAATGCACTTGTTCATGGAAGCTAAAAGATTATTAGATAAGTTAGTAAGATATTTTATATAAGATTCATAGGGTTTCCCATCATGTCAAGTTCATTTCCTCGTGATGCACCATGCACTGCTTCCTATAAATCCTAATGTGATGTTAAAATAATTAGAGTACGTTTTTTGAGCTGTGGTGTTGATTTGTGAGTTTACAATAAACTTTTTGATTCTTGCTGGTTCAACTGGTTCAGCTTTATATAAATTTGTATAAAACCTGTGTACTTCAGTAAAAAGTTCATTGGGTGTTTCTGCTATAAATTTATTCAGTTGTCAGACCTGTGAGCAGGCTACCATGTTTTTTGGGCGTGAAATCAATGTAAAAATAGCTCAAACAAGTTTCCCCAACTTTAGCTTTTTTGCTCTATATTTAATCCCAACTTGGTGTTGTTGCTCATTTATCAAGATGTTTAACCGTGGAGAAACCTCTTCCCATTTGCATCTCCATCTAGGGTTGTATTATGTGTGTGGGACATTGTTTTCCAGGTGATTGGTTTCTGACAAGATGTGTTTATATTGTTTTAAGCTGCCTATATCTTCTTGATGCTGTATGTTTAATCTTTTGTGTTGTATTTTTAAACTTCCCAAGTGATTGTTTGAACATAAAGATGTTTAAAAATACCATGTTGAAGACATTTCCTCCGCCCACAATTGAAATTCTGAGCTAGCTAAATTTTTGGGCGTATTATGCATCACCTGAGTGCTTGAATAATTGCTTCAACTGGTATAAAAGGACACCAAAACTAGACAGTTCAAAGAATTCCATTTTTGTAGGCTTGAATTAATTATTTGAAGGCAGAGAAATAATGGTGCAATTATTAGTGTGGGGAAACCAGCTTAATTATGCTCTCTGGTGAGTTCTGCCAGCTGGTTTCTACAATTATTTTATTAAAGTAAAGATTTAAATAAAAAGTGCTAGTAAAAATGGGATTTTTATGATTTTTATTTTGCACACAATAAAGGGAAAAATGATGATCCTCGACCTCCAACTATCTAGTATTTAAAGTAATTTTGAGGTATGAGTGGGAATTTGGAATATGTTAAAAATAGCCTACACAAGTCTATATTAGGAAATATGCAGGAATAACGTATTATAACATGGGAACTCGCTTCAGTGCAGCGGAGCAAAGGAAAAGGAATTCTGATTGGCCCAAACATACCCATGTGGTAACATTTTTATAAACTTGAGCCAATCACCACCCAAGAAATTTTTTACACCTTGGGGACCCCCGCCAAGCCTATAAAAGGGGGGTCCCCGTGAATGTGCATTGTAGGACTTTGTTGGGGTTAGGGGAGTGCCTCCATTGCTTCCCCCTTAGTCTGTGGTGAGGTCAGAGTAATCTGATTATAGGATATTATGTTCAAAGCCTGTAGATGTTTTGAACTAGTGTTACCACAATTAATGGAGTTTCACCAAGAGTCAGCCAAGGACTTTTGGCTAAAATTCTTGATAGTTTTGATTTATGTTGTGGGATTTGCTCTTAGAATCCTTGAAACTTACAAATGGCCAACGTTTCCCTTTTTTAGCTGAGATTGACCTAAAACATTATTCTTTATCAGCTGCAAAGGAAAATGTCCAACATCACCCACCTCAAGAATGTTGGGGGGAGTAGGGCCAAAGGAAATGGCCATGTATGCAAATTTTAGTGATACCAGTAGCTAGATTTTTGATAGAGTAATTGTTTCCTCTCTTGTAGATGATGATAAAAGGACCCTCCCAAATTGTTCCAAGTTTACCACTTTTAGGATGATGCAGTTATGGTAGTACAACACCATGTCAGAACTTGGAAAGTGGGTAAGTGGGTTCAGGCCTCATTTGGAGCCTGCTCTTCTGTATTCACCACTTTTGCTAAATTGGTCTTAACTTCAGATTAAATTTGAATTATGCGTTGTGCCATTCTTCTCATAGCTCTCTCTGGCACTTCAACTCTAGAAGAGAATAAATCCTTAGTTAAGAGGGCAGGTATGCCTGTATTCCACCCATACAAGACTTGGAATGGTGACATTTTCAAAATCTGGTGATATCTAATCTGGTATGCCTAAGAGCATTAGGTAAGTATTTTTAATTTATTGCAAGGAAGGCCGACCATGGGACGGACACTTCCAAATTTGACCTGAAAGAGACAAAACTCAGTAACAGGTAAGGCACCCCAGAGAAGCAATGCTATCTCTTGTTGCCAGCGGGAACGCCACTTATAGAGAGGGGAGGGAACGTGTGAAGGGGCCGTAGCCACAATTGAACACGTGTGGAGGAAAGGGTCTGATTTGATGAGCCAAACTGGGAACCAGGAGGAGACCAGCTGTTGGCGACGCGGTGGGAGGTATCCAAACATCCACGCCTGAAAGTGATCCACCAAATGAGACTGGAATCTGTGGACAGTTTCTGGGAGGGTGGGGGTGGGCCTGCGATGGCATCTAAGACAATCGTGTGGATAGTCCACATGGCGATTGCAACCACCAGAGCACAGAGGGAGGGTGGAAGGGGGGAGGCCATTGATAAAGTAAACATATCTCTTGACAGACTGAAGGGATGCGTTTGATCCTGGTCCAGCAGACGTTGAACTTCGCGCCATATCACTTTAGAGGTAAGATACTTCTCCAGGCGGTGGAACAGCGTTCCATACTGGCCATATACGACGCAAGATAAGTGTAAATCGTTAGAGCGCTCAGCCATATGGTACACCCACCTCAGGCATCGCCACACATGGGAACAGATTTAAAGCTGCAACAGAGGATGGTGTGCGTATTTCCAGATAGACTTTTAGGTCTCAATGGAGTAAGGGATGTCCATCATGTCCAGATAGTCCACCCTGGATAGGACATGGGTCCGTGTGGGGATCACGCCTCCTTGGATGGGTAGGCCCTGTACCTCTTATGTGAACTGAGGAGAGGGGCGGCCTCTCTGGGCTGTGTGTCCACTAGTACAAATTCTCCACTCAGCGCTCCGCATGGAGAGAAGGATTCATTTGTAGTGGGTTTTGGTACCATGAGGACCTGTGGCCGATGAGTGTGAAGCCAGGCATTTCATCAAGGAGTGAGGGTTCGATGGATTAAGGCCCAAGGCGCGGGAGAAGTTGGAGCGGGCTGCGCGGGACCAGTGTTGGGAGGGGAGCATAGGGGCGGTGACGGCCGCAATCTAGGTTCCCAGGATCTTAACAGCATGGGTTTTGAAGTCAAGCAGGCTCATGCCACCATAATGATGAGGGCTAAACATGACCTCTAGCCATACTGATGGTGGGCGGCCTGACCAAAGCCATCCTTGCAGCAGGGCATACAAGGATTTTAAAAAGCTTGGGGAGAAGGGGATGGCGTAGGCTCCAAACCAGACTTTGGAGAGGAGCATAGAGTTGGCTAAAACAACCCTGCCAGTAAGGGAAGTAGGGTGGGCTCTGAGGGAGGCGATGCACTTCGTCACATTGTCTAGAATATGACTCTCCATTACTGCTGATGCATACCCGCCTGCCTCCACCCACACGCCCAGATGACGGACTGGCCCTATGGTAGGGCGTGGCATGAAGGGGAGCACCAGTGGGGTGGTGTGGGGTGAGCTGGGAGGGCGAGCACGTGTGCGAGCAGATGGGCTAGGCTGGGCACTGGTTGCAGGGGCCCAGCAGTTTTGAGATCGACCAAGGAGGATGATTTCAGTTTTGGAAGCATTCAGTGCAGCATTACTTACCCGGGAATACTCCTGGATGAGAGCTTCAAGCGCGTGTGCGTTTTTTATTAGACAGCCCTACCACAAAGTCATCTGCAAACGCCATCATCTTGACTGGGGCTTGGCCTAAAACATGGACCCCAGTGAGTTGAGCATTCACGTTTCAAAGTAGTGGGTCAAGGCTGAAGTTGTATAAGAGTGGGCTAAGGGGGTCCCCTTGTCATAGACCCCTTTGAAGGCGGACTACTTCCGTTAAGAAGCCAGGGCCACGCACTGCCATTGTTGCAGATTCCGTGAGCAGCATTACCCAGTTGATGAAGCGAGGTGGTAAGCGAAATTGATGGAGGCAGGCCCTGAGGTATTCCCAGTTTACTCTATCATAGGCCTTATGTTGGTCCAAAAATACATGTGCCCCAGAGGCTGTGGACTGGCATGCGTTGACCACAGAGTGCACGTTGTCCCAAATCGACCTTCTGGGTATGAAACTGAATTGTTCTTGGGAGATGG
Organism: Massospora cicadina; assembly: GCA_022478985.1. Taxonomy (NCBI): domain Eukaryota; kingdom Fungi; phylum Entomophthoromycota; class Entomophthoromycetes; order Entomophthorales; family Entomophthoraceae; genus Massospora; species Massospora cicadina. Next base: position 186,579 of record JAKSZP010000009.1, read on the forward strand.
TGGCAGATGCTACAATTCCTAAACGGTTAGCCATGATTTTAGTTAAAAGTTTTGTATCTGTGTTAGTTAAAGATTTGGGGCACCAGTTGGCTAAATCTAGTTTGTACCCTTTCTTGAAGATTGTGATGGTGAAGGCCTCTTGTCCTCCTGGTAGGAGGTGTGTTTCCAGAAGGCTCTGGTTAAGTGAGTCAAGCAGCAGTAGGGATATATATTTGAAGTACTTTTTATAGAATTCATATGGAATGCCATCAGGGCCTGGGCATTTCCGATTTGGTGTACCGCGGATGGCTGTCCATAGTTCACTCAGAGTAATCAAATATATTATTTCTGGTTATTGGGAAATGGTGCAGGATGTGGGTTTGGTCAAGAGATTCTGTCACTTCAGCCAGCTGAATTGGATCGGATTGGTATAACACAGAGTAATACTTTTGTATTTTGATTGCCACTTCAGCTGGCGTATCTGCAACGGAATCATCCTATCTTTGCACCTTTGTGCAGGCCACGTTCTGGCATGGTGCGAAATTTTTTTTAAAAAATATGCGGTGCACTTGCTGCCCTCTGTAATGTGTTTGGCCCTGCACTGAACACAAACACAATGTTTGTGCTGCCTTTTGAGTGCGTTGAGGTGGGCCGCTGCTTCCTCCCACTTCTGCCCCCATGCAGGGCTGTAGCCTGTAGCTGGGATGTTGGACTCCAGGTGTGCCAACTCTGCTAGAGCGCGCGATATGATGGCTGATGTGGCTCATGAGCGTCGGGAGGAGAGGTGGCAAGAGTGGCGGATGGTATCCTCTTTGAAGGTTGACCATGTGGAGATGAGGTCCGCGCAAAATGGTGTAACAAACTCTTTTGCCAAAGTTGCTGATTCCACCCAAGTGGAAAATCCTGGCGACGCAAGTTTGGGAGGGTGGAGTTTGCACCAATGTGGGGCCTTAGCCACTGTGACAGGTAGGTGGTAGGTTATCGAGACCAGCGGTGGTTGGAGAATTCAATTTTTGTTGTTTGGAAGTGGGAAATGTGAGGTTGGAATTTCGCTGGCGTAAGGCTAAGGTCAGTGCGGGACATAACCTTAATTGGCCGTTGTGGACGTGGGGGCGCATCATGTTTTTGAGCAGTGGGGCTCGCTGCAGCAGTGCATCCATTAACCCAAGGGTGGCCTTTAAAACGCGAAGTTCTATGTGACCCTGGGGGGCGTGGAGGAGGAAGGCCAACGGTCTGTTGGTGTGTTTAGCTAACAGTTCATGTCGCCAACTACTAAAGGGTCTGGGGGTAATGGGAGGGATTTGACCGACAAGAAAAAATCCTGATGCTCTCAGGCACAGGTTGTGGCATGGATGTTGATGATAGCATGTGCCATGTTGGCCCACGAGAAAGTGACAACGAGGACTCAGCCATTGAGGAAGGATTCTGATAATAAAAATTTGTAAAATTGTTTTTCTGAACTAGCACCCCCCAGTGCTCTGACCAAAAGGATAGAGATGGGAGGAGCACAGTTTTCCAAGCATCCTCGGAACCTTGTGGACAGTGGGACTCCTGGATGGCCAGGATATCCACGGGTAAATTTTTTTGTAAAAAACTCAGATTCCTAGCCCAGGATGGCGAGGCCTTGAGTCCGGCGATATTCAACATCCCTAAAGTGAAGGTTTCCCCCATCACACCTTAGGTGCAAGGGGGTGGGCACCTGGGCCCACTAGCCTCCTCTAGATCCCCACGGGCCTTCACAGCAGCATGGGTGTTTGCAGCAACACTATCAGTAGTTTTGTTAATTTTAGCAGAAAGGGTCATGTTGGCTTTTGCCTTCACTTTTTGTTTCCACAACGTCGAACAAATTTTTTGCGGTGCAGATGAGTTTGGTGCACCAATGTTTGGGTCAAAAAAATTTACAGGTAGGTTGGACCCCAAGTCAGTTTCAACTGGAGCTTGGTTGCAAAGATCAGGTGAATTCGAGTCACCCATCAGATCCTCAGATTGGGTGGCCCAATTGGCATGGGCTTCCAAATCTGATTGGTTGATGGATTCCCAAGTTGCTTCCACCATGAAGGTTTCGATGTCCTCCTGGTGTTGGGAGTGTGGGATAGCGGTGGTGACTTTGGCTGCTTCCTTGACCGCGGCCCTGTTGCCTGCTTGGTTTTTTTCTGCTCTTGTGGGGAGATGGGTTTTACCAGTAGGTAGCAGCCTTGTGCTCCCCATGGGAAAGCCTCTTTGGTGCTTGTGGTTGGTTCATAGTGCGCCTCTCCACTGGCCATGGCCGCTGAGGGGTGCTCTTGGAATGTGATTCCCTCCTTGGTGGGGCATGCATGTGCCTTATGGCCAAACGCGTCATAGTGGGTGCAGATGAGGGGCGTGCTGTCCACGGTTACCCGGAAAGGGTAGGTGGTATGCCCTTCAATATTGATATATGTGGAGTGTAATCTGGGTTAGGTCCTTCACGATCTTCTCAGTTGGGGTCAGAACTGCGATGGCTTTGCTGGTGCACAGGTGTGGCATCAGCATGAAGCGTTGCATCTCGAAAGATTGTATTTCTCCATATATGATGAGACCATCTTTCAGGTGCTGCTCCAAAATGGCACGTTTTACTGTAGTAGTCAAAAAGTCAAACGTGAGGAAAATTTGGTTGCACTTTGTCCATCTGGTGCATTTGGTTTTGATGACCCATTGCCCTTTGGGGGAGGTCAATCACTATGTGCACCGCAGCAGCTTCAGCTGCTGCCTCCTTGTTTTTGAAACTGAGGTCCAGCCAACTGCATGACATGGAGTGAGGCGCAATGTACACCGCGGTCAGAAAAAAAGTGTGCACATCCCCACAAAATTTTTCCCATAAAGCTGTTTGTTGGATATCCAGAAACACACAGACTCCGTATTCCACTGATGAGAGTGGTTGGGAGTGTGGCGTGTTGATGTACTGGTTGCATTGCGCTTGCCAAGTGAGGATTTCTGGGGAAATAGTGACCGCCAGTTTTTTTATATTTTTTTCTATTCCGCCAGTTTCTCTGGGGCATTTTTAAATGTTTGAGGCCGCAGAACTACCACCTGCTCCTCTTACCTTACTTACCCAACTGCTCCCTGACATGGGCGCAGACTAATCTCTTCTGTAAGATTATCAAACTAGAATCAGACTTGAATTGAATAAGTTGCAAAAGTGATTGCAACTATAGAGAAAAGTTTCTACACTTTATGGTAGCAACTGATCATGCTTCTTATAGCTGTTTACAGAATACAAAAGGTCTAGAAGGGTGGCTGGTAAGGTGGACTTTTGAAATTAGAAGCCTACGTTTTTTTAAAATTCAATATCAACCCAGAATTAAACATCAAAACGCTGATGGGTTGTCTTGCCTGCTTACTGAGACCTTGGTGGCCAATGTGGCCTTTATTTATTTGATAAGGTACTGACTCAACATTATGATAATGAACTAACTGACGTTTAGCGCTGCTTGTAAAATTTTCAGAAGACACGGTTATCTAAAAAGGTAAGCTTTATATGGTACGAAATAATCAACATTATTTGATAACCTGACCAATGGAGCAAACTGATATTATTGGGGCTTACAAAGCGACGGGACATAGAGGCTTTAAGAAAATGTTTGAGCTATTGAAACAGCATCTCTATTGTAAATCAATGAATTTGGACGTTCATAAAACCCTCTGCTGTTGTAAGGAATGTCAAGTGGAGGGACCTTACTAAAAAGCCACCTCTAATAAGTTGGTGGAACCCAGCTTTGCCTGGCGTACTGTATCTATGGACGTTGTGGGCCCATTGACCAACAAATATGGTCAATTTAAATATATAATAATGGCAATTGATCACCTCACAAAATAGGTAAAGAAATAGCAGTCAGGGATTTGGATGCCACAACTATGGTGAAGTTTATTCTAGAAGATGTTATCAATCAGCATGGATGCCCTCAAATCTGTTGACGGATAATGTGACTAACTATACTTCCCAGAAGATTTTAAGCTCAATAAATTGATGGGCATGCGCGGGGTATTGTCTACGCCTTATCATCCAGAACCAACAACACTGTTGATCAAATGAATGGTAATCTCGTTGGGATCTTGTTTAAGAGAATTACAGTGAAGGTATCCAACTGGAACCTTTTCTTGCCTTCCACTATATTTGTTTAAAATATCTCTTATCACTCTAACATGGGGAATTCCCCAGTTTTTTTTACTTTTTAGAAAAAAACAACAGTTCACCCCAATTTTATATTCATGTTTCAGTTAAAAAACCATGACTTAAACGGAATATTTGGAAGTTCTGGTGCAGACTTTAATTTAACCACATAGCGCTACATATTCCAATGCACTGGCTTGGAAAAACGATATCATGAATGAGTAACCAGACTGGCAGATGATACCACACTTTACTTTACAAGGAACTCATTTAAGTACTATGATAACCAGGGATTCAGATGAACTAGAAAGCTGGAGCACATATGGAAGGGCCTTTTGAGATCATAGGAAGATATCTACAGATACCTACACTCTGAAGGATCCAGTTAAAGATCAACTTTTTAATTGGGTGCATGCTAAGTTCTTGAAGAAACATCAGCAGAGTTCTGGGTTAAAGGCCTCAAGTTCTCAATGAGTATTTGACCCAAACGCATCTTTGTTACCCAATGTCTAATCAAGTGGGAAGAAATATTATAACTTGGTTTGACCAACCAAATTGATATGACATTTTTATATATTTAATATCATACTTTAACTAACAATTAGATAACAATTCGATCTGTATAATAATTACTATGCCATGTGGCCCCAGATTTTATATTTAGAGGTTTAAGGTATTAATCTACTATTAATAAAACCCCTAGTACCCACCGGCAAATCTCTCATTTCCTACATCCATTGGCTTCTGATGCTGTGGCCTTGATCCTTACATCGCCTCCTGTTTTATTTTAGAATACTATTCTACGTTGCCCCCATGCTGTCATAAAAGAATCAGTAATAGGGTCCTATGTTTATTATGGCAGTTAGTCAGTTATTTGACTGCATCTGGAATATCACATCATTATATGGAAATGCCTCAACCTTAGTTAATTGCTTTATGACCCAATTTAAGTATTATAATCTTAGTCTGCAATTTAAAGTGCTGCTTAGTAACCATGGAAAGCATTTATGAGACCTATGATAGTCATAGGATATGAGAGGGTTGCAAGGGAAAAGGGATCTTTTTCTGAAGACAGCTGAGAGAGCCTACTGGTGAAAATTTTCTTGTGGGAGACTGTGAGCCCCTTGTAGTATTTGATACCACATTATGCTTCTATTGTTTACTTAAAAATAGATACCTTATTGCCAATATAAGATTTCTTTATTTATGCTTTAGTCAAAGTTACTGTCCTCAAACAGTACTTTGTGTTTTGGTGTATTGACCAGTGCGGTTACAATACAATGCTATAACACCAATTTAAATATGGCTGATATTTTGAGACAGCTTAACCCAATCAATTGGGGAGCACAACTCAAAACTGAACCATTAAAATTAAATCATCAAAACATTAAAAGTTATCAGCTATTTAGACACAAACTTATAAAATCCACCAGACATCAAAAAAGTTCATTTTGAAGAGCTATCAGAACTGTATTAGCTAAAAGGCAAAGTAGATTCAATTAGTTTTCAAGGGGTGCACTACATATATCAATCCACTGGAATCATGGTAATAAATAAAAGTCAAACACTCAAGATTGATAAAACAATCTGAAGTTGAGCCCAGTTAATAAATTGCAATAGCTGAAATCAATGAACCAACATAAGCACCTTGTGGGTTGGAGTTAGCTTCAGCTCTAGCCAATAGCTGATATGAACTAGAAATAAAGTTCCAACATGTTCGTTAACACCCAGTACGGCTAGAGGTCATGTTTGGCCCTCATCATCATGGTGGCATGGGCCTACTTGACTTCAAAGCCCATGCCGCCAAGATCCTGGGCACCTGGATTGCGGCCGTCACTGCTCCTACACTCCCATCCCAACACTGGTCCCGCGCGGCCCGCTCCAACTTCTCCCGAGCCTTGGGCCTCAACAATCCATCAAACCCCCACTCCCTGATGAAATACCTCGCATCACATACATCAGCCACAGGTCCTCACGGGACCAAAACCCACTACAAACGAATCCTACTCTCCATGCGAAGCGCAGAGTGGAGAATTCGTATTAGTGGACATACAACCTGAAGAGGCCGCCCCTCTCCTCAGTTCACACAAGAGGTACAGGGGCTACCCATCCATGATGGCGTGATCCCCATTCGACCCCAAGTCCTATCCAGGGTGGACTACCTGGACATGATGGACATCCCTTATTCCACTGAGACCCAAAAGACTATCTGGAAATACGCACACCATCCTCTGTTGCAGCCTCAAGTCCGTTCCCATGTGTGGCGCTGCCTGAGGCGGGTGTATCATACTGTGAGCGCTCTAATGCTTTACACTCATCCTGTGTCGTGTGTGGCCAGTATGGAACGCTGTTTCACCGCCTGGAGAAGTGCCCCACCTCTAAAGTAATATGGCGCGAAGTCCAACGTCTGCTAGGCCAGGATCAAACACATCCCTTCAGTCTGTCAAGAGATATGTTTGCTTCATCAATGGCCTCCCCCTCCCACCCTCCCTTCGTGCTCTGGTGGTTGCAATCGCCATGTGGACTATCCACACGATTGTCTTGGATGCCATCGCCGGATCCATCCCCACCCTCCCTGAAGCTGTCCACAGATTCCGGTCTCATTTGGTGGATCACTTTCAAGCGTGGATGTTTGGATATCTCCCACCACGTCGCCGGCAGCTGGTCTCCTCCTGGTTCCCAGTCTGGTTCATCAAATCAGACCCCTTCCTCCACACGTGCTCAATAGTGGCTACGCCCCCTACACACGTTCCCTCCCCCTTCCCATAAGTGGCGTCCCCGCTGGCAACAAGAGATAGCATCGCTTCTCTGGTAAGCCTCACCTGGTACTGAGTTTTGTCTCATCTGAGTCATATTCGGAAGTGTCCATCCCATGGTCGGCCTTCCCCGCAATAAATTTAAAATTTAAAACATGTTCATTAACACCATGACCTGATGGATGAGAGGAATGGTTAGGACCTATAAAGGTCCTAAGAAGGGTTCCCTTGTATTTTAGGATACTAAATTGCAATTTCTTGGTGTATGCATACTTTCTAGTATTAGTGATACTATGTCATCCTTGAACGTAAAATTGACATTTAACTGAGGTTGGGGCTTTTGGTTTGTTGACTTTTCTCTGGTAGTATAGCAGAATATTCTGTTCAAGTAAGTCCAGAGTGGTATCCTCAAATTCTTGCATTATATAAAGTTTTTATATAAGAGGTCCTTAGAGAATGTGATAAATTGAGTTTGTTAAAATGATGGTGGATAGGATAATACTATGTATTTATATCTTACCAACAGTGCACTATAAGCTCATAGCTCTGTAGTTGAATAATCCTTGTGGTTAATATTCATCACAGTAGTATATGTATGGCGTGAGTCTGATTCTTTGCTATATTTAATAAGCTATGTTAATTTAGCGTACATCTATCCATAATTACTCTAATGGTTTTATCCCATTGATATCTATGTAGGTAAACTTAATTATTTATCTTCAATAGAGTTTATTGAATATTTATTAAGTGTTAGTTTGGACTAGGTAAGGTTGTATATATTCACAAAGCTGTGGTATGTATTTCTTCAGTTTCATTGTAGGGATGGCCACATTGAGCCATTTGATTTTGGAGTATTGCAGAGATGGTCAGGGATGCAAATAAATTCAAGAAGACTAGGCTTACAGTCAGGGTGAGTTAGGAACCACTGGAAGCCCAGAAAGCCATGTGCTAGATGTCCAAATGATGTTTATGTGGGGGATTCTATAGTTTCCACGAGGTCAATAATGGTTCAATAGCATACTTAAGGCCCCTCACAAAAATCCAGATGGATATATTAGGGAAAACCGATTTTTTTATGGAATAAACCCCTCTGGGAAGGATAAGCGGAGAAGTAAACAGCCCCATGGATCTGGGGTGCATGTTTTGGTGGGATTAATAGTGATGATAGCATCAGAATCAAATTGAGATTAGAAAAGAATATTGAAGAGGTTTTGGCATTGTTGTCATCTCAGTGTTAATAGATAATTTTTGAAAAACATCCACAATAGGAAAGTGGACAGCATAGTTGATAGTAAGCATTCCATCATGCAAGAGTTTCTCTGAATTATAAACATGGGTAAAATATGGCGATATCTGTGGATAAGATAGGGGTAACAGTAATTTTAAATAGATTTTTTTATAATAGAAAGAATAAAGAATGATTTAATATTGCACCCTATGGGGTACCACCTTATAAATTTTTTAGGACGGCATATAGGGTTAGTCACAATGGACCAAGGCGTGTCAGTTAGATAATCTATCATGACTCATGACATAATCCCTTGAGTAAATGGTAAGGATAAGGAAGTGTTGGCATATGATAAGGTTGTCAAGTTAGCTACCATTTCTGGATTGAAATATACTTGGATTATCATTGAGTAGGATCCAAACATGCCCAGTTCAGATCCATGGAGTTGTGGGATTCATTTAGAAATGATTCATATATAGCTTTGAAAATATTTGCATTATATTGAACAGAAAGATGAGTCATTACATTTAGTTAAAGATCAAATTTTGAAGCAGCATTCTAAGTGTTATATTACTAAAATGGGCAATGATTGACTTAGATATAGAACCTAATTTGGGCATAATACAGCTATAACAATACCATCAATGGCAGTCTCTTTTTATTGGTTCAATATCGCTTAGCGCCTCATCAAAGTGACTAGGTTTCATACCTCTCATTTCCCTTATAGTCGTTTCTGTTATAAAAGCTTTTTTGCTGGTTGAATTCATTTTTAATATACTATTTAACTTAACTTATGAATCTTTAGGACAGCCTTGCCATGGTCCTCGTCAAGAAAACCTTCAAGAAATAGGTTATTATATACTCTCAATTTTTCTGCTGATTCGATTAGGATGCCAGTTGGGTCTTGAATACTTTAAATTGAAAGCTCTGGAAGGTCTAGACCCCACTTTTTACCTGGTAAGAACTCCTTATTGGAATTTAGCCAAATTATGGTCTTCTTAGGTTACTTGGCGTTTTTATAGCTTTATATTACTATGTTTGCATGTAGGCGCCAGTATCATTTGTGGTGTTTACTTCAATCCATTTTGATGGAAGGTTCTCAGGGTCTCTAGTTTTAAATCCGTCATCACCTTTTTGGGAACTTGAAAGTTATAAACATTCTCCTCATGTTTATCAAACAACTATTAAGTTCTGCGTGCATGTGATTTTTAGTTTAGGGCTCTCCCTGAGCATTAACTGAGTACATTGGCCGTTTTTATGGCTACAATGCTCCTCAACACTATGTTCCCAAAAAGTTTATTTGTTGTATGACCAGAGTTTTCCTTGATACTTCCAGCTGTGATGGTTATAACCTTCCTGCTTATACCTGGTGGTTTCATCGCTTGAGATCCTGCTTCAACTAATATGAAACCAACATCATATTTCTTTCTTAAATAAAGCAGACGTTAGCTTTTTATTGCTTCTCAAGTTTATTATAACTTTTAAAAATAACCCAATTTCCCCTTCATGAAGCCAACTTACTGTGTTGACTTTCAACAAGTTTGTCTGATTTGGTCTTTATAGTTTTTAGAGCCCAGCCCAATCTATGGAAATCCATCAAAGGTTTGGAACGCCTTCTGGAAGCATTTCAACCAGACAAGTCTTCCTTCAAAACCTTCTATGAGATCTTTGCCCTCCATCAGGAAAATTGCCCACTGGTGGTGCATTTAAAGAATTATGTGGTTGATCCCAGGCCCTTCCTCCTTCTGAAGTTGGACAGATGTCACTTCTCTAATTTATTTTGGATGAGCTTATATAAATCTTCCTGGTATGACTTTATTCACTTTATACTTTGATCAGTTGATCTCTGGACTCCTTGGTAATTTCCCTTTCCCAAGAGATGATGAGTCAATTAATTTAGTAACGTATGTTTCACCCACGGGGACCCCTATAAAAACTGAACACAGATTCAGTACTTTTCTTTGGAAAAGACTGACTTTTTTCTGAGATCTTGTCAACCTCAGTTAAAGCGTAATGCCAGAAAAGATCTGAAACCTTGAAGTTAGTTAAGTACAAATTTGATAAACTTTTGATCACAAGTTCAACCTTAGGCAACAAAAAAAGCCCTTATCATAAGGGGTTTTTGCTGGTTTTGCAATGAATACTTATGTTAAACTGGCAATCAGATCCGGCATTCTACCTTTAGAACAAAAAACGCCGTTTTTAATGATGACTATATTGATACAAATGATCTGCTTACCAGTTCTGGCAGGTTTAGCCCCAGAACCATATTGGTATATCAATTAGCCCCAATGAACACTCATCTTAGTATGCCATGATGCGCCACACCAGGAGGCTGAAAATTTTACTATTATTAATATAAAAGAGATATGATCTTGCATGAAAGCAAGTTGGTTATGTCTCTTCTGTAATAAGTTTGGAGAATTATCCCACTCCTTTTTAGTATCAAAATACATATCCTGGAGTAATTATTGAGCCTGAAGATAGTTCTCATGGTGCATTTCTTGCAATTTACACTTAGAATAGAAAGTATTAAGAATACCTTAGGCTTTCTTCTATTCTTTCTTCTTCCCTGGGAAAGTTAGGACGTCCATTTTTGCAAATACAAATGCCTCAGAAGACTTTATGGATCAGGACCTATCTGACTACCTAGAGCTACATTACTTACCTGGTGGTAAAATTAGTCCAATTGCTTCTCAGCAATTCATAAGCTGAAAGAACAGGGTCTGGTTGATTTTCAAGTTGCAAAGTAACATTTGCTATTCCTAAAAGAAAACTTACTGTACCCAATCATTTTGGGTGCAGACTGGTGAGGTAAATTTGGTATTAAAATCAAATTGAAGGCCAATACTTTGAACTTTACTTAGAAGAATGGCAAAGAAATGGAAGTTCCTATATTCTATGATGACACTCCATGAAATTTTCCACAATAGCCTCACTTTCAGAAATCAATCATGGGCCTCTGATGAAGCCTAATTTAGAAACAACATTTGCCTCTCAGTTTGCAGTAATATATGTCCTTTTTTGATGCAGCTACTATAAAGCTTTATCTGATTTTATGAGTTTGATTGAAACTTAGTAAGCTTACAGTGGACTTGGTGCGCATTATTCTCCTATTTTCCCTTTGACTCTGCAAGAAGAGCAAGTATTATATGTCTGGGTTACTGAACAACTAGAAAAAGGTCATATTTTTCGTGGACCTTCTTGGGGTGTTTACCACTCTTATGTGTGAAAAAGCAGATAGCACCCTATATTCTTATGTAGACCATGGTACCTAATAATGTCGCCTCCAAATCTTCATCCCATCTCTAAGGAGTCCCAAATAGCTAGTTATTTCAGGAAAGCTAATGTCTTTTCCAAGCTGGATTACTTGAACGCCTTTAAATAATTCCGCGTTAAGGAGCATGAATGGCTCATTGAGTTTGTACCAATGAGAGGAACTTTCAATTCTGGGTTATGTCATTTGTCTTAAAAATGCTCCTGCAATATCAAATATGTATTGATGAGGTGTTAAGAGAGCTGTGGGGGTGTGTACAGTGGACTATATATGGATAACATTTTAGTTTTTTTCTGATTATGCATCCCTGAGGTTCATTTTTGGCAAGTTGTAGAGCACTTGAAAGTGGCAAGCTTATGGTTATAATTAGTAATTGTGAGTTTTTACTCTTAGGTCACTTCCTTAGACAACAGCGTTTTTGATAAGGGTCATATGATCACTCCAGACAAAGAAAAGGAGGTATTAATTGTCCAATGACAACCTCAGTTAAGGAATTGTGAAGCTTTTTTAGGACATGTAGCTTCTTCAAGAAGTTTACTCTTGGCCTTTCAAAGGCTGCCACACCCCTTTTATATGACCAGTGGTTCCAAATCACTCAAGTAGTCTTCTGCACATGAAGTTACTTTTCAAGATGTAAAGATCACTTTGCTTTTGATGTCTGCACTTCATCATGTGGACCAAGATACAGATTTTTATAAGGGCTAATAACGCTCCCAACTTTGATATTGCAGCAGCTCTTCTACGAGTAGGTGCAGATGGAGTTGAGTATTAAGTAAGATATTTTTCCTGAAAAATGGTATTGCCTGAGGTATCACGATAGTTATTACAAAAATAATTGTCAGTAGTAGAAGCGTTGACCTAATGGCGCCATCATATACTGAGTTCTTCACAGCCACTCCAAGTCCAGACAGACCATTGTAAATCTATATACTATTGCGCTACTCATGTTTTAACCATTACGTCAAACCTACTGCATGAAATCCCTGTGCAGTTTGTGTTCTCTTATGAGTTCATAAAAATGTAAGGAGAATGTTCTAGCTGACACATTGAATCACAACCCGGCCTTAGCACCTAGCCTAAAAGAAGTAAAGCTTCATAACACCCAACTTTGATTCCTCAGTGAAGTATAGTATAAATCAGACTCTTACTGTCACTTTCATCCATATTATCGCTTATTTGAAGAACCTATAGGAATATGTTCTCTTCAGAAAGGTTTTCCTATCCCAACCCCTGTCCTCAAAATGCTTTTAGATTTTTCTAAATTCTTCCTAAACCAAGAGGATCTTTTATTGGGTACTTTGTAAAGACAATATGGTTTGGTATTGGGGATGCTTGTGGGTTCCTTCTGGACCTCATCGCCTGGAGTTAATCAAGGAACATATTGACCAAATAACCTTGAGGCACCATGGAATGGTGAAAACCCTAGAGCTTGTCCACTGTAAGTATACCTGAAAGGTAATTTCAGCACAATTTGATTAGTATACTAAGGTGCGCTTTGTATTTAACAGGATGAAACCAAATCCTTGGAACCTCTCAGTTAGTTGGTAACAGTCCAGAAGTAGAAGGACTTTAGACCTCTTTTCATTTGATTTTGTTGTGGAGCTACCCCTCTTTAATAAGTATGCACTATCATTGTGGTTGTGTACCAGTTCACCAAGCTTGCTCATTTTATTCCATGCTACACCACATTAACAGAGACTCAGATGGCTAAGTAATTTGTTTCACACGTCTTCTATACCCATGGCGTACCTCATGAAATTATTAGTAATTTTGGACTTCAGCTCACATCTTTAATCTGAAAAGAGAAGTTGTAGACACTTCAGATTATTCTTTTACATTCTACTGCCTTCCGCCCATATCAGATGAGTATACAGAATGAGTGAACTAAAGTTTATGACAATTCTTGAGTTACACACAGCTGACCATTCAATATAGGCCTCACACCTTTCCCTAGAGAAATTCATCTATAACAACACCCAGTACTCTTCTATTGAGCGTTCTCTCCGCTTTAAAAATATTGACTTTAACCTTCGTGTCAGGAATAATGAAAAACGGACAGACCTGAGCGGGATTCAAGCCTGAACCAAATTGAAACTCACTCTTAGAAGCTCCAACGATTCAATGAGCGTTAAGACTGACTTGAATAATGAAATCATAAATGGGAGAAAAGAAACTCAACTTCTGGAAGGACCCAATGATTCTACTAACAAAGGCACCAAGTCAGCTGGTGAAGATCTTGCCTTTCTGGTCTTTGAAATCAGCCACCCTAGCAAAAGAGATTCATATTCAAAGAAAACCTATACCACCTGTCTCATTGACAAAGAATTCACCTTACCCTACTCATCCCTGATTATCACACCAAGTTCTCATTAGGTGAACCCATATATCTCAGCAGCCTATAAATACCTCCAATTATTCAATTAATAATTTTACCTCAGATCCCCTAGTTGTTATTACTAGAGTTTATTTTGCCTTTATAAAAGACCATGCCTGTTCAGAGTGAACAGAATAGCCTAAACAAAGAGTTTTCATTGGGAGATTGCCTTAGGGAACACTGTCCATAAGAGATTCCGCTGGAACCGCGGTTGACTAATAATAAAACAGCCTTTGAAGGCATAACATTCAGAGTGGACGATGAAGACCTACAAACTGGTGCTCCCTGCCGGGTCCTTCATAAGCTCCTGGTGAAGATTTACCTTCAGTATGAACAACTCCAGCGAAGACTGCCCTACCATTATGGAGGAGAATATGAGTTTAATCCAATGGGTCACTATCAACAATCTGAATGTGACACTATCTCAACTGCAAGAACAAGAAATCTATGAAGCTATGACCTTGACTAGCTCAGGTCCCAATGAATTCATCTACCAAATTTAGGCTCCTAATGTCACCCAAACATTTATGAGCTTGTAGGCGAAGTTGTAACCTCTGGTGGGAGATCTAGTCGTAGCAGCTCTACTCTGACTATTCAAATGTGTCAATTTTATTCCTCAGTAGAGCTTTTGAGCAGTGACATAGGAGCAGCCAACATAGATTTATACCTCCAATGATTTTTTTATTCTGCCATACACCAACACATCCAGTTTCTCGCACTCCACCACATGGAGATGCAGCGAAGCTAGGATTGACCCACCAGATTCACTCCCAGCTCATTGATTTATATGACGCTTTAATTTTTGCTGAGACAATCAGGAGGCCATTTTATGTAACTATCAGAAAATCAACAACATCCAGCACCACCTTGCTCAAATTGAAACTGTAGTCGTATAATACTTGAAGATCGAATTCTCCCAGCAGACAAACCAATTATCCACTGGTATGGATCAAAGAGTGGAGCGTTCTGTATTCACCCTCCTTGACCAAATTACTGAAGATCGCCAAGAAACTGATTCTTAACTTGTTGATTTGTTTATATATAACCAGCAGTTGAGTGATCAACTCAAGATGATGCCAGCTCCAGAAGCTATGGTGCAACATGAGGCCCCCAGCGGAACAGAGTCCAGTGATAGAGAAGGAGAACAAGGGCCCCTGGGCTTGGAGGCCCCCAAAATCCCTTCAGGTGCCTCCTCACCTGCCATATCTTTCTTCAATGAGGACCATGAAGCCCAAATTAAGGCTCTAAATGACAGCTGTTATAGGTGGTCTGAGGTGCAAAGATGACTATCAAGGGGGAACAGATGGATGCTGATTTGACCTTCCACGCCTTGTACAACCATTATAGGAAGATTATGGGTATCTGCGCAATCTGGTCGCCTCCCAGAACCAAGAAAATAATCACATTGAGCAGATAATTACCAGACTTAAAAAAGTCAAAGCTAAACAGAATGCTCTCTCCAAGAAGTAAAACCAATAAAATAAAGAGATCAATAGTCTACGCCAACTTTTAGATTCTAAGACTCCCCTTAAGCACGTCAATGAATGCTACGCCACTATCCCATATGACATGTATGAGATTCGCCGTCAGTTTGATAGGGCTATCCCACACACTGATATAGGTACCACAGAGCCCACCGACTCAGAGTGCCCACTCTCTCCTGCCGTTCATTCCCTATCCAAACCCGTCAGATATTTCAAATCTACCTTTAAGGAGAAGTATGTCCTTGGGGCTGAGAAAATCCAGTCGTACCTCTTTGTATATGAAGGCGTGATGGAGCCAGCTACCAACTGACAAAAGTGCCAGCATACATAAACCTGTCTGGATGGCCTGGCATGAGAAATTATGATGCCTTATTTCAAGACATTAACCACTTGGGCAGCCATTAGGGAGGCCCTTATCAAAAAAATTTGGCAGTGACTTGACCCTCTTTAACTTTAAGCAGGCTTTCATGCGTATCTACCTGAGATGTGGTGAAACCCATATTAAATTTGTGGAACGCTTATATCATGAAGCACAGGCGTTAGCTTCATGTGACTGGGTCACCTTGGATGATGCCATCTCAGCTGTTCTCTCCGCTTTCCAGAATAGTACCAACCTAGTACTCTATTTCCATAACGCCAAAAAGATGTTTAAATCCATCCTTGACATTAAGGAGTCAATAATGGATCTGTATAAGCCTGAAGTACACCAAGCTTCTAATAAGGGTAATTGACCCAATAACCATGCCGTCAGCCACTTTCAGAGATCTAAACCACGTCACGACTTATGCTCATATTGCGGAATCTTAAGTAACCAAGAAAGTACCTGTTGGAAGAAGCAAGCTGATAAGTTGGGAAAAGCAGATTCAGCTTAGTTCGCGAGGCGCCCTCTGCTGATAATGCAACGCCTCAACCTCAACCTTCTCTCAATCCACGCTAAGAGTGTGATGTTATGGAGAAACCTGACGAATTAGACATCCCAGATTCTATGATTCTGAATAAAGACATATCTTCCTCTCAATATGCCTTTTCCAGACCGCTCCCTTCAGGAAACTTCATTTACTCGATCCCCACTTTGACACCAAAGTTACCTGAGTAGAGGTCATTGTCCATAAGGTAAAGATCTTGACCATTATTGATACTTGCTCCCCTATCATCGTCATTTCCTCTCGGCTGGTTAAATGGATAGATGGTTGCACTGGATCAGATAACACCCCTTGACTATGGATTGCGGGACCTCATTGTACCCGCTCCATGAGATTCTAGTCCTCCTTGCCACTTTGATTTGGCTCTCTGATTGTTACAGCTCTCGCCAGCATATTTGAAAATGACGGTTATTACTTGCTTATTAGCACCCAGTTCCTAGTTGAATTTAATAATTTAACAAGTCATAAGGATTTGTACTTTTCTGTTTTAGGGTAACGCATTCCTCTAGTTGTAAAGGACGTTTCTAAGGAAAAAGGGAAGAGGAAACCCCAATGTTGCTTAATTAAATACCTGGACTACATTTGATGGCTAGAGTATCAGGTTATCAGAACAAAGACTAAGTTGCCACCTTCCCACGCAGAAGCTATGAAAGGGATGCCTGTATATGCACCAGGCCATGTAGTCATACCGCCTAAATCGCAGATACTAGTGGATAATGGTCTCCAAGTTAACATACCACCAGTCCACTTAGAAATTTATGAGGAGAGTAATCTGGCCATTCAAGAACCACTTACCTGTCCTGGAGTGCTGGATCCCGCTTACTGGCGTCTTTGACTGTCCTAATGTCCAACTTTACTGACCAACTAATGCAGATAAGTTCGGAACTGACCCATTGCATATGTACAGAAATTGCCTGTCAACCATATTGAGTCTTTTCAAGGATGTGGAGACCTTTGAGACTTAGTAATGGACAAAGATGCTATGATAGCTCAAGTTGAGGTAGAAATTAGTGACACGCTTGCTTGAGAACAGCAACAACAGGCTGACTCCCTACTTAGTGAATATGTCAATATATTCTCCACTGAAATAAAAGATTTCGAGATGATGAAGGGGGTGCAACGTCAAGTGCTGACTGGAGATGCCCTTCCAATTTGCGCCTGTCCCTATTGAAAGTCTAAAGTTGAGGAAGCCCAGGTTGCAAAACAATTTAAACAACTATTGGACGCTGGGTTATTAAATCCATCCCAGAGTCTTTGGGCATCGCCATTATTGCTTGTGTGGAAGAAGAATGGGGTCATCATGCAGTAATAGGTACTGACGTCTTAATGCCATCATCTGGAAGGATAGATGACTCCTTATGCCTCATAGACAGGTCACAATTTTTCTCTGCAATGGACCTTGCCAGCGGGTACTGGCAAATAGAGATTTCACTAGATGACCAAAAGAAATAAGCGCTTTATATATCTGAGGGCTTATTCAAACCTACTCGCATGCCTCAGGGGTTGTGTAACGCCCTAGCCACTTTCCAGCGGGCTATGGACTACCTGTTTGGAGACCTAAATATGTCATGTGTTGGTCTACCTGGATGATGTGACTGCGTCCTTGTGCAAGTTTGACAAGCATTTGGCCCACTTGAAGGAAGTATTCAGATGACTACTCTCTTCTGCATTGAAGTTAAAGCCAAAAATGTTGTTTCTTTCACACCGAGATTGAATTATTTGGTCATAAGGTCACCCACAAAGGAATTTCCCCTTTCCTGACAAGGTGACTGCTACCAAGAAGATGACTTGATACAGCAGTTTGCATGGCATTAAGGTCTTTCTTGTCATGGTTCAATACTACTAACAATTTATACTGCACTTTGCCAATCTTGCTGAGCCACTAACCTACCTCCTTTATTAAGAAGTCCCTTTCCAGTGGGAGGATGACCAGCAGAAGTCCTTTGATTTCCAAAGAAAAGCTCTGACTACAGCCTCTATTCTGGTACATCCTGAGTTCAATAAACCCTTCATTCTATTCAATGATACTAGCGATGTGGCTGTGGGGCCCATTATGGCTCAACTGGATGCAAGCCAAGTTGATCATTCCATAGCTTACTTTAGTAAGACGTTGACCTGAGTGGAACGCAATTACAAATGTAACCAAATGTGAGTGTCTGGCTATGTTATTTGCCATCAAACATTTCCGCCCTTTTCTTTATGGGAATCATTTCACGTAGTGAAAGACCATGCCTCGCTATGTTGGTTACAGCAGATAAAAGACCCAGATGGAAGATTGTCCCGATAGGCCCTTAAGCTCCAGAATTATGGCTCCTTGATAGTACACCGCACAGGGATGATACACCAAAATGCTGACAGGTTGTCCCGACTTCCTATCCTGGCACTTTATGCTTCCAAAGCGGACCAGATCTATGACCTCATTTCAAAACTGGAAGAGTGGAGCCATGAGCCATTGACAATGCAACAGCACCTAAAGCAGATGGCTGCTCAGAATTGAGCTGAATATGGATTGTTATATAAGCAAGTTGAGACCTCTTGGCTACCATATGTTTGACCCTTCGCTTGTACAAAATCCGTTCTGGAGGCTCATTTTGCCATGGGGCATGGCGCAGTAAATAAAGCCCATCAATGGCTGAGGGACCATTGCTACTAAGAAGGAATAATTGAGACTATCCAGAATGTTGTTGACGCTTGTCTCACTTGCGCAAATCAAAAGCCGCCCAATCCTCCATACCAATATCATGTCATGGGTCCCATAGCCCCATTTACCACATTTAGCATTGATGTTATTGGACCCCTGCCTTTGACGATGTAAAGTTACCATTTTATCATTCTTTCAGTTGATCACTATACAAAATGGGTCGAGGCTATCTCAGTTGCCTCCCTAACTTCCAAAGCAACCGCATCCTTCTTGCTGAGCAGGTCTTCAGTTGCCACGGCAGCCCAAGGTACTGCTATTTAACATAGTACCAATTAATTTCCAGTTCGGTTTCTAATCTTAAATCGCTAATGGGCAATTATCATTCTTTCACAATCCTTATCATCTGGCTACCAACGGAGCTGTAGAATGAGTAAAAGGTTCCTTAGTTGCCATTCTTTGAAAGATGGCTTCCTCCAATCCTTCAGGATGGATGAATACTTACCAATGGACATATTAGTATATAGAACTAGATATCATAAAACTATTCAAATTTCACCCTTCTGAGCCCTTTATGGTTGAAAACTAATTTTTCCCTCTAGTGTGCAGCCTATACTCGAAACTTCCACACCAGAAACCACTGACTTAGCCATGAAAAGATTGGCTGACGAATTATTTAGGTTACAAGCTTTAGATGCTAGATCTATGGGTACTATTTGACAAAGGGAAGCTGATCAATGGAATGCCCAGAGGCTAGTCCTACCTGAATTCCAATTGTGACACCTCGTCTCATTTTAACATCACCGGCCAGGGGACAAATATATAAACTTGATACTCTGTGGTCATGTCCTTACTGTGTGATCTACCATTGGGTCCCAAATATTCAATTGCCTTTGTGAAGTCGAGTGCCATTGTAAATCAAGTACATGCAAGATTCCCCAAAAATTTTTTCCTCTTCAGCAAGACCTTGAGGGGGGCATTGTTGAGAATTATGAAAATTGGACAGACCTGAGTGGGACATAAACCTGAACTGAATCACAACTCAGTCATAGAAGCTCCACTGATTCAATGAGAATCAAGACTGACATGAATATTAGATTCCTAAATGGTTGAAAAAATATAACTCCTAGAAGGACCCGCTGATTCTACTAACAAAGGCACCAAGTCAGCTGGTGAAGTTCTTGCGATTCGGAGATTTCCAGAATTGGCTGCTCTAACAAAAGATAGTCAGATTCAAAGAAAACTTACGCCACCTGTCACATCATCAAAGAAGTGACTTTACCATACTCATTCCTGATTATCACACCAAGTTCCCATTAGGAAAAACCAAGCATCTTGGCAGGCTATAAATATCTTTGAATTTTGATAATAAGATTACCTTCAGATCCCATAGTTGTTATTACTAAGTTTATTTTGCAGTAAAATTACAGAAAACCTCGACTGTTTGTAGTGGACAGAGTAGCTGAACAAAGAGTTTCATTAGGAGTACGCCTAGGGAAGAGGACAATGAAGTCCTACACTTCATTTAAAATGAACAAAATTGATGATCCAAGATGGAAACAGTGTTGGACTTTATAAATTCATCAGAAAATTACACCAGAAGTTAAACGCTAATTTAGAGACTTCCATGAAGACCTACAAAAAGAATGAAGATCAAAAAGAAAAGGGTAGGTTTCTGAATATAAAGAAGTAGATCTCTTGATGTTTGACTCCAAGAATATCCAATAAAATCAGTCATGCAAGAAATTGGGGCTAAAGAGGATAGGACCACACCGCACTGTTAGAATGTTGGGCCACGCCTCCTACCAGATTGATCTTACACCTTACTTCCTTATCTTTAAATATGTTCTATGGTACCAATCTAACCCTTTTTGAGTATTCTCCTCATGAGACTCTGGAGACATACATAAGATGTAGGCAACTGAGTGGTAATTTGAGGATATTATGGAATTTTGTCATTTGAGAAGAAGGCTTGAGTAAAGAATCTATGGGAAGGTTTTGATGCAAAGAAAACAATTAGGTTCCATCCCACAATTGTGCTCATGTAAGGACCTCATTGATACCATCCTCAAGCGCTATACTACCGCTGCTGACTTTAAGGCAACGCCATCCATTGCCTCAAGAAATTACCTCCTACCCACAAGAACTTCTCTCTATCTGATGCCCTTGTTGGACATTCTCCTTCTCAACTTAAGCAAAAGAATGTTGGAGGTATTAGTACTCCCAAATCTGCAACCATGATTGGCCCATCACCTGCCCAATCTTCAAATAATACTATGGATATCAACGATATGAGTACCCACAACAAAAAGACCTTTGCGGATTCTTGGTAGAATCCTAATCATTGGAAAAAAACAGTTTATAACAAAAGTTGACTTAAAAAGATAAATACTAATAATAGAATTACTCCAACCTCTTGGCCAAATTCGGGGTGTTTGTTACCATACAAGTCTGACCACCACTGAGGTGTGAAGATTTTACTTAACAATGATAGGGTAAAAATTAACCAATCATTACCACATGAGTCAGACCACCACCAAGGTGAGAAGATTTTACTCGTCAATGATTGGGTATAAATTAACCAGTCATTACCACCTGAGTCTGACCACCATCGAGTTGCAAAGATTATACTCAATGATAATAGGGTAAAAATTAACCAATCATTACCACACGAGTCTGACCACCGCTGAGGTGAAAGATTTTACTCATTGATGATTGGATACAATTTATCAAATCGTTACCTCATGGGTCAATTTTGCCTCAGAAATATTTATCTTTGATGTGATAGGCCAAAAGCCTATATTTCCCAATTTAGACAACTCAGCTTTATATATTTTTGCCTCAAATACCCATGGTTATTAAATCTGAACTAGTTTATATAGGAAAAACTAGTATCGAGAAAAGGACCTTTCTTGGTTTTGCCCCACTTAAAACAATAAAAACATAAAACTTTAACAAAGCGTTATTTTATACTTATATTAAAAAGTAAGATTCTCACTCTGAGAAAATATTTGTGGCATCCATCGGTGGATCCCACAAACTGGTGCTCACTACAGGGGATCACCATGAATACTTTAATATGTATTAAAGTTTCAAGGCAATGGAGGCTGTAAACGTGAGCAGCTCTCCTGGACGCGATTAGTTGCTCTCAAGAAGCAACTAGCCAGCTCTTTCTTTCATCTCAAAAAGCTAGAGCAACGGCCATTCAAATTACTTATAAAGGAAAGATTCACCCCAGGTGAAGAGAGCATTTCTTCCTTTTTATACGTTTATGAAGCTGCGATGGATGGCGCCACTGACAAACAGAAAGTTCAGTACATAGTTCCCTATTTAAGCCGCAAAGCCCAAGAGATGATCGTTCTTCACCTTGATCCTCAGCACCTCTGGCCAGATGTTAAGAAGGCCTTCTTGGCTGAATTCAGATCCGAGCAGAGCTTATACAGGGAAAACAGGCTTTCATGCGCCTTACCATGTATGAGGGTGAAACCCTCTTTAGTTTTGCTGAGCGGTTCTATCTCACTGCTCAAAGGCTGGCTACGTCTAACCTGCTTACCCTGGATGACGCTATCGCCGCCATTACAACAGGGTTAGCTTCACAACCCTCTTTCACCAGGCATATCATTTCAGTGAAATGCCACTTCACAACTTTCCATGATATAAAAGAGGCTTTGTTAGACGTCGCACATATTCCTTTAGGTGAGCTGCAGCCTGTTGAACCGTTGGAGGTGAGGCCACCTGTGCCTATTCTCCCTGTAAAACCTGCTGTTTTGGTGCGACTTAAACTGGACATCCCTCAGTCATGCAAAGCGGAGATCCAGACTGTGGTTTCCCCTTCAGCTCAGCTAATAGATGTGCGCCCTAAGGGTAAATCCTCCAGAACTACTGGGGTTGTGAACATGCCGTAAAGCGAAGCAAATCTCCCACCTCTAGTGGCTGTCTCCCCCATTTCAATCACAACCTTGCCCATGGTTGAGAATACCCCTGAGGCCGACTCTGAGGGGGGTTACGATGATGTTGGGTACTACTTGTTGGGAGCTCCCATAGAAGTGGGGGTCCCTGATCACCTAAACGCTGGAGGAGTAGATGATTCCACCATACCTGAGGATACTTACCACCACCAAGTTCTAGGGGAGCAAATTGTTATCAATACTGCCAGCAATGCAGATGAGGTGTTGTCTCACCTTAAACGCCCTATCCAGCATGGCCATACCATGCAGTCCATCCAGGAAAATTACCCCGAGACTGTGTGCAAATTAACCTCCAATTTCCATCTTAAGGAGGTCTTAGCACTATCGCCCACTTCTGGGGGGATACTTTATGAAGGTCGAAGTGGTTATCCAAAAAGTTTGGGTGATGGCTATCTTAGATACAGGCTCCTCGATGAATGTAATCTCCTTCAAGTTGATTTTAAAAACAAACTTGCACCTGACTTGGAGTACAACCAAGACTTTGGAACCGCTGGTCCTAACAACACCCATGCACTGGGTGCTTATTCACTACTTCCCATTCGTATTGGGAAGCTTATTGTATCAGCCCCTGCAGTGAGTTTTGGATAATAATGATTATGAGATGCTTATAGGTACTCAGTTTATGATCAAGTATGAAGGCATCATCAACATAAAACAAGGGTTCCTATCTCTAATGAACTATGAAGTTCCATTAGTCTTATCCAACAAAGAACTCATCAAGAATGACTACATTTTCCTAGTTGAAAACCCCTCTTCCACTTTGCCTTTACATTATGTCACCTCCGGGTGCAACACTAAGAAATTGCATGATTCAGTGGAGGCTAGCGATGGTATTCCAAATTTTGCGACAGATGAGGTGGTGATTAAGCCAGGTGAACAACGAGTGGGTGACACGAAAGTCACATCCCAAAAACCCTTCAATCTCTTAAGTGAAGCTGACTTTGAAGGAGAAGTTCAGGCTCTCAAAGTACAGCTTAAAAAAGAGAAGTCTACCTCTAAGCCCATGGAGGCAGCCGTTTCTCGTTCCAAGGTTCAAGAGAATCGCTCTTTCAAAGATGCTACCCCTTCAGACCTCGGTTTAAACCTTTGCGCACTGAAGATGCAGATTCTGAAATTATGTGTGGCCCCCGTAGTCATTCTGACAAAGAAAAGAAAGCCCAAAAGCTACTTTCTAATGAAAAAGAAGCAGTTGCGTAAGGCAAATGATGGAGCTGATGAGTCTCAATGGAAGAGAACTGTTCTTTTAAAGAAAAAAGAGGATGAAATATTATATGCTGGAAAGTCTAGCCGAGCAAAAACAGTGACTAAAAAAGGCCAAGCTGCCAATGAGCTCTGAGCTCCTCTACTTTCTTACCAAGTGTCGGATAGGGTTTTATATTACCACAAATTGCAATACTCCCTGAAGTAGCAAACTTGGATCAAACTGGGATGGGCATTTACCATCATGCATAAGAGAGGAATGAGTATTCTATAAAGTCTTTGGCTATAATAATTATCATAATCTGGGTACATGGCTGCTTCTTATGATCCTACACCCCTCCCAACATTCTTGAGGGGGGCAATGTTGGACATTCTCCTTCTTGACTTAAGCAAAAGAATGTTGGAGGTATTAGTGCTCCCAAATCTGCAACCACGATTGGCCCATCACCTGCCCAATCTTCAGATAATATTTTGGATATCAACAATATGACTACCCACAGCAAAAGACCTTAGCGGATTCTTGGTGGAACCCTAACTATCAGAAAAATACGGTTTATCATAAAAATTGGCTTAAAAAGGTAAATACTAATAAAAGGATTACTCTGACTTCTTGGCTGAATTTGGGGTGTTTGTTACCATATGAGTCTGACTACCACCAAGGTGTGAAGATTTTAGTTGACAATGATAGGGTAAAAATTAACCAATCATTACCACATGCATTAGACCACCACTGAGGTGAGAAGATTTTACTCATCAATGATTGGGTATGAATTAAGCAATCATTACCACCCAAGTCTGACCACTGTCAAGGTGCAAAGATTCTACTCAACGATGATAGGGTAAAAATTAACCAATTATCACCACATGAGTCTGACCACCGCTAAGGTGAAAAAATTTTACTCATTGATGATTGGATACAATTTATCAAATCATTACCTCATGGGTCAGTTTTGCCTCAGATATTTATCTTCAATCTGATAGGCCGAAAGCCTATATTTTCTAATTTAGACAACTCAGCTCTATATTCTTTTGCCTCAAATACCCATGGTCTCAAAATCTGAACTAGTTTAAATAGGAAAAACTAGTATCGAGAAAAGGACCTTTCTTGGTTTTTCCCCACTTAAAACATTAAAAAACATAAAACTTTAACAAAGCGTTATTTTATACTTTTATTAAAAAGTAAGATTCTCACTCTGAGAAAATATTTGTGGCATCCATCGGTGGATCCCATACCCCTGAAAGGGGTGGTGCCACAAAAGATAAAGGTTACTTTAATGACTCATGCCATAATTATTAAAGTAAATTTTAATATCAAAGAAGTATTGGAAAAAGCTTAAGTTGTCAAGTTGACCATCTTGCCTGGTTTGAAACATACCTTGAATTAATGCTAAGTAAGAGCCAAACATGTCCATTTGGTGACAAGGAGTCACATGATGCACCATACAATATTACATCTATGGCCTTTCAATCTTGCATTATATCACTCAGAAAATGGGTCATCAATTTAGTTTTAGAACTTAGATTAAGCATTATTTTCTGTATGATATTTACAACATAAGCAATATTTGACTCAGATATAAAACCTAATTTGGGTCTACTCCATCTATAGAAACTAGCATAAAAGGTAGTCTTGTTTTATTGGTTCAATGCGGCTTAGCGTCTCAGAAAATGATCAGGTTTCATCCCTAAAATTTCCCTTATAGTTTTTTCTGTAAAACAAAATCTTTGTTTGCTGAATTCCTTTATAAATAAGCATACTGTTGGTTTTACAGTAAGATAGACTATAAGCTGAGGTTCAAAGGGGGATTGAATCTTTAAAATTAAAGAAACGTTAAACATCCAGACTGATTAGTGTTTTGACTTTATCTTAATTAAACAAAAAGATATCAAATTTTAAAGGAGAAGTCAGGATGCGTTGCAGAAATATATTTTCTTAATTACCTTTTATCAGGTTCTTCCAAATCATTTCCAAATGACTGCTTATCTGAGGTCTTCATTGTTCTCCTACATCAGTGACCTTGTGACTGCATTTGCCAAAGGCGCCCTCTGAGAGATGTATGGAGCTATGAAGCCAACCTGGAAGGCATCTCCTCTTGTTTCAGATCACATGAGGTTCCTGTTTACGTCTTTCTGATCCATCTCCTGTAAAAGATCTTGAGAGCAAATGAGATTGTTTGATATTCAACTTGTCAATACCCAATTTTATAGTGGGAATCTTGATTCATTTGTTTCCAAATACTGACAATGGTATTATTAGATCAAGTTCAAGGTAGTATAGGTCCATAGGAAATGACCATTAACATGGATGACCACTGTACCCTAATCGCCCACTAGCAATGGAATACTCAGAGTTCACCTTATGTATAAAGTGGTAGGGCCTGACCAAAAGACATCATTTTAATCTGTCAGCCTCTTGGTCAATGGTGATAGAACAGGACCAGATCTCCTAACTGGAAGGTCGACAGGGTGGTCCTAGTAGTAATAGAGTGTGCCGTATCCTTAGTTGTTTTTTTCGAAAAAAACCATTGGGTAGCAAGGGATTGAATTAGGACATTTCATTTGGTAAGGCCCTATAGTTAGTTAAGAGTTTTTGGGCACTAAGGAACCCAAAAAAGGTTATACACTGCATGGTAAACGTGGTGCATGTTCTTATGTGGCTTTAAAGGGAGACATATAAATATAAATAGTAGCTTATAAAATTAGCTAAAAGGGCACAGGGTAAATAGCGGTTCCAGCGCATCAGATTGGAGGCGTCCATTCTTTGTAAGATAGAAACTATGGTCTCATTAGCACGTTCTACCGCCTCATTGGTAGATGGATTATATGAGAAGTAAAGTATTGAATAGTGACAAATAGAGAAGTTAGCTCTTGGACTACCTGTAGTAAAATTGAGTTCATTGTCAACAAAATGAATTCTGTGGGCAATCATGCTTAGTGAAAAAAGATTGAAAGAGATTTAAAGATGTGTCTTTTGCAGTCACAGATGTCATGGAAATCATCTTCTCCCATTTGATCAAATGGTCTATAGCTAAAAGGATAAATCTATGCCTACGTAGGTCAGTGGGTAATAGGCTACCACAACAACACCAACAACATTGAAGTGGATTGATAATCCACAACTTTAATTGATACCTAGGGCTGTCCTGATATTGTGTTCAACAAGTTAAACAAGCCTCAAGTAATCCATAATAGTTTTAATCATCTGATTGCAATATCAACGCTTTATTAACCTTAAATGAGTCTTCTTCACAGCATCGTGTCCCACAGTTGAATGTCCATTCAAGGATGACTTTAGTATATGAAAAAGGACGAATATATAGAAGCCATTATTCATCTACCTTCTTGTATAACAACCCCTATAAGATATGAGTGTCTCTGGGTATGTTTAACACGCTAGCTTGGACCTCAATGGCCTCCAATTTCCAACTCTCAGCCATCCAATTATATTGTACAACCGATTTTCTTAGGAACCAATTTTTAGTATAATCATCCTTAAGAAGATGTATGCATTTTTATGAATTGCCCTAATGAGATGTATATGGTAAAGTCGTAATTTGTAAGCATAAAGCCCATCTTGTCAAACTGCTATTGGGGTACTTCATCTGTTGCAAAACTAGAGTAAGGAATGGTCAGTGATTACCATAAAAAGTGTTATTTACAAATATGGTCAGAAATATTTAATTCATAAGTACCACTTGGCACTCTAGTTTGGTAAAACTATAGTTTCATTTGGCTTATTTAAGGTTTTGTTGTAGTAAGCCATGGGTTGGTCAATTTGATTATCATCGAGTTGAGGTAAGATAGCTCCTCATGCCACATCACTAGCGTTATGGAATTACAGAAATGGGTGATAAAACTGCAGGTGAACTATGATAGGCTTTGTACAGATGGCGGTACTCAACACTAAAGTCCTGTTATGCTCAGGTCCCATTAAAAGGGAACCTCTTTTTGTTAAAGAGAAACAAGAGGCTCAACTAGGCCAGAAAATAAAGAGATAGCTGGCAGTAGTAAGCCATCATTCCAAGTAATTCATGGAATTCATCAAGCTCTGGAAGCGTGGCATCCTCTATATGGCTAGAACTTTATAGAGATTAGGTTAGATCTCCCGCTTCAAAACCTTACGTCTGAGAAATTCCATTTTGGAGTAATAAAAAGCCACTTTAAAGGTTTAGTCAGCGTGAGGCCTTCCAAAGGCAGTTAAACACTTCCCAGAGATGATCTAAATGACCAATAAATTTTCTCAAGAATACTTTAATCTCATTAAGATAGAAAATGACACAGGACAACTTCAAGTCACCCAGGATCCCATCCATGGCCTTTGGAACATGGCTGGAACACTACAAAACCATTGGGGCATCCTGGTAAGTTGAAACAGTCCTTTACTAGCAATAAGTTTGCACTTAAACCAATCCTTGGGCGCCAGCTCTACTTGATAGTACCCTTTGGAAAGATTTTTTTGCAGAAAAGTACTGGGACCTATCAAGTAAGTTGAGCAAACCATCAATCTTGGGCAGCAGATTATTATCTTTTAAGTGATATAGTTAATCCTTTGATTCTATCACCACTGAATGGATACCATCTTTCTTTAGGACTAGCAAGAAAGAAAACCCAGGGGCTACGAGAAGGCACTATCAAGCATCTAATAACTATTAAGTTCAATAACCACCTGAGCTTCTTTGACCTTTCTCTTATGGTAGGGACGTGACCAGAAAGGTTTAGCATCTCCAGTCTCAAAATGATGTAGGACGCCTCCATCTTCCAAAAATCATATTTAGAATTCAAGAAAGGTTGGAATATTATTTTGCAAACATCTTAAAATAGGCGCATTGTTCAAATCAACTGCTATCAACAGATGTATCCACCAGGGCTACTAAAGGAGAGGACTACTGCTTCATAAGTTTGTAAACTCCCAAGCTATGTACATCGTTGATCTTTTGCACACGCATTAAGCAAACGTAAGCATCTGGAATTATGTGACCCACTGTTTTAGGTTTATTGGTTTAGTTTGTTAATAACACTGATATGGGACTAGAATAAGTGGGAACTAGGATCCTTGGGCAGGCAAGGACTTATTTTACTGAAGGATTTTCCACCCATCATATCTCCAATAGGTTCCTTGTCAGAATAGGAACATGGACCCTGATGTTGACTATAACCTGAGACTTATGTGTTATAACTGTTGACCTTAATAAAAAATTATGGTATACCATTTTGTCTGTCCGATACAGGATGGTGTATTCGCACATGTGAGCCCCTCAAATAATAATATATAGAATCCAGTATTCTTTTAAGAGACAGGCTTATGCTTTAATCTCAATCTTAGTATCTTGAGAGGTCTCAAACACCAGTGTAAATCTATGTCCTAAGAGGGATAAAATCCACCGTTATAATGCACTATAGCAGAATGTTTTTGCTGAGAAACTGGGTCTCCAAGAGGGATTTGTAGATGTGGTTAAGGCAACAGCCGAGGTTTTAGTACTAATTTTCAAATTAAATAGGCAGTGATAGGCCTCAAAAATTGATTACGTTGTAGTACAGCCGTTCTGTTCTCCATATAGTGGGCAAGTTTATGGCAATCTTGATGCGTTTCATCTGCTTTAATGAAACAACGTTTACAGGAGAGCTAATGTCAATAATAGCCTGAAAAATAAATTTATTAGCCCAAACAGGAACTCATTTACCAGTTACCAAACTGAGGGCAAGATGAGAAACATAGGAGAGTCATCAGAAGAGTAAGAAAATTAAGTTCTTTATTAACAAGTGGTACCAATATGTTTCATACAAGTACAGTAACTTCAGATTTTTTTGCAAGATATTGAGGCGTTATATGGAGTTCAGCATGGAGCTCCACATCTTTCTGCTGATACCCTTCTCCCCGCATCTTATGAAAATCTCTTTCAAAAGTTCTTGGCTCTAAAGGAACCCATTGCATTAAGAGCACTGAGCCTGTGAATTTATTGGTTCTAAACAACGTTAACACAAGGTTGGCTGGTGGGGGCTAAGGTAAAGATTTATTATTATAGTTGAAGCTGGTTTCTCAATAAGTGCCTCTTTGATCTCCCATATGTAGTTTAATTTACTCTTGCGTCCAATAATATGTAGCTGAACTTTATGATAAGATCCCAGGGTGGAGATCACTGCGGTTATAGCATCATATATGGTGATTTGATTTTTGGTAACTAAGGGCTAAGCATGGGCATAAACCCAACTGGAAAAATCTGTAGGACTCTCTCCCTTGTTTAATGGCAAGACGTTCTTGCCAGCTTTTGATTGGTAAGAGTCTGATATCTGAAAATCCTGAATTTAGGGTGTACAGACTTGATACTACTCTTGGAAATCCTTTAGATGGGGAGTCATGATTATGCAATCCATGCTATTTAAGAAAAATTGAATATGCTTCACCTTCTGGTGGACAGTTTCTTCTTCCATAGAGCTTTTGTAAGCATACAAAAAGGAGGCTTTGATTTCCTGGCCTGAGGTGAATCTCTCTAAAAAAGGCTTAATGTTAGTTAAAGTAGGTGTAGAGAGAGTGTTGATGGCAGGGACAGGAGCAGGATCAGAAATCTCAGTCTCTGCATAAATTTGAGGAGCCTTATTATCCAATTATTGGCTCAACCCTTCTAGGTCACCTTGGAGTTCTTCCAAATGTTGATTTTAGGAAGCAACTGAAGCCTTGAGGTTCAATTGTTATTTCAGGGATTGAACTTTGGCATGTTGAAGCGGGAGATGATTCTTGCAACTACTCAGACAAGTTTAATAACTGCGCAAGTGTGTTTGAGTTGATAATGTTTTTGTTAGTCACCCTAGTGAATGAACCAAAATTGTTCATCTCATCTGAAAATGCATCAAGAATGACTCTGGGATTGATGAGAGTCCATCTAGACGGATCTTACATCCTTGGGCTACATTTCTTATCTGATCCTGTAAAGATGAATTTGCAGTCTTTTTTTGTTCTCAAGAATTGCTTGGATTTTAGGAGCCAGAATTGAGGGATCAGATGGCCCTTAGGGGCCGCGAGGACCTTCAAGCACTTCAATCACTTTGCAATTTCATGAGAGGCTAATTTTAAATAGCATTTTTGTAGCACCCTGTTAGATTCTGTGGTTGACTCTAAAATAATCCCTTCAAAAACCAACAGATTGGGCCGATTCCCCACCTATTGCTTGAGCTATTACTCTAATTAAAACCTATTGCATTAACATGGCTATGGCCAATTATTGTAAAATGAATTCAATTATATGATTAAAAGCTCAGTCTAAATACACTTGCACATTTATGCCAACCTTCTCTGCAACTACTCAGCTTGGGCCGATTAAATCAAAGTCAATTAATCCAATTATTCTATCTGAAGCTCAGGCCGAATACACTTGCACCGTTGGGCTGATTATCACTGCACCAAACCTCAGCAACTAGTCCCGACTAATCAGGACCAATATCAAGAAATCAACTTGAGAAATAGTTTGGGATCGACTTGAAGATAACGTCTATAAATCACATGAATGATAATATGAAAAGAATGTAATAAGCATGATAGCACTTGCACATAGACCATCCAAATGGGAGTACCTAGTGCTATTGAGAGGAACAGCTGACATTCTGATTAGGGAGTCATTTTCATTAGCTGTATGATGAAAAACATGATTAAGCTGGATCAATTTCCGCCTTAGGGAAAATTTTGTATGTCAGTATGCATAATCGGCATGATAGCACCTGCACATAGACCATCCAAATGGGAGTACCTAGTGCTATTGATAGGACAGTTGACATCCTAATTAGAGAGTCATTTTTGTCAGATGTGTGACGAAAATGTGATTGATTTGAAAAATAATTTTTGTATATTGATATGCAAAACTGGCATGTCAGACTTGCACATGGACTGCCCAAAGTGGAGTACCTTGTGCTATCAAGAAAGACCTGCCAACAGCCCAATTAAGGGTAAATCATTTTCTTAAGTGACCATGAAATTTCCCAGAATTTGTATTTTGTCAACAGTATGATGAAACTCATTTCAAGATAATCTTAGGATCATTTTGCACGCTCATTGTTGCGATTTTTATCCCTGAAATAATCTCAAATTTGAGAGTATTTTGCCACCATAAACCTAGCAATAGGTCTCAGTCATATCATTTCAAGGGCTGAACTGAGGTGGAAAATAATCTGTTAGATTGCGTGCTTGAATGTGGCCAGGAGATGCCCTAGAAGTATAAATACAGCGCCTGGCCTAATGAATAATTATAAACTAATCTAGTATAATAAAGATCTATTTTATTTAATCCTCTTTCCAGTTTTATTTTAAGTTGCTTTTGGAGAGTGTCAGCAAGCTGGGATCATAAGATCCACAACTTGCAACTTTGCCTGCCTCAGCTGAAGTTCCTGATTAAAGAGGGAAAATCAAGCTCAAAATCAGCCAGAAGAGTCAAAGCTATTTGAATATACCTAGTGAGTTTTGAAAGGTTCAAAAACTGAAGGCTACTGGCAAAATTGAGGATCATTCGGCTAAACTTCAGCCCAATTAAGTGTGCAGGATTTTATTTATTAAGCGAGCAATTCTCAGATTCTCACATGCCCAAAGAAGGGCTTCAATCTAGTTGAGACTAAACTCCAACAAGATTTAAGTGTAGTATGTTCTGTAAGAGCTGGTCTTCAAGCTAGCCAGAAATTCCATTAGCCAACATGGCAAGCTGGCTCCAAACTTCATTGATTAATCGATGATTATGTATGATTGCATCCTAGTTATCATGATCAAACAAGGAGGTGGCGCTTTAGTAATCTACACCACATGACTGAAAGGCTTTGCTGAGTCCCAGCTGTCAAGCTACCTTTTGATGCATACCTTCTACTTGAAGGATATGGTGGATGATAAGATGGACAAAATATGATGTATCATTTAACTCTAAGAGCCAATTCTCCTGAGGGCAGTTGGTCTAAGTAATATAAGTCCCATAATGTAGAAGGTAAAGTAGTAGCTCAGGTTTGACTGGAACAACTTCCAAAAGAGTATATTTAATTTAATATTTGTTATATTTTTTGTTGTTATTTTCATGATGAATTTGATACTTGATTTGATTGACAGAAGGTAAGGTAAACTCAAATGTGGACCAAAGCCAAGATTTCAGGATGCAAAGAAGTTACCCCTTTATGGAAATTGGTAAAACCGTTTATTTACAATCCTCTCTTGATATGATTTCTGGTTCTCTTGACTGAAATTATACTCCATTTTTATCACAGACGTTTTCGCTATACAGCTTAAAGTCCCCTGTAAGGAGCACAATTTTTGTTGGCTTTGTTGTAAGATAGACTGTAAGATGATTTTCATAGGGGGTTAAAAAATGTAAAATAAAAAGAGCTGTCAAAGCATCCAGAAAGAGGAGTGATAGACCTTATATACATTAAATCAGAAGGGTTTGATATATCTAGGATGAGTTAAGAAGCATTGCTAAAAGGGTCTTTTAAATCCCTCCAACAAGATATTCCAAATCATTTCCAATCGAATGTTTAGTCAAGGTCTTCATTGTTCTCATTGGTCAGTGGCCTCATGACTGCATTAATCAGAGGCGTCCTTTGCAAGGTGTAGGGAGTCAAGAAGCCATCCCAGAAGGCTTATTCATTAGTTTTAGCTCTTGTGGCTATATCTGCTCCAACTTTTCCAATCCATTTCCTATAGAAGGTCCCAGTTGTGAAAAATATTGTTCAATAGCTAACTCGTCAATGCTCAATTTGTAAGTGGGAATCTCATCTTGTTTATCTTGAAACTTAAAATTACTATTAAACTAAATCTTATGGCTCTCTAGGTGGCCTTATTGCATGCCTCCTCAAGGTGGCCTTGAACAAGATGGGCAAAATATGCTCTCAAATATACCTGTTGATTCTATTATGCTACCTGTTTAGACTGGACCACTTAAAATAAAGCTCTATAAGGTTTAAACCACAAATTTCAGCCTGGTAATAATCTCTTTATTGAAGTATAACAGATGTGGTCTTCTTAGGATACTTGACGCCTTCATAGATTTGATATCTTATGTTTAGACCTGTAGGATTCAACACTATTCGTGGTGTTTTATTCTAACTTTTTTATATAGTAGGTTCCATGGGTCTCTGGTGTTAAATCCTTCATCAGTTTATCTGGGAACAAAGGATTACAGATACTCTCCTCACATGATCATAATTCTAATATGCCCAAGCTCCTAAATAAATTTTTAGGGACTTAGCTGGAATTGGAAACTCAGTCATTATATCCATTAGATGGGATAGTGAGATACAGACAAAATCTAAAGGTGGAATAATATGGGATGCTTAATATCTATAGGTTTTCATAGTGTCATGCGTTAAAACCCCCTAGAGCCCTGGGTGTATCTCAAAATAAAAGTAGACATTGCGCGATCCATTCGTTGCAATATAATTGCTTAAAATAGTTTAAAAGAGGTTGTTTAGGCAATCTGAGAAAGAATGTTTGTGACTTGTAAGGGTAGAACAGCAAGGATTAACTGATTATATAGGTTTGACATGGGTAGAGTGCTGATTATATAAAAAAAGTTTTTATTTGTTGGATGTGCTTGTTAAAGAAGATGCTTATGACTGGTTTATCAAGTTAAATTGGTATTATTTAACCATATGGATAGGAGTAAGGAGGGTGTATAAAAGGGAAAGTCTCTTAGGGAGGAGGCTGTGACCCAGTCCTAAGCTTCTACATTGGTGAGATCATCCTTTTAGGACGGAGGGGAAACATGGATTTTGGGCATATTCTGATCTTAAAGGGTTTATGGCGAGGTCCAAGTGGAGGGGTTGTCCCTCAACACTTAATTTACCTTTTATCTCTAAGTACAGGGTATATCCCAGCTCTGGGTCTTGAGCCAAAACGTAGTTCTTGTGCTTTTAGGAGAGTTTGATAGCGAGGATGGCAATTACACTACTAAGGTGATTAGGAGTATTAAGGAAAGCTTCAAGGAACTCGTTGGTGAGCTTTTACAATTTTTTTTCAGTTTTTTTGCGTTCACCCAGATGTTATTATAAAATAAATTTCCCTTCCAGGCTACCAGATACTGTAAAAAACAAAGTTCACTTCATTAGCCAAAAGTTCAAAGGGCTTAATATAAACGATGAAAGAAAAAGCAAAGTTTAAACTAAAAACAAACTATTAGAAAAAGAAAAATTTAACCGCGAAATAAAGCCAGAAGTCATGTAGATAATTAGTGGGGTTTCTTAGTTATTGAGGAAGTTGAAATACTGGGCGTCATGAAACATGATGCACAATGGGGTAAACCTTTCTAAGGGTCAGCGTTATTTCTGATGCACCATCAGATTAAAGTTTCATATCTGATAACCTTTTAGAAGTAACCAAAGTAACTGACATCATACAACAAAGAGGTTCTTATATGCTCCAGAAAGACAAGTGCTCAAGTTAAAGTCTAAATACAATGTGAATGTC
Source organism: Massospora cicadina (assembly GCA_022478985.1). NCBI lineage: Eukaryota > Fungi > Entomophthoromycota > Entomophthoromycetes > Entomophthorales > Entomophthoraceae > Massospora > Massospora cicadina. The sequence continues at coordinate 221,960 of JAKSZP010000009.1, forward strand.
ACAATTGATATTGTGTGAGTAATAAAAATTTCCCCTCCTAAGATGGAGACACTAGCAGCAGTAAAGGCAATTGGTGAGTTGAACTGCTGGCACTGCGAGAACAGGTACTATGGGTCCCACTTTTTGGCACTTACGCACTCATTATAGGCCAAGGGAACACTGGCGCAGCTCACTACAGAAGTGGCCGGTCAAGCAACATGTCAAGGCTCCAGATGGGCTCACTCGTGGGTGCAACGGGCATTGGTGTGGTGGACAGAAAAGGAGCAACTATAGAAGGGTGTGCGTTTTACAACAGTGTAGGGGTATGGCTTTAGGGGTTGCTTGACACTAATTTGTAGGTGGGACTGGAATAGGAAGCGCAAATGGAAGCCTCAGAGGAGTGTAAGTCTTTGGATGTGGTACTTTTGCAGGGGAACAGAACAATGGGTTTCTTAGATGTAATGAGCGGAATTTTTCTACAATAGTAAAAAACTAAAAGGGCTTAAAACGACAATGAAAGCTAAAGCCTGAGTCTGAACCAAAAATCAGTTTATTTATAGTAAACTGTTCTCAAAAAGGCGGCCAAAAAATATATAGATATCTATAATAGAGTTCTATTATTACATATAAGCTTAAATACTGGCTTGAAACCAGATGATGCACAATGTGGTGAAATCTCTTATGGGTTGTCAGATTTTGGCCTGCGTCATCAGATTAAAAATTTCCTATATGATAATCTATTAGGATTATTAAAAAGATCTTCCTTTATGCACCAAAGAGAGTTCAATAAGCTCCAGAAAGCCAAGTGATCTAGGTCAAGTTTCTCTAAAACAAATATGGCACTATTAAGGTTGGTCAGATCTTGACAGATACTGGATGGAGCGACGTGACTTCCTAGATGCTAGATGGCCTCTACTTCTGCCTCCTGAGAATCAGTCAAAAAATAAATCTAGGAAACGTGAGAATAAAGCTTTGAATGGATATTGCTGAGGTAAATGGAATACACTATTATGTTTCAGTTGTTAGTGAGCTTGAGACTGAAGGCGCCATTTCCTAAGTTTTTTAACAACTCATATGGTCTAGCGCTTGCATACTAGCCTTTTGGAGGGGACCTATATGTTTGAGCAGTAGCTATCTAACATAAATAGGAACTCATCTTAAGTTTATGTGCTGGCCGATGCTTCTGATATGTGAGTTTTTATACTCTTTTATAGTTTTAGGCAGTTGGTTTCAAACTAGGGAATAAGTTACTCAAATGGAGTTGTGGCGGTCTTCCACTGCTGCACTACAGAGTTGAGACAAAAACCAGTGATAAATTAGGGTTTATAGCTCTAATTGGCTTCTAGATGAAAAGCCAGTAAAGGTATGAGTGTCATTGTCATTTGCAAAGTGTACCAGAGTGAGGTCTTATACCCTAGTGTTATTACTGGCTCATACGTAACAACTTAAATATTGATCTAGAGTTTAATTCAATAAATCAGTCTGACCATCCAATTAAGGGTGACAGGAGGTGGATTAGCAGGTCTTGATTTGAAGGAGGTTAAGGAGAGCGTTCTAAATCCAGGCGGTTAATAGGGGGTTCACAGTCATTAAAGTATCCATGGGAAGACCAACAAGAAGAGAATAATTGAACTACAAACATAGATGCCCTTTCTTCTGAATTAGCTCTAGTGTTGGGTGGGATAAGAGGGCTATTTTAGAGAAAGCGCTCAACTACTACCATGATTCATCAAATCTATTTAAAGGAGAAGCTCCACATAAATTCAAATGAGACTGAGGTCCAAAGGCCCTCATTCTGTTCTAGGGAATGTACAAGGCTCCTTCTAATTGACCTATCCAATTCGAGATAGCACAGGTAAGACAGCTAGAAATCCAAGGCAGAATCTTTTTAGAGGAAACTTCTAGCTGTGCGTCTTCTTGAAAAACTCAGCATACGTTTTGAGCCAATGATGGCCCACTTCTGGAGGATCATGATTCTCCTTTGTTAATCAGTTTTCGTAGAGAGTGTGGTGCCAAAACTCTATAACAAAAGTTATTCTTACCTCTGAGCATAGAGGATTTGTTTTCATTATTTGCTCTTGATCTTCATATAGCTCTATAACTTCCAAAAATGTTAATTGAGAAGCCAAGACCTTATTGAGTAGGGGAGCGTCAGGGGTAAATAGCGGAGGATACCATGAGTGGTGCGCGTGTTAAGATCTGATTGAGGTTTGAATAGTAGTAAGATTAGGGAGGTCGTCCATTCTGGGACTTAAAGAGGGGTTAAACTTATCATGTCTGTTAAGGCATATATGGGCCTCTTGAATAACTCATACTTGAAGTGGAAGTTACATAATTCACAGTAAGCAAGGCTTGGTGGTGAGATAGCTTTTAAGGCTATCTTTAATAGTTTAAGGACTTGTTTTCTTTCTTCACGATGATCTCATACTGTGCTTTTAAAAGAAGATATTGTTAGTGGTGAGTGCCAGTGTACTGATTATACTTTTTCAATGATTGCCCAAGCATGCTTAAGGGATGTGAGCTTGGAGAAGTAATTGACTGGTTTTGATACACCATCATGATACTATAACAGCACTGTACCCACTGCTACCAAAGAGGCATTAAAAGCTACATTGAAGGGCCTTGTTGTGTCCTCAAGCTAAAGAATTATGGCTAAGTAGAAGACTCTTTAATGGACTTCTAGGCCTGTTGGCATGCATTTGTCCATTTGAAGGGGTTATGTTTCCCGATCAGTGGGTACTTAGGTGTCTCCAACTTAGAGAGGGCATGGGGAGCTCCTTGAGGAACGTAACTATGTCAAAGAATCATTTAATTTGTTTTTGGGAAGTTGGGTTATCTGCCATAATACTCCACCAGTTTTCATAGGGCACTGACTATCAATAGATATGATAAGGGTACACAGGAAGGTCACCTATTCTTGAAAGAAATCATACTTAGAAGGCTTTATAAGAGCGTAGCTTTTGGATAGCAGCACCCTCTGCTTCTAAATTCTTAGTATTTTTCTCATGGTAAAGCGAGTGGATCAGGATGTCGTTAATATAGTTAATAGCACAAGAGAATTTTAGATCTCATAGGACACCGTCAATGGGGCGTTGGAAGTTCATTGGTGCGTTTTAACTCAAAGGGCATCACTCTAAACTAAAAAATACCTCGCCAAGTCTTGATAGCTGTGAGCCCATCATACCCTCCTTGACCCTCACTTAGTTGAATGCATTTATCAATTTAAGCTTGAAGAAGGTTGAAAATTTTCAGTAGCTTGGTCAATGGACTTCTCTAAAGGTGGAGAGTAAGGATCTGGAACCTTCAAGTTATTTTGGGTGCCCATAATCAAAGCAGGGACGCAAGGATCTATCATTCTTCTAGAAGAAGACCACCGTGGAAGCATTTGGATTTTGATTTCTGAAAATTAACTCATATTAAAGATGTTATCCAGACATATGCTTAGGGCTTTATACTCCTCTTCTTCATAAGGTAAAGGGTAAAGTTGGTTTTGACCTAGTACAACTTCAGGCAGAAATCCAAGCCATAGGTTGAGTGGGACAGGAGAATGGTATTTAATTCCAAGTTGAATGTTTCCTTGTAAGTCCTAGGAACGCTGATAATCCTGGTGGGAGGTCTGAAGAGGGTGGTGCATAAGAGGTATATAGACCCAAGGGATGCTTCCACGACAAAAGTGTTGATAGTGGGGACTCACTGCTGAGTCATATATTCTCAAAGGACAAGTTCAGGTCAAAGTTTATATTGACATGTTGGTGCCGCCACCAACTTACTCCCCTTATGGATGGGTTCAAAAAGTCCCACATCACTGAAAAGATGTCTCAAAAGCAGAAGTCATGAGCATGACTATATACAGGACGTCGCTCAATGTGACACTTCATAGGAGAATAAGATGCACCTAATACCAGATGAGCCAATTTCAACTCAAGACCAAAGATATGCCATGGTAAGTTCAAAATTGCCTCAGCACCAGTATCAAAGAGTGCTTTAACAGTCATATTAAGCAATCTAGACTGCAAGGTCACAGGAAACAAAAAATTAAATCTTATTTTGTTCATTGGATGAGATCAAAGAAATGACATATTGTGGTTCATCAAGATTCACGATGTCAACAGGGTCCTTAGGTTTTGGGATGAGCTATTCTTCCTGTTGGAGTGCCTCAACCAAACTCATCTGTTATGACGATAATTTGGGGCTATTGGGTTTCAAGGACAAAGCCAACCCATGTGCTTTGAGGTGAGAGAGGTACTCTGTTCCATGGAGCAGACAGAGACAAGAGGAGGATAAGATCTTGTGGAGCTCTTCAGGACAAACACCACAGTAGTGTGCGAGATTTGTATAGTACACTTATTGCTTGACATTAGGATTGGTCTCCTTTTCTGTGGTGTATCTTGGAAGACGGGAAACGGCTTTTAGAGGATGTTCATTGCTATAATCGATGTTTTGGTCCTGACGTGACGTGGATACAATAAGGCCAGGTGGAATGCAGCTTTAAATGATGTAGGTAAAGGATCTCAAGAACAGTTTTTTGATGTGAATAAATTCAAAGCAGCCTTTGAAGTAGTAGAAGGCAATGCTAAAGCAAGTCCAATGAGATTGCCAAACCCATAATGCCTAGATAAGTGATGCTAGATCTAATTATTTGGGTCACAAGGTAATTAGACGCAAAAATCATGTGGGTTTGAGTCTGGGGCATGTGCAGCGAAGACACAAGGGTAAGTTAGGAAGTGAGGTTTACAGCCTTATTAGCTGATAAAATAAAACCATGTACCCAACATTGGACATCTCCTTTAAGAGAGTCCAAGAGAATCATACTGTGGTGGGCATCAGTGGGAGGTTAATAATGAGATCATTATGCTGTAATCTAATCTAAAGTTTGTACAAGCCATCGAGAACCTAGTCATCCAAATTAGTAGAGGAACAGGGGCAACATATAAAGCATCTAACTCTAGATGGATGGAATATGTTGAAGCCTTTTCATGTGGATTTCATGGTACCAATGCTTGATAGCAGTTAATAAAAAGAGAAAGCATTAAATATATAATAAAACGCCAATTTGACTGAGAATGCATTCCATTGAGAGTAAGTAAGTAAACAATTGTAGCGCCATTCATAGCTTCAGTGAAGAGTGCTGAGGTTAATGGCAAATTCATTATGTCAGGGATGCAACTTAGTATGAGAAGATTGGGCTTCCAGTCAAGGTGAGTTGAGATACAGTAAATGTCCCAGAAATTTATGGTCATAGCTGTCCAAAGTATGTTTAGGTGAGGGTAATATAGTTACCATATGGAAAAAATGGTATAATAATTTATCAAAGGCGCCCACAAAAATCCAAAGGGCTTTAATGGGCAACCAAGTGTCTTTCTGGGATGACCTTAGTTGGTAGAGGTTGAAAGAGCGACAACATCAGGAGCTATGTTGCTATGCCTTTAATAAAATTGATATTGGTCATAGTATCAGAAATAAAAATATAGAAAATCATATTGAACAGGTTCTTTGCATCTTTGTCATCCCAGTGTATTGATATAACATAGGAGCATATCATTATAGCAAATTAGTAGTCAGCATAGTTAATGGGAAGAAGTTCATCACTCAGGTGTTTTTTGGTTAGGAATTATTGTTAAACTGCGCGGTATCTATTGACAACAACAAGAACTAAAGTAATAATTGAGAGAGATTTAATATAGTAAATAAACTAAGAAAATAATTAGCAATGAACCACAAAAGGGCCACCCCCTTTAAGTGATAGGGGGTTATGGGGATAGTCACGATGGACATAGGCGTGCCAGGCAAATTATTTTCTAAATCAGTTTAAGGTCCTTAATAATTTCCAGGGATGTGTTGTAATGGGAAACTCAGTCATTTGATCCATTGGTTGGGATGGCTATTCTTCTAGACAAATTTGTAAGGTTATATACCAAGGATGCCTCAAGTAATTAAATTTCATCTAGGTTAAGTGTTTGAACCCAGTATAGGTTAGGGGTGTATTTGAATAAAAAAAGTGGGCATTGCGCTATCTTTTAAATGCGTTAGGTTGTTTAAGTTTTTTTTCAAATCTTTAGATTATTTGAAAGAGTTATTTAGATTTTCAAAGTTAAGATCAGCTAGGCTTGGCCTAAACTGCATAGATTAACCTTGGTTGGCTTTTTTATATAAAGTAAGAGGTTGTAGGTTACCATATGTGCCAGTACAATAAGATGTCTCCTTAACTGGATTACCTCTTTGTAAATTTCTAGTTTAACCAGAAGAGTAGGAGTATAGGGTGGTAAAAGGAAAGATCTTAAGGAAGGTTGTGACCAAGCACTTATTAATCACATGAGCGAGGTCATCACTTTAGAACAGAGGGGAAACTTATAGTGGGGGCTATTTTCTATTCTGAAAAGGTGTATAACGCGGTCCAGGTTGAGGGGTCAATCCATAGGACTCACATGCTTGACTTTAAGGTATCTCTGCTATAGTTGTTTAATTAGGTCTTACATTATTTATGGCTTATTTGCATTATTATTACTCTTTGAATGGGTGGACATCTAGAACATAATCATGATATTTTGGTGGAAATCTGGTGATGAAAAATATGGTCTTCACTTAACAAGTCAGAAGCACACTTAGAGCATTTGTTCTTTTCTTAGATGAGTTTATTTTGTTTTTTAGCAGAAGCAGAATATTCTCTTTCTAATCAAAAAAATTATTTAGTATTATTTATCTGCTAAGTATTTAAAGAATTTTTGGCTTAGCTATTTCAGAGTTATAATGAGAAAGGTAATGACATTTTTCCACATCAATGACAGGTGATATAATAGATATCAGGTCTTTTTGGGGTGGGGGCTATTCACCATATTTGATTCCTTCTTTAGGAAGTTGGGACTTTTCATAAAGCCTCAATTATAGCAGCATCCCTTTTTTAGTGAAACAAAAGTATAGGAACACTGGCGGAGGTATTTTATCAATTGCAATATGTTATGCTTACATGTTAACAGGTAACTTTACTCAGTATAACTTCTTGTAGGGCTTATAGGCTTTGAAAAAGACACTTTAGACATAGATATCAGACTCTTGAACATATACTTTGGGATTTAAAGTAAATGTAGTTAGCAATTTGAGAGATTTTTCATATTTTATGAAAAAGATTAGTAGGAAAGTGGTATTCCCTAGTAGTTATTATCTTAAATTCCCTAAACCTTTAATGATGTCCTTATTGTTTGCATAAATCATTCTGGCTTTAAATATCTTGAGCATCACAGCTCTTGGTTTTCTAGTTACAGAAAGTCCTTCAACGTGGCCATAATGTATTTTTTGTAAGCACACCCATTATTCTCTTAAACAAACCCATGAAGGTGTGAATGTTTACCTTAATATGTAGAGGGTTTTTCAATTGGCATACATAAATATGGACATCATTAAAGCTTAACCAGTCTGTGTATGGTACATAAATAGACTTTAAAGTCTAAAGGCTCAGTAGAAGACTAAAAGTGAGCTGTATTTGACAATGAAGCACAAGTTGGTGTTTCAGGATCAGCGCATATTTGGGATTACTATAGAGTAATATGAGTTGGGGTCACTGGTGTGTTTTTCTGCATTAATTAAATATGAATTGTGATTAATGAAGTTAAAGCAACTAGCAAGTCTCATGAGCGGCGCCTTGTTGTTCTTGATCTCTGAGTCCGTTAGAATTGTATAATATGAAATAATGAATTATTCATGTGGTCTTTTGGAGGTCTATTTCTGTTGAAATATCATAGAATGTCCTTATGATCATTCAAAAGCTGATAAATCATGGCTTTAAGGTGGTGATGCTTGACTTAACCAATTTTTCAACCTGTGATTAATTTGTTATTGGAAGTCAAGAGGCTGAGCTTTAATTTAAAAAGATTCTAGATCTATACCTCTAATTTCTGCTTTTGCACTGGATCATCTTTCTGAAGAGAGCCTAGTTTCTAGTGTTGAACGTTAATTGAGCTCATTACTCCATCCATGTCCCTTTTGAGCCCATCAAGGTTTATTTGGAAGATACCCAACCCTTTTATATAGCATTAAAACTTATCAATTTTAGTCCAATATAACATATAAATTCATCTAATTTAGCTATAAAGTACCGTCAATTTATAAAAATAACAGGAAGTCAAAGCGTTGGTGAGTTTCTTGGTTGGTAACTTCAGCAATCGAGTGTTTCTTTACTCATCCTATAGGTTTTTCTTGACTTGGGCACAAAAATAAATCTCTTCAGCAACCCATGAGGATAATATCCCCTATTTTCCAAAACTTCACTGATGACGTGGAGCAAATCTAGCGTTCAGCTGGTCTGTAATCTCTTACACTATCTAATGACTTATTTTTCCTGTCATTAGTTGTATAGGAAGATGATGATTATAACTCAGTAAGTAATTTCTAACCTTTCCAGAAATTTCAGATTGCCCGATTTTGCGCCTTATAAACACAGCCATTACGCCTATTTTGATATGGGTGGTCTATAAATATTTTACATTTGCAATTAGAGTAATTTACATATATGAGAGTATTTTGATCATCTGCTTGAATGATGGCTTTCCATTTCATGGTCAAGATTATCTTTTCCTTTGATAGATGATAATTCTGGCAAATTGTCCCAAGTTCTTGAATCTCCTGGACATCTTTAACTGTGTTTCTCAGAAGCGTTATGTCAATAACTTTGCAATAGCCACTCTATGTCTTCTTTTATCTGCTCAATGGAGATATTGGACGCAAGAGCTGAAGACCTAAGCTATAAAATTTAATGGTAAATTTAGATCCATGAAAGGCGCATATGTCTTTTATTGATAAGAAACACTGAGTTTAAAGTAGTCTTTGTTATCTCTTTCTTATGTCCATGTGCTCATTTTTGTTATATATTCCCAAATCTAATAAAAATGCGGTTCAGCAATTTATTTATTCTTTTAGTGTTTATATACCATTGTTGAATCAATGCCTCATGTAGTGAGAACAAGAAGATAGGTATTTGTGTTGAAAAAAAGGTAATGGGTATAGTACACTGGTTAAATGCACAATATTAAGTATATCTAGACTAATACAGTATACTGTTTAAGATAAGAAGATTTGAAAAAAATAGTACAAAACCTCCCTCTATAATATATTATCAAAACACTGTAGTCTCAGTTATACTTGAAGTGCTTATAGGATACTCCAGACCATACTAGTATTATATTATCCTTATATTGGTAGTACTGCCATAAAACTAGAATGTAGGGTATTTTAAATATTCAGAGGCTTAATATAACTCAATGTAAAACTGAATTGATTCTAAGACCTTGTCTAGGCTATCTGTTGGTTAAATTATAAAATATGGGTCCCAGGGGAGTCTCTAGTGTTTCATGAGGTTCTAAAAGCCTTAATTTTATTCTATATTTCAAAAATTCAGGGAAAAAAGGTGCTGAGTTGGCTTTATGTATTCCAGGGTTAGATAAAGAAACCTCAAAAATTTGGATAGTTGCAATTGTGGTTTATATATATATCAAATCAACTAAAGCAATGGTGGTTTTCTATCAGTGATATAAAGACAAATCCTATGACAATTTGATGCTTGCATTGAATAAGTGTTAGTTGAAAGCTTATTAAAGTTAGTAAATGCAGGCGATAGAGTGAGCGCTAATTAATAGCTTATATACTGATATGAGTAGACGTCACTATGTGAAGTGAGGTTTTGAAAAGCTTCCATATTAATCAATCTGTAAATAATATTTATAGATACTGATGGGGTTAATTCTTATAGTTAGTCAAATCAAGTGCTCAACACAGAGATCAATAGTTATTGGAGAAAGGTTGAGGTAAGTACTAAAAAGCAAGTTGTTGAAGATGATAGACTGAAGCATACAAAACTCTTAGTCAATACAGAGTAAACAGAATATCAATAATTGCAAAGAGCAGTGGACCCAACTTAGGATAATGGAACCAACTCAAACATAAATATAAACAAAAAAAAATATTAATGATTGAATTATTGATGGAGAGTATATCTATCTATTCCATACAAAAAAGCGAGCTATCTGATAAAAACCAGTTAAGTGTCACCCAATGAAAAAAAAAACTTTAAAGAGTTTGCAAGGAAAAGTCTAAGTGAAAAAATTATTAGTAAGATGAACATCAAAAAAACCAGAATAGAGAAAAGAGATGAAGCCAAGTAAATAATAAAATTATGAAGAAACAGTAATTGTCAGACTTGGAACATTAAGGGGACTCAAAGCTGAGAAGGCAAAATGTATAAATGATTTTATGCGATTTAAAATATATTTTGGAAAAGAGAAATTCCAAAAAGTTGGCAAACTCTTAAATTGTGCCGCCCTTGAGGACTAACAATGTAAGTCTAGATGCTTAGCCCCTCCACCTGAATTGTGAGCAGTACCTTATAGGCTCAAGAGTGACCACTATGCCTCCTGTGGCTCCCTTATATCAGCTACATGACTTGGCTCATGTGATAGATGAGCGATGGGTTACTGCCTTGCCCCAAGGATCCTCCCTCCCTGCCACCTTTTCTTAATCCATTTGGAAAATAATAGAAGGGTTTATAGGGAGTTGGTGAAACTTAGGAATCTCTGGCGGTACCTTAAGGCTCATCCTACCCCTAGTTCAGAAAATTTCAATATGCAAACAAATCATCAAAATCTATTCAGACATCAATTGAAAACCAGATGAGTCAGATTTGGACATTATTTTAGAACAGATTTTGGGTTGATGTACCTTATCTTTAAATTACTCCTAAAGTCATTCCAATTATTTTCCCAGCTGATACAGATCCATGCGGAACTGGTTATGCTGACCACTTTTTATAACAATCTGCACAAAACTGGCACTAAATATCCAAACTATCCATTAATCCAGTATCAAAAGTTTATAATGTTATCCAAGGCTTTTGAAGATTGCCCTAACACAGAACACTATTTTCAGCCTAGCCAACTGATATAGCCTAACAAGGCTGATACAAAAGCTAGTGCTTGGGCTCCCCTCTCTGATTCTTTCCCTCCCCTCCTATGATAGCTTCAGTCCCACCTAGGGTCCTTCGCCAATTTATCTTCCATCTTGAATTACTTTTCAAATAAACCTATCTGCCCATATTCTAATTTCCATGGGTCCGCCTTCCACATCATACAAATAATCTCGCAAGTTAATCCAGCATATAATGCTGCCATCCAAAAAATTGATACCAATGATCATGGAGTGGTTCTCTTATCTATTGATTAAAAGACATTCTGCACCGTTGCTGAGATTTTTTAAACTTATGTCCCCTAATTAGTATTGCCAATTTGGTGGACAAGTCATGCATGCCTGCAACCATAATTTTCCTCTTAATCCATCACCAAATTGGATGTGATCATTACAGTGTGCTTTTCTACAATTCTGTTATAATTTATAATAAGACCAACAACTGCTTAACAAGGAGTAGTCATCCTCCCTGCAAATCCTGCCCATGGAGCTTGCCCCACAAGACCTGCAGTTGCCCCATTGCAACCATTTGGCTGTTTAAGGGGGTCTTTGGTGTCGACTTGAACAATAATTCTCCTCACATTAACCCTAGAATGTCCCACTTCTGATGCTAGGATAACTGTGCATCAAGCATTTTAGCTCTCCATTGTGAACTGAAGCACCCAGATTGTAAGCCCATTCTTCTAAAAATCTGCTACCATTTCAACCAAGAGCAACACTAGCATTAAAATAGGATGATAAGTCAGTCTAAATTCCTAGCATATATTTACAAAACAGGTCTACAGCAAAATGTTAATTGTTGGTGATCTAAATTTAAGACTTGTGTGAGAAGAAGCCATGTTATTATAATTAGCTCTTGTTTACTTTATAATTTTTAATAAGCGTTACAAGGCTAATGAGTATAAGATTAGTTTATTAAATAAATTTCGACTAAAATTCAACAAACACAATTCATTCTCATTAACTTTTATTAAAATAAAAGCTTAAACTACAAAAAATTCCATTTCTAATATAAAATGAGTTTATATTAGGTTTTGTGTATATGTTGATCTTACCCATATTAAGCAATAATGTTGCTGATTCTTAACACCATGATCAACTTGGTAGACGTGAGTTATATGCCAATCTTTGGCCAATATATACTAGGAATTATGTTAAATTATCTAAACAAGCTTAAATCACATCAAATAAAATATTATAATCGTGTAAGTACTCTAGATCTACTTATCTAGTATGTTTATAAAAATACACAAAAAATAGCAAAAAGCTATTCTGATAGATAATCTTTACTAATCTGGTTCACTCCCTGAGAAGTATACATCAGTTTCTTTAATGTTTCCTTGATGTAAGTAGATCACCCTAAGTGTTAAATTTTATTTATTTATGTTTACCTTCCATTCTTTCTCTTGATTCACCCACTTTTTGATCAAATCCTGATTGACTAATTCAAAAACACAACCCCACTCATTGTTGGCCCTCTCCAGTCATCCTATGTCAACAAGCTTGATGCCCACTGTCCCCTCGTGGGGCAGGGGGTGCCCGCTCCTAGTGTTTTTTGGCCTCTGCTGAAACGCGCCCAGGCTGGTTCTACTAGCCCTCCCAACTTGGCTGGTCGCTTTGTCCTGCCTAAGAACCTTGATATACATCTCACCCGCACTCAGGCGGTGCCTCGTTGCCCCCTAGTGTTTCCTTGGAGCATAATGCAATTCAGCCTTTGGGTTAAATATGGCAAGTTGTTCCTGTATTCCAACCGTCCTATCATCAAACTTGCCCAGAATCTTTTGCATACTGCTGGCTTCATCGACTTTCGCCCCTTCAAGGGGTATTTTGACCTTGGCTTCTCAAGTGAAGCTGATGCAGAGGTTGCAGCTACCATTCCCCTGGTGTTCCAGGGTGTACCCCTCCCTATCACTTGAACCTGGTTGCCCACTGATACCACTATAGTGGTTCAGTTTGTGGGCCTCCCTACCCACCTCCCCCTGAAATTTTTATAAAACGAACTGTTGGCTGGTTTGTTGGCATATGGTTTGGACCCCATCCTCCAATTTGTGGTTTCCATTGGCGCCTCCCACCTTGCAGGCCCTCATGCCTTCATGACCATAAATCCTGCTTCTATGGAGGTTCCCCTCTCGATTCCCCCTTGTACCATCATTCCCTCTGCCCCAGACCATCCTTTATGGGCCCACGTAGATGGAGGGCGCACCATCTGCCCTACCTGCTTTGAACTGGACCATTCGAAATGGTGCTGCCCCTCCAACTCCTGAGCTGCATCCCACACACCTGACTCTTAACATGATGACCCAATAGCTGACCCAATTACTTTCTTCACCTGGGGCACCTTCCTCCCCCTCCTATCCAAAAGCCAGAACCTGCAGCTGAGCCAGTCCCAGCCAATCAGGAGCAGTGTCCCCAAGCTTCTTCTCTTCACCCAACCAATCAGGGGTCCAACTGGACTCCAGTTAATTCTAAGCCACACCTGTTTTATTACAAGCCACACACCCCCATGCCAACACATTCTCCCAATCTAATTAATGTCAGCCAAAATCCCTGAAAATATCTGGACGAAGTTGATGAAATTGGGTAATACTGTCTCTAAATCAGTTGACCCCACTTTCTTTGAAGAGTTCATTGATGCTGACTATGTGGCCCAGTTTCCCCATCGCTACTATTCGCCTCGCCCTGGTGCCCTCATATTCTGATCCAACCATCAGTTATTTGAAGAGGTAATTGCCTCCACTCATGATCTTACCTTAATATGCTGCAAGTTTATCCAGCTAGAGGTTATCTAAAGGCCTTGTTCCCCCTCCCATGGACCCTACGCTGACCCTCCCCCAAAAACAAGAATACCTCCACCACTACTCCTATGCCAGAAATCTGCTCAAACTCTTAGCACAACAAGCTAGGTTTGGCCCAAATACCCGCCTCACCCCCAAAGTTGTGGACATGGCTTCTTATATGCATGACACCCACCTTAAATGTGAGGAGGCCCTTGCCACTTACCTTTCTGACTGCCTCAAAAGGGATCCCTTGGCCAGCGCCACTCCCCCTCTATGGACCCCCACTTCCATGACGCGCCTACTCCCCAGCTCTCTGCTTTGTGCCGCTGCCTGTCCGCCCCAGTTGAGCTCGCCCACCCTCCCAGTCCCCCCTCTCCCTCCACCATGGTTAGTTAGCAGTTTCCGCTTATGACTTGGTTGGAGTTTTGCCTTGGTTTTCACATCATTTGAATGGCTTAGGCCATGTCATTTTGACTTTTGGTGTGATTCTTTAGTTTGTGCTTGTTAAAGTCCATCCCCTGGCTGGCGTGACTTGATTAAATTTATGTTTACCTTACATTATGTAAAGTAGTACCTTCACTCCGCATCTAGACACATTCACAATGCTTACTTTTTCTCAATAAGAGTTTACCCTCATTATGTAAGGTAGAAACACACGTTTTACTTCTAATATATCAGCACCTCCTACTTATATAAACTAACCACTCTATATATTTTTTTCTAACTTAGCAGCTTAAGGTAGATTTAGTGTAAATTAATTTACTTAGTATTTCTAAGGTCATTATTCCTAACCTGGCTTTAATCAATCTAAAGAAAAGGACTTTTATAAATTGTTTCAAATATTTATATTAATATATTAATTAATCTTATGCAGACCATTTGGTGTTGTACAACAAATGTCATTCTCATATACTTTGAGACGCTAAAACATGTTATATATCTTAAAGTATGAGTTATTTTATAGTTATCTAATATTGAACTTTATTAGCTAACTAATAATTCAGAACAAGTTAATATTACACAGATGTATCTAAAGGAAGATATATTATATTTAAATAACTTTTTAACGCCTCTTCTATATGATAATAATAGTATCAGGATTATTTTGTAAGATAATAGAGAGACTACCATAACATGTACTATCCTGTCTCACAAGATTTGTTAAAAAGGAGATTAAAAGTTACTACGAATGTACTACATGTGCTCCTAGTGTGCTCAACTTTTTAGTGACTATATTAGCACAAGATAAATTATTTTTTTCAAAGCTGACTTGATAAAAATTGTTGTATTTCAATAAAAAATATAAACTATTAGAATTACTTAGGAGGTTAGAAATTAGTAAATTTTATGCATGCTAAAAACAGCTAATTTTATTCTAATTGTACTAATTAAGTAGAGTGACATTATTGTTGTAGATATAGATCTAAAATATAATTTCTGATATGAACTCAATTTTAGAATCAAAATCTATGTTATCAATCTTAGTAAAGATAAATTATAAAAAGGAGTACAACAATCTCAATGAGCTAAAAAACCCGTGTTAACTCTAAAAAAGCTTATAATAGTAAAAACACTAAAAGAAATAAAATTCTTAAGAAAATGACCAGTATTGTTTCAGGTTCTAGAAAGAGAGCATGTTGATTATTTTTATAGCTTAGGAAGTGACATCAGAATTTAGATTTAAAATAGGTTATAAAATACTTTCATAGTATATATAGTTAAATAAACTTGCTGATACAATAATTTTAAACTTTTTAAATATGCTAATGATTAAGAGTTAAAGTAATGTTTTAAAAATGATGTCTATGATTTTATTTTTTACTAACAAAATTTGAGTAGAATCGTTAAAAAGTAAATTACAGCTTTAAAAAGTAAATATATGAAGTAAGCACTGATTAATAGAAGGTATTTCTATAGAAGATTAGTATGCTAATTAAATTTGTCAAACTATATAAAAAGGACAATTTTTGCAAGCTTCTTAATGACTCTAATCTTTAGGTAAAGTCCAAAATATACTTTTTATATATTTTATAAGTAGTGCCTGCACTATGTTTCTTAAGCAGGTGCACAAAAGTCAACTTTATTTTATGTATAAATATCATATTTCATATAAGTTCTTAATTGTAAATCCTACCTCTGAGAACCATAGATCGTTGATTTTTGTGCAGACCAATTTACTATACAAAAACATTCACAAGATAAAAACCTAGGATTGTTGATTTATTCAAGGTACGCCGACCAGGGGATGGACAGTACTGATCACAACACTCAAAATGGCAAAACAAACTACTAACCAGGTGGGAAGCAGAAACTGCTTAACCCACCATGGCAGAGGGTGAGGAGGGGTCAGGTGGTTGGTTTTCAGAAAGACCCGCCTCAATCAAGGGGTGTTGGTTGCAGTACCGGATCAGAGCAGAGAGCCAGGGCGTTGGGGCATCTGCATAGTGGGGGCTGAGGTCAGCGTAGTAGGAGTTTTCCACTTCTGCATCAAGATAATGATGGGAAAGTGTCTCAACAAAAGCTGCGAGGAGAACTTCAGCTTCTTTGCGGGCTTCAGGAAGTTGGGTGAAAAGGGAGATACTGTGGCGGGTGATTTTGGCTGAGGGGTTGAATGAAGCAAGTGTTGCGACATTCATAACAGCAATTTCAGCATCATCAAATAATTTTGAGATGTCACTGCAGGGAGATTCAGGGAAGTCAGGGGGAAGAAGATGGTGGGCAGGCCATGCTGGAGCTGAGCCACTGACTGGGCCACCGCGGTGCGTAGTTTTGGGCAATGAGGAGAGGCCACCGCAGCTAAGGCGAGCTGGTGGTCACTTTGGAAGGGGGTTGTATTGGGTAGAGGAGCAAAATGGCGAGGGGTAGGGGTTTCATCAAAGTCAGGAAGGAAAAATTCTGCCCGACCATAATCGCCATGGCAGAGAGGTTGTGTATGCTTACTGATAAGGATATTACCTGATTCGTCAGTTTCAGCCAATAGATCCCATGGATTTTGGTTCATTGGAATAGTGGCATTTAAATTTGAGTGGGTAGGATTGGGCGAATGGGCAGCTGCTTGGGTACGATTGTTAGTCCAAGCATTGCTCTGATTGGCTGGCGTAGATTTAGGTGGGAGAGTGAGGATGGAGGTTTTGGGTGGGGCTGATTTTCCATGTGGGCCCACTGAACGAGATTGGAGGGTGGGAGGGGGCAGCAAAGCGCCCCATACTGAACCTCCAGAGGGGGCTCAGATGCTGCATCAGCAGATTTGGCCTTAGGGCACGCTCTTTTTGCATGGTTGAGGCCAAAGCAGAGGGAACAAATCTGCCTACCATTATTGACCCGAGCCCAAAAGAAATGATCAGGTGCTGCAGCCACACTAGCGCGGGGTGGGATTTGTTGGGCTATGGTAGGGTGGTGTGGTATGATGGTGGCTGTTGCACGAGGAGCAGCAAGGCGTTCTGCACCAGAAGGAATGGCAAAGATGAGGTTGGGCTGAGGCCATAAGCCATGAGCCCCGCGACCAACTGGTCATACAAAACCTGGGGTGGAAGGTGGGATGGGAGATTTGCAAAGGATACCACTAGCGTGGTGTCTGAAGGGAGGCGAGTACGGGTTGTGGAAATGGGGTTTTTTTTATAAATTAGAGGAGTTTGTGCTGCCGCTTCAGCATCCTCCTCAGATTGGAACCCAACGTCAAAGTAGCCCTTAAAAGGGCGGAAGTCTATAAAGCCAGCTGGCGCAAAGGCTGTAGTGGCTAGGTCAATAATTGCCTTATCAGCATATGGGAACAAACGTCCATAGTCCACTCTGAGGCAATAGCGAATAGCAGAGCGAGGGAGGGCGAGAGGATGGGGGCGAGAAGGGTGGACGCGCGCCAGGTGGAGTGCTAGGTCTCGTGGGGGGACAAAACGGTTGGAAGCAGTGGGCGGGCTGTTTGAACCTGTCCAAACGCGCTTGCCTGCAGGGCGGAAAACGCTAGGTGGGGGTGCACTGCTGCCCCACACTGGGGTGGCAGGCGGCAGAGCCAAGGACATCAAAGAATAGGTTTGGGCAGATGGCTGTGGATAAATTAACTTAAATTTAAAATCGCTCAAAAGTGACTTTGAGCGGTTAAAAGAAGTTAAAAACCTAGGATTGTTATTAAACTATTTATAACTAATTGTATATATATATGATTATAGAATCAGGTATGTACTAAATTAATATATCCAGGACATATGAGCTCCAATATAGCATTTTTAAACTTTCTAAATTAAATAATCATTCTTTTCCCTAATATTTTATTCAGTATCTAAAGAATCCTAAAGGATGGATTTTTTAATTACTAATGCTTATAGAAGTCTTTTAAATACCTATATTCTTGGCTAGATTATTGCGCCGCTCAGTTTCTTTAATATGTTCAAGGATTATGACTATACTCTTGTCAACATTTAAGGATGAATATGATAAAAACAAAGCTTAATGATTAGACGGATTCTTTAAAGAAGTGATCCTAGGTCTAGGCCACTTTACATTAAGTCAAGTGTTAACTGATGCTTAGGCGTCATCTTTCTGCTACAAGGAAGATTCTGCCAAAAATATAAAGAAAATGTTGATGCCAGATAACTTAAAAACAAATTTTACCTAAAAAATGATAACAGGGATTTATAGTAAACAACAGCATACAAACCATATTTTTAAATACTAACAGTGGCTTGGGGAAGATAATACACGTCTGGGTCCTTTGTATATTTATGTTTAACTATTTTGGTACAAAACCAGATTCCCTTCCAAAATGTAAGTCCTTTCAATATAGATACCTAATTACTAATTTTCATTGGTGAAAAACAACAGGTAACTAAACAGCCCTTATGAATATGTTATGGTTGCATATTATTTTTGAAAGTTAAGGAATCTATAATTATAACCTTAAAAGTTTGCCCTTAATAGTAAATGACTATTGATGAGACACTGAAAAAGGGCTAGAGATAACAATAAAAGTTATATAACAACGTATTAATTGCTGTGAGGCAAGGGAGTTTAATATTAAATTAATAGATTTGATTGTCCATGTTAGGCCTGCCTCAAAAGGCAATATATCCAGATAGGGACTGCTACCATTCTTTCTATAAGAAGCCTACATCAATCCCCACCCTGCCCAACTGGTTAAACGTTGAGAGAATAAGGCTCTTTTATAGAAAATTCCCCTTGAGTACACCATCAAAGTGGCAAGTTTACTACTGGTAAGTTACCCCTACTGCCAACCATTTTCCCAAAATTTCCCCATTTTAAAAATTCAAAATTTATTGCATTTTATTCTGTGGTATTATTTTACGATTTTACCTCAAATTCTAAAATCATTAAACCTAATTCTGACTCTTTAATATTACTAGTGGTGCCCAACCCAAGAGAGAGTCCTCTAAGCATCTTTATTTGCTATGTGCCAAACAAAGGGATTATCATGATAAATAAAAAATTTCATGACATGGTGCTGCAGTAATGAGCCTATGAATTAATATTAAAAGGGGAAGAGGGGTCATCGGAGATTTTTGTCCAGTGCCAGTTTTTCAAGGTGTGTGCAAAGACAGACAAAATTGGAGTTGTGCATCAGCAAAGTGGTTCAGCCCGATTCCCACTCTTCCTACTAATATTATCTGAGATTTTTTTAACTTTATGAATTTTTTATGGTCAATCAAACGCTGTATAACTGAGGGTGGAGCACATTTTTAATCAAAAATTATGAAACAGTTTTTGAATATAATTTGTGAGCAGCTAATCATGACATGCTCATCAATCCTCTTAACCCCAAGACTTACAATTTTTGCCATTCTGGCCCTTCCAAGAGCAAACCAAAGAATACCTACAGCTTGAGAAGTAGTTGCATTGCCCAGGAACAGCTCAGAAGCTGACAAACCTCTTCCACTTATATAATTCATTGCTTTCACTTTTGAGGTATTGTCCTATTTTACTCTCTCTTTATCCCTAGTTTTTTGATGAAAACAACTTGTCTCCTTATTTTAAAATTTTCCATTCTTTTGAAAAGCATTTTGAGCATCATTGCGCGCATTGCGGCCAAGATATTCCTTCTAAAATGGTTGAGCACTAGTTGACTAGAGGGTTTTGGGGCTGTCTTTCTTCTTGTTTCTTGGTGCCTTAGGTGGTTTCATGGGAAATGTGCAGTGCTCACCGACCTAAACTTGGGTTCCCCTAGTCCTTACAGTCCATGGCTAATGAGGCGAGGAAAATGACGCAAGTAATTGATTAAAGATTTAGTGCTGACAGGATGGAAAGGGAACAATTGTCAACAATACTGGATAATATTTTACTTCAGCAATGCGGCCTCAAAAATAAAGTAAATTAATCCTAATAGTTGATACAGCGTTGAAGGTAAGAATTAATTGTTGCAATAGTAAGATATAGGGAAGCAACCCAAGCAAATTAATAGTAAATTAATTCTATCTGCATAATAGTGACGCTAGGGTGAAGTATCTATTAAAAACCTCTACTTAACTATTTTTACCACCAGTGGTTCTCAACCCAAAAGGGGAGCTGATACGCATCTTTTTTTAAAATAAGATAAACAAAGGATTATCAGAAAATAAAAAACCCAATATGGCACCTTAGCTAACTGCCTAGAAAGCCATATCAGAAGGTGAGGAAGCTTGGGGAAACTTTTGTTATACGCCTGCTTTAGCTGGTGGACCATGACAACATGGGGTAGGAGCATCAGCGACATGGGGCATAAAAAGGTATAGTTGTGGGCTTTTTGTTTATGAGGCTGGCTATGTCCATCACTTCTAAATATTGAGCAAGTTGATGCTTTGAAAAAGTGATGAGAGCTGGCACACAAGCAAATGACTTGATGCGATGGCAGGTTTGGGGAACCTCAACCTAACTATTTTTAGATATAAATTGTTCAAAGCAATATACTATTAATAGAGTTAGTCAGACTAAAATGCAACATTAACTCCATTTCAGAAATTCTATTTTGCTGATATTTTTTGGAGTTTATAAGAGAAATGTATGCCCCTTCTATGTTATTAATATTATTCTTTATAAAATAAGCACATTTTCAATATTAAATAAATTGGTATAAGATCAGTCAATCTCTTTCTGCTAAGCATCACTTTTCGAAAATCAATTCAGCCTGAAATTTAGCTCCACTAAAGAGATTTACGAAAACTATTAGCAAATATGGCGGGAAACCCCGCAAAAGAACCCGCAGGCTATGCCAAACGAGCCAGCACCACCCCAAATGAAGCAACCCTCGGTTACCCACCTCAGGGTCAACCAGAATCACCCGATCTCAAGCAGCAGCCATGAAAGCAGGCACCACCCCCCAACCTGGAGCTACTCCAACTAGCGCAAGTTCACCTGATCGCACTTCTGCAACCTGCACGCCTAACAGCTCTGTGTGCGCTTCCTCCCACCAACCCGCTGGGCCCCCTCCAACCAAGGAGGCCATCACTCACGCTGTTTTAATGGCGTCTGCTCAGTTGAATGCAACTCAGCCCATCCAGGCATTCACCTCCCCCATTGTGTCAGCTAATTCAGCCCCATCTATTACTGCTGATGCCGTGTTTCTGGCTCCCTCCATGAGGGGCGATACCCAGCTACCTGGCCCCCAAACCCTCAGATGTAAGGTTGGATTAGCCGCACATTCTGGTTCACTAAGCACCAAATTGGGACAATCTACTCTTCCCAATGAGGATTCAAATGGTTCAGATTTTGGAACTTCACACCAGTTCTGATCTCACCCGTCCCATTTAAACCCCATAATTGGCACCTCTCAAGTCAGCACTTTATCTCAATATGCTGAAAATGACCAATTCACCAATCAGCCAATGAGTTTTGCCCATGAAATCACAGCAAATACTCGGGCTGAATTTACCAAATAGATTGGGATGGTGATAAAACATCGCCCTCCTCCCAATTGGCTGGAGTTAGTTCCAATCTGGATGGGACTCCCCAATTTAGCGAGGCCCAACAATCACCTGGCCCCCAAACCCTCGGATGTAAGGTCAGATTAGCTGCACATTCTGGTTCACTAAGCACCAAATTGGGACAATCTACTCTTCCCAATGGGGATTTAAATGGTTCAGATTTTGGAACTTCACACCAGTTCCAATCTCACCCGTCCCACTTAAACCCCATAATTGGCACTTCTCAAGTCGGCACTTTATCTCCATATACTGAAAACGACCAATTCACCAATCAGCCTGTGAGTTTTGCCCACGAAATCACAGCAAATACTCGGAATGAATTTACCCAAATAGATTGGGATGGTGATGAAACATCTCCCTCCTCCAAACTGGCTGGAGTTAATTCCAATCTGGATGGGGCTCCCCAATTTAGCGAGGCCCAACAAACCGCCCCTCAATTTGATATGACGCCAGCAACTGCTGTAACATTCCAGCAACAAGGGAACTCCGCAAACTTGTCCAAACCACCAGCTCACACTCAACCCGCAATTGCAGCCCAAAGCAAACACAAACGTACCAAAGGAGCCACTGGGGCGTGGCAAAAACCTCTGGCACCAACGCTACCCAAAGCTGATCCCCGTGAAGTGGCGTTTATTGCTGATGTTAAGAAGAAATGGGCTGAAACTAGAGCGCAAAAGCTCTACCTCGCTCAACCCTCTCCCCACGCAATTCGCCTTTATTATGGGCATAAACCTGTTAAATTCTATACAGAGGATTACTTCTCATACTTTGCAGCGATTGCGGAGACATTCCCAATTAACACCACCATTTATGAATCAGTGGAGGGCCACTACATCGATGTGGGCTTCACTGAAGCTGCCCTTGCTGACCATGCTGCCACCCTCCAGGTCATTATTCCACGCGGATCTCTTCACATCTCCCGCACACGCTCTCACCTGGAGAAAATTTCATAGTTACTTTTTCCAACCTACCAACGACTGTTGATCCTGAGTCTCTTAAACTGGCACTCCATCGTGGTTTAATGGAGTTTGGGTCTGTTCTTTCAGTGGACTTTAGCGTCCCCTCTTACTATGCTCCCACTCAAAGAGCTCGCACTGCTAGGGCGTCGTTCATCCCCTCCCCCACTGTATCCCGCAATATTGAGGTTATTCCTTGTGTGGCGGTAGTTGGGGCATGCCCTGAGATCTTTTTTGTCGACCCTGATCAGGCGCGCCCCCGGTGTTCATGGTGTAACGCCCTTGGACACTTGTATAGTGGCTGCACAGCTCGAAAACAAGCCCTCTTAGCCACCACCCAGGGGCCTAAACCAGGCCAAAAACGATCCCATGTGGCTGCAGCAGCAATTCCACAACCCACACAGTGGGTTCCCGTTCAAGACCTGTCCCCTGAGGCCTTACGCCTAGCAGTTGAAACAGCTAACCCCACTATTGGTATGGGATACCTTCGCGCTCATGCCCCCTTCCAATGGGCACCCCCTCCAATCTCCCATAGTCAACTCCCTCTCTCACCAAGCGCAAGGCATCTCCCACAGGGTGCCTCTCGTCAGCCACCCCCACTCAGGGCTCCGCGGCAACCCCACCAATTTCCACCAGCGATTTATCGCATCAACCCTCAGCTCCCAATGGAGCTATGCCCACCAGCATGGACTGGCAACCCGCGGCCTGTGGTAGAAGTGCCACCACAAAGAGTCCTACCCCAACCCCACAGTCCATTTCGCGCGGATCCTTTGCAGTGTTGGAGGAAGTGAATATGGACTCAGACTCATCAAATGGGGACACCGCGGAGGTCACCATTGAGCACCCTCAGGTCCTTCCCCTGCAACGGAGCGGGGGCAGCATCCTAGGCTGGCTTACTGGGTCCTCCGCCCCCCCACCCTCTCCTTCCCCTCAGAACCCTCGACGCTCCTCACGGATTGCAGCTAACAGTCAAGCTAAAGGACTCAAAACTAGCCGCCTCACAGCAGCAGGTTTAAGCGCTGGCAACCCCCAGGACATGGAGGGGAACAGCTATGAGTCCCCATGGCAGCACCCTGGCCCTGCAATCCATCAACGCAAATGGGTTGCGGGACTTTAAGCAGAGAGCCCGCCTCCTCCGAAACTTCAGGTCAGCACAAATTGACACCGCTGCTGTCCAGGAGCCCCATATCCTCCCCCACGAACAATCTGCATGGAATGAACAGTTTGGAGGCAACTCCTTCTGGACAAACCATGCCGCCCTTATTGTTTTGAATCCCCGGGTTAAAACCCATTCTTTTTCACAATATCTAGGTGGCCGCCTCATACTGGCCAAACTCACCACTCCTGACTTCTCCTTCTTCGCTGCAAGCATCTACCTGCCTAATGCAGGTCAGGAGCAAAATAGGCTCTTGGAAGAGCTCGTCCAACTCAATCTCCCACGGAATACAGTCCTCTTAGGAGATTTCAACACAACCATAAGTCACGTCTGTGACTCTTACCCCCCTGCAGCAAAGGAACGCCCTGGATCAAGTCGCCTCCAGGATTTCCTTCACCTTAGTGGCTTTATAGATGCGCTTCCACCCTCCGCGTCTGGCCTAGGTTGCATGAATAGGATCCAGTATGATGGAGGAGCTTTCCAGTCAGCGTCACGCATAGATATGGCACTGATTGGCCCCCTGCTAATTGGCCGCGTCTCCTCTCCCATCTCTCGTGACAACCATTTGAGTGATCTCAGGTCACTCACCGTTGTCCTCACCACCACACTTAGACCGTCGCGTAGGTTCTGGCCTAAGGTTGCCCCAGCTCTTCTCAACAACCCCTTCACTAAGGAGAAGCTGTCTATGACCATCCGGGAGACTCTCACCTCCCCCACCCCACCTGCTTGACCACAAGGCTAGATGGGCGGTGACCAAGGAGGGCATCACCCGCGTTGCTTACAACTGTGCCAAAGCCCAGATGACTGCAGCTCGCGCCAGAGTCAAAAGGGCGGAAGCCAGAATCAGACATCTAGAGCGAAACTGCCAGCCTTCGCCCTCTCCCAGATGGTTGGAAGACTGGGAAGCGGCGCAGGAAGCACTCCTCTTGGAGCTCACACTGCAGGAAGAACGGGCAGCAAACTTTACAACATCTCATTACTATGCTCAATGGGAACGCCCCACCCGCTTCTTCTTTCAGAAACAGAAAGCCCGGTCAACAGCGCAGGATATTACTGCACTATAGATTGGCACTACAACCACTTCAGATAAGGAGGAAATCACGCAGGAACTACACCGCTTCTACTCCAGCCTCTTCCATGCCACCCAGGTGGACCCATCGGACATCCAAGACTTCCTGTGGCGGGCTCCAGAGCCGCCCATTGACCCACGGGCTGATGAGGCTCTACTGGCGCCTATTTCCATCCAGGAGGTGATGGAAACCCTTCTGAAATCCCCACGGCTTAAAGCCCCAGGCCCAGATGGAATACCCTTCGAGGTGTACCTTCTGGAACCTGCAGTGATAGCCAGAACCCTCCGCGACCTCTTCGCTGCACTCTTGGTGAATGGCGAGGTCCTCCCCGACTCCAGAGGCTCAATCACGACCCTCATTCACAAGAAGTCAGACCGTGAGAACCTGGCGAACTGGCGCCCCATAGCGTTGATCAACACAGACCACAAGCTCTTCACGAAGCTTCTGGCCAACCGCATCACCAAATGGGTGTCACCTCGCCTCTCCTCATCCCAGTACGGTTTTATTCCGGGGAGGTCGTTATGGGACAACTATAATGACCTTCACGTGACTTTGACTGCTAACTCTCGTAAGGTGAATGGCTTTGTGGCTCTCCTGGATATGGAGAAAGCATATGATCGGGTAGCCTGGAAGTATATTGATTCTTCCCTGGCCCGCTTCCATCTCCCACCCGCAGCTAGGCGCTGGATATCAGCGCTCTATGACCAACTACACACCAGAGTCCTGGCGCCAATGGGTTTTACAGTGGCAGTACCAGTTGGACAAGGTCTCCGGCAAGGGGACCCCCTGAGCCCTATCCTTTTTAACATCACCCTTGACCCCCTCTTGGCCTCCTTACAGGACAAGCTAACAGGGATTCTGGTCCCAGGTAAAGCCCCCACACGCACCATGGCATTTGCAGATGACACTGCCATTGCATTTGGCTGCCCTGGGGATGTTGCCCTCGCTGCTGTGACCATTGAGAGGTACACCAAGGCGTCCAACGCCATGGTCAACACCTCCAAGACAACAGTTGTACAGGTCGGCTCCCCACCTTCCCCCCACCATTTGGTATTGAACCTGAGCGCGGTACCTTCCGTCACCTGGGCGTTCTCACCAACCAACAAGGAGTTGCGCTAAAAGACAATGAGGACTTGCTCCTTGCAGCAGTTAACTCCAGGATTGCCAGCTGGAACCGGCGGCACATCACCCCCAGGGTCGAGCTCTGATGGCCAATGTGTTCCTCCTCTCCAAAGTCTGGTTCCTAGCGCACGTCTGCCCATTCACAGATGCCTTTTATACGCGGCTCAATGTACTCCTCCGCTGTTGGATCTGGGGCTCAAACCATCCACCAATGGCCCTCTCAACCATTGCCCGACCCTGCAATGAAGGGGGCCTAAGGCTTCTGGACATGCGATCCCACACCACCGCAATCTTCCTGAAGTTCCTATGGCCGATTGTCTGCTGGGACGTGACCCCCATGCCCCAATGGGCGCCCGCCCTCCGCCAGTCAGTGTCAGCAGCTCTGGGTCTTCCTAGAGCATCTCTGACCTCATTAGGGGAGTGGCTCACAAACCACCCAGGCCATCGCCTAAAACCACCCTCATCCCCCTACTGGAACCAGGCTCTCCTTGCCCCGAAACGAGTAGGCGCGCGGATCCACCATGCCTTCACATACAGAAGGGAAGGCCCTGGCCTCAGCCCCCGTCACCATGCAATTGTGCACAATGGACAAGTTGTCACAACTCGCCTCAACCCCCAAGATCGTCCTCCCATCCGCCCAAGACTCCTTGAGCTCCTCCCTCCCTCCGTGAGATTTGACCTTAAGGAATTGTGGAAAGACGTCTATCACCCCATCCTGTCAGCAAAGGTGTCCAACACCTTATGGAGGGTGCTCCACTGTTCATACAGGACAGGGGACCGGACTGGCCCTACCTTCCAGCACCAAAGCTGCCCCCGCTGTGTGGAGCCTATTGACTTCCACCTCCATCGTTTTTTCACCTGTCCAGGTGTCGCCGCATTTTGGCCAAAGGCCCGCGCGCTCCTCCATGCTCAGCCCTGGTCTGGACACCCTGTACAAGACCTCATGTTTGAGAAGACATTGCCTGGTTGCCACCGACCCCTCCGTGTCCTCTCCTATGCCACAGCCATCTGTACCATCCATAACTCCTTCCTTCGTGCTGCCTTTGACCAGCAGGTGTGGACCCTTCCACACATGATCACCCACTTTCAGGTACACTTTGAGATGGCCCTGAAGGTCTGCACTATGTCGCCAACCCTCCCCCGCTCAGTTGTCACTGCAGCACGGCTCTGGCGCGCAAACCCCCTCCCTTTCTCGATGCCTCCTCCCTCCCCTTCCCTCGCCTCAGGCTCTTAGGAGCCCAGACGTAATTCAATAAACATCGATGATCCCCCTTGGGTTGGGACCATCTAGTACTAAAAAATAAATTGGTATAAGGTCATCTTAAAAATTATTTGAGGTGGGTCAACCTTGGGACAAATATACCACACCAACAATTTCTCTACCCAGTACAGGTTTTGAACTCAAAACATGCACTAGGGGTGGAAGCAGCTTTACCTGCTTGGCTAACCACCCTTTTGGTATAAGGTCATCTTCAATTTCTTCAATTTATTTGAGGTACGCCGACCAGGGGACAGACAATACTGAATCACAACACCCAAAATGACAAAATAAAACTATTAACCAAGTGGGAAGTGGAGACCGCTAACCCAACATGGCAGAGGGTGAGGAGGGGTCGTGGGGTTGTTTTCAGAAAGACCCACCTTGATCATAGGATGTTGGTTACAGTACCAGACCAGAGCAGAGAGCCAAGGCGTTGGGGCATCTGCATAGTGGGGGCTGAGGTCAGCGTAGTAAGAGTTTTCCACTTCCTCATCAAGATAATAATGGGAAAGTGATTCAACAAAAGCTGCGAGGAGAATTTCAGCTTCTTTGTGGGATTCAGGAAGTTGGGTGAAAAGGGAGATACTGTGGCGGGTGATTTTGGCTGAGGGGTTGAATGAAGCAAGTGTTGCGACATTCATTACAGCAACTTCAACATCATCGAATAGCTTTGAGATGTCACTGCAGGCAGATTCAGGGAAGTTGGGGGGAAAGTAGAGGGTGGGCAGGCCATGCTAGAGCTGAGCCACTGACTGGGCCACCGCAGTGCGTAGTTTCAGGCACTGAAGAGAGGCCACCGCAGCTAAGGCGAGCTGGTGGTCACTTTGGAAGGGGGCTGTATTGGGCAGAGGAGCGAAATGGTGAGAGGTAGGGGTTTCATCGAAGTCAGGAAGGAAAAATCCTGCCCAACCATAATCGCCTTGGCAGAGAGGTTGACCTGTATGCTTACTAATGAGGACATTACCTGATTTGTCAGTCTCAGCCAATAGATCCCATGGATTTTGGTTCACTGAATTAGTGGGGTTCAAATTCAGGTGGGTGGGATTGGGTGAATGGGCGGCTGCTTGGGTGCCAATAGTGGTCCAAGCATTGCTCTGATTGGCTGGGGTGGATTTAGGTGGGAGAGTGAGGTTGGAGGTTTGGGGGGGGGCTGATTTTCCATGCAGGCCCACTGAACGAGATTGGAGGGTGGGAGGGGGCAGCAAAGCACCCCATACTGAACCTTCAGAGGAGGGCTCAGAAGCCGCAGCAGCGGAATTGGCCTAAGGGCACGCTTTTTTTGCATGGTCAAGGCCAAAGCAGAGGGAAAAAAATCTGCCTACCATTATTTACCTGAGCCCAAAAAAATGATCAGGCGCTGCAGCCATACTAGCGCGGGGTGGGATTTGTTGGGCTATGACAGGGTGGTGTGAGGTGATGGTGGCTGTTGCACGAGGAGCAGCAAGGCGCCCTGCACCAGATGGAATGGCAAAGATGAGGTTGGGCTGAGTGCCATAAGCCATGAGCCCCTTGACCAACTGGTCATACAAAACCTGGGGTGGGAGGTGGGATGGGAGATTTGCAAAGGATACCACCACGTGGTGTCTAAAGGGAGGTGAGTACGAGTTTTGGGAATGAGGGTATTTTTACAAATTAGAGGAGTTTGTGCTACCGCTTCAGAGTCTGCCTCAGATTGGAACCCAACGTCAAAGTAGCTTTAAAAGGGCGGAAGTCTATAAAGCCAGCTGGCGCAAAGGCCGCAGTGGCTAGGTCAATAATTGCCTTATTGGCATATGGGAACAAATGCCCATAGTCCACTCTGAGGCAATGGCGAATGGTGGATTGAGGGAGGGCGAGAGGATGGGGGCGAGAAGGGTGGATGCGCGCCAGGTGGAGCGCTAAGTCCCATGGGGGACAAAATGGCTGGAAGCAGTGGGCGGGCTGTTTGAGCCCATCTGAACGCGCTTGCCCGTGGGGCAGAAAATGCTAAGCAGGGGTGCACCGCTGCCCCACACTGGGGTGGCAGGCGGCGGAGCCAAGGACATCAAAGAATAGGCTTGGGCAGACAGTTGTGGATAAATAAAACTTAAATTTAAAATCGCTCAAAAGTGACTTTGAGCGGTAAAAGAAAGTTCTCTTTTGGTATAAGGCCATCTTGTTAAAATAAAAATTAGAACTACCTGAGAAGATTAAAAGTAGGAGAAACTATTTTAGACAAATCAGCATGTCTAGTCTATTAGTTCT
Organism: Massospora cicadina; assembly: GCA_022478985.1. Lineage (NCBI taxonomy): Eukaryota > Fungi > Entomophthoromycota > Entomophthoromycetes > Entomophthorales > Entomophthoraceae > Massospora > Massospora cicadina. The sequence goes on from JAKSZP010000009.1 coordinate 251,355, forward strand.
AATAAAATATAAATGTTCAAACATCTTAAAGGAACCTTGAAGAGTATAAGATCGTTAATAATAAGCATTTATTGGGCACAAGCAATATTTTAAAGACATAAAAATTTTAATCATATCAGCCAGAATAACTCTGATAAAGCACATTATAATGTAGAGGTTTTTAGGGTAACTTATTTTTAAAATATGCGACCAGAAAAGTTTGATAGTAATAGTAAAGCTATACTAAAATTTAAATGACAGTATATTATGTTGTAAACAAATATCAAGTGCTATGTAGGTATAAAGACCCCTGATTCAATAATCTCTTTAGTTCCATTACTTAAAAATGAATTTACACACAATAATACAACTGCATTGGTGTAAAATAGTAAATTTGAAATTAGTCAGACGCTATGATGAACTTTATCACTATGTAGTACCTAGTATAGGTATAGTCCCTTCAGCACTTTCTAATAATCTATAAGGATAGTAAACATAGCAATAAAGCGATAAGCATGTAGAATCTAATATCTAGATGCTAGTAAAATAGATCTGATTAAGAGCATCATAGCTTTGGTATTAATACAATAAAGGCTTTACTCCGTATAGTATAAGTAAATCCTGGTAAACTTTATTATGCATCTTGGAAGAAGATATTTAGGGAAGGAGAAAACAATTATTTTTGTAAGATCTGACTAATATTATTTAATTAAGAACAGATATGAGAGTATTTGATTATCAAAAACATCCATTGAATGTCAACTAGTGAAAATCAGTCAGTACAGCTGATGTTGAGACATTTTTAATGAAAAGAGCCACTACAGCACTAAAAATAGCAAAATTAATAATGTAAAACTAAATTTCCTGCTAATATAGGAAGCTTCATATTGATTTATTGTTTTGCTTTTCATGTCAAACATATCATAACATTTATTTGCTTTTGAGAATTGTAATATCATTTAATGTCAAAAATATGATTATAAAAAAGATTATTGTTTTAAAATTATTTATTAAAAACTAGCAATAATATCATAAATTTATATATCCTCCTAAATAACAATAAGGTGAGTAAGGTGAGAAGCATAGCTATTCTTTAAATTACCCTATTCATACTGCCTTTAAGAGAGCTAATAAAAGCATTGATACCGCCTGGTTTGTCTAAGGAACAATATTTAAAATCTGTGATGGTATAATTAATAAAACATTTGGTAATTTTATAATCAATACAAATTTTGTCCTTGGTTATTAGATCAAAAAGTGTGCTACTTTATGTTACTACATTTCAATACTAACTAGATTTCTAGAGAAGATATAACTTGCAATTCCTTAATCAGCAAAAAACTTTTGTTATAACTTTTTATGTACTTCAAATAATATTTTAAAAACTTATTATAATTACCATAATATGAATATATTAATAATTTATAATTTATAAAATTTACCAGAGATATTAATAAGTTTCATAATTTCCATATGGTCTATATAAGAAATATTGAAGGCCTCAAAGATACAATTCTCAAGTCCTTATAAAGCGGTTGTGAGAGCTAATACTTTTAGACTTCAAAATAAACTAATATGAGAAGTATAAAGCGCAATGATGATATTTAAGTTGAATTTGCCCTAAATCGTATCTAGATATCTATAAGTTATTACCTATAGAAGCTCATGAGTATAGATCACAACACATAGTAGAGAGGTTGTAGTTTATGTACATTGTGTGAGGGTACAAATCTAAGTTTAACTTAACGTTAACCTTTGAGGGGTGGAAGGCGAGTCATTAGGGCAGACAGCTACAAACCTGAAGGTTGTGGGTTTGATTCTCACTCTTTACACATCAATTGGGGTGCCAGCTGAAGGAAGCTTTTGGAAGTTAGTAGGTCTAATAACATGAAAATTTTTCCCATGATGTAACCAGAAAAATCTGAGTACCAATCTCTTGGTGTAAAAACTTTCTACAATGGAGTTGACCCTGCTCAGGTTTCATGTCAATACTTTCTTTCTCTATTTCATAATGTCTATCCCCTGGTCAGCTTATCTCAAATAAATATTAACGTTAACTTTTGAGTTACATTGTGAACATGCAGGAGTTTGCTAATCACTAACAAAGTTGACTAGAATTACTGTAAAAGTATAACGTTATACCTCTACTTTATTCTCAAACTACTAAAGCTCATTGCTTATTAGACATGATCATGATATAATATAGGAACACAAGCAATATTAAAATTAGAACGCAGGAGTAATTTGGATGAGGCTATAGAAATATAATAAGGAAATTATAATAAAGTGATTGGATCTTATCAAGACAATGATAAAAAACTACACCATGTTTATAATCAGACTATAATAAAAAATGTGTGACCTATGTAATCTCATTATATGACATATAACTCAAACTTTTTTTAGTACTAGATGGTCCCAACCCAAGTGGGGGATTCATCGATGTCATATAGCTCAAACTTATTTAATTGAGTAATGCTATTACAAAGTAAAAAACATATTACTTTAGAGAGCAATTTTTATAGGTTTTATATGTCAAATCACTCCATTATAATTTAATTAAGTAGGTTGAGAAATGCGTCTAAACTTAGCATAAAAAATCATTCAACATCAAAATAATTGAGAACGTAGTAGTGATCTTACAATGCTGAAAGGGCTGTTATAAATTAACCTATATAGATAATAATCGCTTTAAGGTTTGCATAGGGATAGGCCCACTGAGCAACGGATGGATAATATGGAGATCATTGGGCCCCAAGATAAACTTAGTAAAATTCAATAATAAAATAAAGCAATAGCCTCAGTTAAAAATTTCAAAATAAAATATTTATTACAAATTGTTTCTGCTTTGTAATTTTTCTTCTTTCTACAAAATTTCTTTCTCCTCTAGACTTCTCCTCATGCTTATATATTAATGACTTTGGTCAATTCTGACCCATTGGCTTAGGCTATTCTTCTCCATTGTAAAGGGTTAGCCTCATAGCTGAGAGGCTCCAGAAGAATCTATCATTTTTGAGTTTTAAAAAAGCCTGATGGGCTCCTAGTGCAAGCAACTATTGTGGAATGAAGACCTGGAGTAATGCCCCCACTGCATTAGGTCTGCGTGAACCTAAGCACTACTAAATGTGGGCCTGATTGTGATTGGGAGTAGCTCATGATACTCCCTAAACTGACATATATCCACCCTGTTTATATACTTGGCAGACCGTCTGCACCAGCCAGGACAGGCGATATGCCTCTTATCCCCCTTGTGGGGGACAAAACCCAATAACCCCAAGGTTTAAGGCCCTTAAGGGGGAGAAGCTGAAGCCCTCCCCTTTGTTACCTGCTTTTTTAGCGTAGTTATGTTCTCCACCCCTTTTTTGTCCAGGAAGCCTTTGAGTCCTTTCAGATCTGCTGCCACTTTCTTTCATGATTCATTTTGCCACCAACTGGCTCATGCTGATTGAACCAGTAGCTAGCCAAGCTTCAGGCCAACTTGGAAAACTGCAGCATTTATAGTAGGCAGGTGCACCAAAGCGCAGCCAACCAGGATTGCACCTCCCTTGTCCTGGGGTCCACACCTGTGCAACCCTGCTCGTGGGGAGGCTGTTTGACAGGCACCATGCAAAAATTCATACCCCCCTTACTGCCCATATTATCAATCAGGAAGTGGTAGACACCTGCGAGAACAAGACAGCTCAGTCATCACTACCATCCCAAACTTCCTTCAGGCCACTACAGGGCCCAACCAACTTACTTCTCTGGATTCTGGTGTTAGCTACTCCCCTGTGTTTCCACAGGATTTTCCCAGTTGTGTCACGTGAAGGCCCCAGCTTACCCTAACTAGCTCACTGAATCTATCATTCTTTGAGGTTTTGTGTGCCCGTTAGGGAACCCAGTGCAGGCAACTTTTCGGGATGAAAACCTGGGGTACTTCCCCCTGCTGCACTGGGGCTGCGTGAGTCCAAGCACCACCAAAGTGGGCCTGGCCATGAGTGGGGTGGCTCATACCACCCCATAACTGACATATTCCTTCATGTTTGGTATACCAGGTAGCTAAGGCTACCCAGCTAGTTCAGATTTATGCCTCCCATCCCTTACTGCGAGGAATGAGACCAGACTGACCCCCAAGTTGGACTTACTTGAGGAAAAAGGATTGCCATAGCTTTCTACAGCTATTTATAGCCGGCTCTTGAAAATAGCCAGGGAGCTTGTTGCCTGGATTCCTTCTGAAGGGAAACAACGCTGGTTTCTGGAAAGCAATAGGCCATACATCACCTCCCCTATATCGTTCACCAGACCCTGAACCCCTTCTTGTCTGCAAGCAGACTTGGTGGGCCATACGCAATCAGGATCTCTGGACATGCAAGATGACCAGAGGATAACTTACACCCTGGTTGGTTGCTTCATACCAAAGTAGAACACTATTCCACACAGCATCTGCTTCTGGACACTCTATGAAGATGTGCTTTGCCGTCTCCTCCCCTCTGCACACCTTACAGGCATACAGAAGGTCATCCTCCTTATGCTTAATCCACTCATGCAGAGTCACCCCAGTGACCAAGATGTTACTACGGAGTTGTAAGAGAATGTTCTGAACTGGTATAGATTATAATCCTTTAACTCTCCTCCCCCACAGGTCCATCAGGACAGGTCACATTTTGCAAGTGATCTGTGACAAGTATTCCAGGCAAAGCTCTCTGTCTTGTAGCTTCTGGAACCTGGCAGTTGTGAAATCTGAGAGGCAGACACCGCTACCTCCCCCCACCTTGAGCCAGTCCCGAAGGACAAAGAGGCTTTCCCATTTGGGGTATCTCCAGCCTTCTCTTCCTCATGGGAACACTCACCAATCCTGCCCTCCACGACCTTCTTAATGGGCTTCCTCAGCCTCTAATGCAGCCAGAGAAGAAATTGATTCCCTCCAGCAAGAAGGCAGTTAAGTTGCTTCCACAACTTACCATGCCTTCCTTACCAGCACCTTGGAGGTACTGATAACATTTTTTAGCTGCTTCCACCTAAGCACCCTATGGCCATCGCCATCAAGGAGGTCCCCTAGTGAACCGCCCCAATAAAGAGCTTGAAGGCCTTGCGCAGACGAGGTTCCATCTTCAGTCCCCAAGCTTCTCCCCAAAGGGGAATCGCCCAGATCCTTTCAATGGTCCACTCTCCACCTTTAATCTACCCTTGCTGCCCGCCCAAGCTCTAAAGTAATCCTTCCAGTAGTTTGGTAGGTTCCCCACGCTTAGAATTGCCCCCTGATTCATTCCCCAACTGACATCAAAATTCTTGTTCTTACTGTCCTTGCAAGCCTTAGAAAGGTATTCCTCCAGTATTGGAGACCAACAGATGGCTTTTCCCTCTCAAGCGACCCGTGAAATCCATTTCAGCTGCAGTGCTTTGATCATATTCCTGAAGTTAATCTGACAGATGCCCCTTCTTCACCTCCTGACACAAGTTAGAGAAACTGATTTTTGACGCCCGCCCTTGCCAAATGAACTGAATGATTGAACTCTGTATTCTCCTGATAGATGATGCCGGCAGTGGAACAAATCTGGCAATGTACCATAGTCTGGAAAGAATGAAAGTGTTTATGAAAATGGCCCTGCCCCAATAAGATAGGTGGGTCATTGCCACAGCCAAGCCGCTTTTTTAAGTTCCGCTTCAAGTTTAGCCAAATTTCATGCGGCAAAGCCCACCCAGGATGGGACACCCAAAGTACATATAATCCTCCTTTGTTGCCATCCAGGGGATCGAGCTCTTAGGTGTCACACCCGATGTCGCCGTTCTGTCATTGGGCAAAGCCCTGGATTTCTACAGATTGACCTTAGCGTTGCTTACGTCTGGTATATCTTCATAATGTTCATCACCACCCTCTCCTCCTCTGACAAAACATAAATCCACATATCATTTGCAAACATTGAATGAGAGTACTCCTCGCCGTTGATGGTAAGTTTCCTCCAGTTTGACTTTCTGGGAGCCACTGAAAGGGTCTCTATTGCAAAGACAAACAATAAGGGAGATAGAGGGCCTCCCTGACGCACGCCCTACACACCTTAGGGGTGGTAGAGGACCCAATTAATATTGACAACCAATGAGGCCTTCTCATAAATCTCTTTAAGCAGTCTCTACAAATGCCCCATGATTCCAACCCTGCTTAACACTTTATAGAGAAACTCATGATCCACCCAATCATACGTTTTCTCTTGATCAAGCAACAGTAGCCACCACCTCTGGTCATACTGTTTACTTTCCCACTCTTCTATCAGGTGAAGCAGCATCAAATTTTCATTAATTGAACGTCCTGAGATAAACTTATTCTGCTCTTTCCCAACAACTTCCGCCACAACCCCCTTTAGTTGATTGGTTAGGATCTTCATTAAGATCTTAGAGTCAACGTTAAGAAGAGTCAAAAGCCAATAGTTCCCCATGAAGGAGGGATCGCCCTTCTTATACAACACCACCACCACACCCTTTGAAAACGCTGTCCCAATTATACCGAAGGCTAGGAGTTGATTGTAAAGCTCAGCAAGCATCTCAGACATTTTTGCCCATAAAAATTAAAGAGCTCCAAAATCAACCCATACTCCCCAGGAGCCTTGCCAATCTTGCCTTTGAAGATGGCGTTTGACACCTCCGATTTGTAGATCTTGCTACCTAGGTGCATCTGAGTCTCCTTTAGCAGTACCCCCAGTCTGCTTGAGAGTACTTTAGATGCCTTCAGGTCATTCTCAGAGGGGCCATAAAGGTCCATATAGTAGGATTTGGTCACATCAGCCATGCGAGCTGCATCCTTCACCTCAACTCCCCCATCACAAAGTGATAAGATCCTCGCCGAGGGTCTGAATGCCCCTACTGCCTTGTGGAGTAGGGCCACACTGCTGTTAGAATCCTCATCCTATTTAGGCTTCCTTTGTTTGAGGCGATCCACCATGAAGGCTCACATCGATTTTGCATACAATTCAGCCATGGCCGTGTAGGCAGATGCCCCCATGACTGCAGCCTGCTTTCAGGTATTCTTAAAGCTCCTCTCCAAGGCTTCATACCTCAAACGCATGGCCCCTAGCTGCCTCCCAAAGATTTCCAAGCCATCTTGAGATCAGCCTTTATCTGCAACCATTTTACTGAAACATAAGGCTTCCACACAATATGGCTTCTCCACTACCTCACCTTCTTCCTCATGCTATCTTGAAGTGGACTCCACTTCATGAGTTCAGGGTTCAGTCTCCAGATCCCTTTCCCTGCAGAAGCAACCTGGGGTCACTGATCAGTAGTTTCAGGGGCCTGTGGTCTGAAGCACCTGGATCATGATTCCGAAGGATCAACTTGAAGCAACTAAGGAGAGGTTGGGGCACTGACACAAGGTCAATGCGGGAGAAATGATCCCCCTGGATGTGATTCCACCCAGTCTACCCCTCCTCACCACGGCCAGCTCTCCACACATCAAGTAGGCCGAGGTCAATCATCAAACCAGCCAGCTCATGGGCTCCAGGATCAGAGCTCCAGTTGCCTGAAGCCCCAACCCTGTCACCCCTAAAGCAGACACAGTTCATGTCTCCCCCAAGCACTACTGAACCCCCAATGCCTTCCTCATGGATCCTCAGGCCGACCTTCTGGAAGTAGGCCTTCCATTCAGATCCATAATTGGACGAGTAAATGCTGATAAACCAAACTGATTCCTCTCCAAACAGTGACATCACTGTCACTGCTCTTCCTGAAACCTTTACCCTTTTATCCAACACCTTAACCTTGTCCGCCCACCAGACCAAGATACCCCCTTAGCTTCTCCCCCTCCCTCTTTCCCTCCCCTAAGGTCGAGTCTGAGTTTGGTTGATCCACCAAGTGAGAGTAAAATGATTGTTTTAGAGAAACTGGAAATCCCAATCCTCTTCCACCCCAGGTTTGGACTTAGTCTCAGTGAGAAAGCCAATATCTATCCCGTGTTGTTGCATTATGAGTTTCACCTGCTGCCGCTGCTTGAGTACATTCAGACCCTGTGCGTTAGCAAATTCAACCCAGATCGCCATAGGTTTAAGCTGAAGAGGCTTTGATGTCAGGATCCAGGGGGTCCCATCCTCTTCCACCTCAGCTGGTTTAGCGGGACACGTTTCTTCCCTTTCCAGTACTAGAATGGGCCAGGAGTGGAGGCTGCTTGGTCACAACAGCCTCTCGAATCTTAACATTGACAGGGTCCTCAATAGACCCCTCCACTTCGGTTGGAGGCATTGGGTTAGAAGGCGCTGGCCCACTATTGCTAGCATGCAGCATCTCCCTCACCTCCACCTCTTCCCCTATGGGATTTGCGCGCTTTGGCCCACCTACATCTCTAATAGTCACCCACCTCTTATGCGATCGAGTGATGGGGAGAACCACATCTGTTTGGAAAGCAGCCGTTTCAAATATGTCCTTTGCAGATTGGGACAAAGCGCCACATAGCTCTATTTGGAGTATAACGGCTTCCCGCGCCTTCCAGGTCCACTTTAGCTTTTTGTTGACCTTCCTTGCGCTTTTCAGCACTCCAGTCACCGCCTCTGAAGTGATGCCAGCCACTGCCTCCTCACTTGATTTTCCTGACATCTCAATCAGCTTCTCCAACGCCTTCTGGAGAGCCAACTTGTCCTTCTCAGAGGGCGCCATTACTGGCACCCCCGCGCTAGGCCACTAGGCTTGGCCACTGCCGCAGGAGGTTGAACCTGAGGACATTTGGCTCTTACGTGCCCCTTCGCTCCACACAAGAAGCACCAGTCCAGAGGTACCACAGGGACACTCCATGTCCCCACAGTGACTGAGCGAGGCAACTCCCCATATGATTTCAAAACTTCTACCTTAAAAACCCAGTCCCCACATCCACGGTGAACTTCTTCAAACTACCGTTTTTCTGCATAAAGTTCTTTATCAGCTTGTTTTCATTAAAAAAAATACTCTGCCAAAGCCTTTTTGCTGAGACATCATGGCCCCTCTAGTGATCACAGGTGGTACGTCCCTCAGAATGAACCTTCTGATCTCAGTGCCAATGTCAAGACATACAGCCTCCTATCTCTTTGTGCTCAAAATGGCATCCAAAAACTGTTTCTTTTGAAGCTTAGACTGGAAGGTCATAAGTTTCAACCCATGAGCTAAAAGTGAAATATGGAGTGAAGCGAACCCACACACCTTAATCACCCTTGACCATGAGCATCTCCTTAGACCACTCAGTCTTCACTTCCACGGCGTGAACCCTCTTGAGGCTCTCCACCATGCTCGCCATCAGATCCTTGGATGGGCCAGAGTTCCCCACTTCGAAAAGCTTGGATCTGACACCAAATGCATTAGCAGCCACTTTTGAAAAAGAGACCGAAGCCCCCTGTGCAGCAGAGGCCACCCACGCTGTTGATTTGTTAACAAAGTTGTTCTCTCCGGTTTGTTTTTGTGATAAAGTTTGCTCTCCAGGCCCTTTTTGTGTGGGAACCATTGCAGCCCTTTCAGGTTGGTCCATCTTTTTGGTAAGTGAGTGCAACCTCTTTTGCTGCACCCGTGTAAACCCATGTAAGCTACTGGCTGATATCCAGGTTTCAGGACAGCCTAGAGATCCGCGGTGATTATTGTAGACAGGTGAGCCAAATCCCAGCCAATCAGTATTGCCCCACCCTTGACGCTGAGACCTGCTTTTACAGTGTCCCACCTTGTAGGGAAGTAGTGTTACAGACAATACACCTGACTCTTGCCTCCCCTTCCTGCCCATATTCCCCCTAAAGGAGAGTGGAAGCACCCAAGAACAGTTTGGGTTACAGTCGTTAGCTTTCATCCCACTCCCAATCCAGGCCACTACAGGACCCTTCTAGGGCACCTCTCTGAGAGCTGGTGTTGGTTACTAACCCGTGTTTCCAATAGCTTTCCTCGGTCACACCACACGAAGGCCCTAGCTTACCCTACCTAGCTCCCAAATCTATCGTTCTTGCATTTGACATTACCTTATTGCCTTATTTCAAATCGATTTAATAAGTATTCTTCTGATAATCAGTTTTGACGAATATTAATCAATCTGCCACAGCTATTTGAGGCTTATCATTTAGTCATATCAATTTCTCAACGTACCCCCACCCTTGACTGGATAATAAATTTTCTATTGCTTATACGCCCAAAGGAACTTCACATGCACATGATTACCAATTTGACCACTTGTGGGGTCCTTGATAGTGTAGGTGTCAACAACTGTTTTCTCAGTTATTCTGAATAAACCAATCCAGAAATTTGCCAACTTATGCGTTTGTTCAAAACCATGCTGATCATGAAATAAAACCATCTCTCCTTCTTTGAACTGGGCTATCCCAATATGCTTTACCTGATTGGTGGCCTGATTCTTTATCCTCTTGGTCAATCTAAAGGGGTGCACTTCAGTTTGCAGCTTGATTAAAGTGTTCTCCAGGTTGGTCAAGTAACGTTGCAAATCCACTCCTCCAGTTTCCTCTATGCAGGAGTAAAGTAATGCAGGCATGCCGGGATGCCTTCTTGTAAAGCAGCTGAAAAGGAATTCTTTTAGTCATGGAGTGATAAATGATATTATAGGCGAAAATGGTGGTCGAATGAAGGGTACTCCAATCCACTGGTCTAATTTTTCTCCAGCTTCCTGATTATATTAACCAGCATTTTTTTCCCTTTCGACCAAAAATTAGAATCAGGATGGTATGGGGTTAGTAGAGCACAGTGGATGAACATTAATATGTCAACTTGAGGAGAATATGTGTGGTTAAGTTAGTTCCATTGTTTATGAGGATGAACTGTGGACAGCCATGCCATTGAATGATTCATTCCATTATGAGCTTTGCAACGGTGACTGACCCCAAATCTCTTATCACTCTTGTCTTTACCCACCTGGTTAAGTAGTCTATTGCTAACAAGCTATACTTTAAGCAATTTGTGCATGTTGTGGGATCCACCGATGGATGCCACAAATAATTTATTAAAGTGAGAAGTTTACTTTTTAATAAAAAGTAATAGTTAACGCTTTGTTAGAATTTTTTATGTTTTTTATTATAAAGCAGGGCCAAAACTAAAGAATGTCCTTTTCTCAATAATAGTTTTTCCTATTTAAACTAGTTCAGATTTGAGATTATGGGTATTCAAGGCAAAAGTATACAAAGCTGAGTTATCTAAATTAGGAAATATAGGCTTTCAGCCTATCAAATCAAAGATAAAATTTTTTTGAGGCAAAACTGACCTATGTGGTAACAATTTGATGAATTGTATCCGATCACCAGCAAGTAAAATCTTCTCACCTTGGTGGTGGTCAGACTCGTGTGGTAATGATTAGTTAATTTTGCACCCTATCATTGTCAAGTAAAATCTTCGCACCTCAGAGGTGATCAGATTCAAGTAGTAACAAACACCTCAAATTTGGCTGAGAAGTCAGAGAATTACTATTATCAGTTCTTACCTTATTACGCCAAATTTGGTTATAATCCTTATTTTCCAATAGTCAGGATTCCACCAAGAATCCACTAAAGTCTTTTTGCCATTGGTACTCATATTGTTGATTACCACAATATTATTTGAAGATTGGGCAGGAGATGGGCCAATCATGGTAGCAGATTTGGGAGCACTCATAACTCCAACATTCTTTCTCCTAAGTCAAGAAGGTGAATATCTGACATTGCCCCCCTCAAGAATGTTGGGAGGGGTGTAGGGTCATAGTGACAGACATTCTCCTTTTCAATCTAAAAAAAGAATGTTGGAGGTATTAGTGCTCTCAAATCTGCCACCATGATTGGCCCATCACCTGCCCAATTTTTAGATAATATTGTGGATATCAATGATATTTTACCCACAGCAAAAAGACCTTAGTGGATTCTCAGTGGAATCCTAACAACTAGAAAAATATGATTATCATAAAAATCAGCTTAAAATATTTATACACTTTTCTTTCTCATTGCAAACACTTTTGCAACCCATTCAATTCAAGACTAAATCTAGTTTGATAATCTCTTAGAGGGGATTAGTCTGCGCCCATGTCTGGGAGCAGTTGGGCAAGCAAGGCAAGAGGAGCAGGCGGAAGGCCCGCGGCCTCTAATGTTCAAAAACGCCCCAGAGAATCCGGCGGAATAGAAAAAAAATCTAAAAAACTGGCAGTCACAATTTCCCCAGAGATACTCGCGTGGCAAGCACGATGCAACCAGTACATCAACATGCCACATTCCCAGCCACTTTCGTCGGTGGAATTTGGAGTCCGTGTGTATCTGGACATCCAAAAAATGGCCCTATGGGAAAAATTTTGTAAAGATGTACACAAAATTTTCCCGACTGCGGTGTATGTTGCACCTCACTCCATGTCACGCAGTTGGCTGGACCTAGGTTTTGAAAGCAAAATAGCAGCAGATGAGGCTGCAGCAGTGCACGTAGTGGTCAACCTCCCCGAAGGGCAACAGGTCATCGAAACTAAATGCACCAGATGGACAAAATCAAACCAAATTTTCCTCACGTTTGACTTTTTGCCTACTACGGTAAAATGTGACATTTTGGAGCAACACCTGAAAGATGGTCTCGCCATATATGGCGAAATACAATCTTTCAAAATGCAACGTTTCATGCTGATGCCACACCTGTGCACCGGCAAAGCCAACGCAGTTCTGACCCCAACTGAGGAGATTGCGAAGGACCTAACCCAGATCCCGCACTCCACCTTTATTGACATTGCAGGGCACACCACCCACCCATTCCGGGTAACCGTGGACAGCGCGCCCCCCATTTGCACCCACTGTGATGCGTTTGGCCATAAGGCACATGCGTGCCCCATCAAAGAGGGCGTTACATTCCAAGAGCACCCCTCGGTGGCCATGGCCAGTGGAGAGGCGCACTACAAACCAACTGCAAGCACCAAAGAGGCTTTCCCATGGGGAGCACAAGGCTGCTACCTTTTGGTAAAGCCCATCTCCCCACAGGAGCTGAAGAAGGCCAAGCAGGCCCATAGGACCGCGGCCAAGGAAGCAGCCAAGGTCACCACCACCATCCCACACTCACAACGCCAGGAGGACATGGAGACCTTTGCAGCGGAAGCAACTCGGGAATCTATCACCCAATCAGATTGGGAGGCCCAAGCTGAATGGGCCACTCAATCCGAGGAATCGATGGGAGATTTGATCTCACCCAATCGCTGCACCCAAGCCCCGGTTGAAACTGACTTGGGACCTATCCCAACTGAAAAAAAAATTTTCTGCCCCACTCGACGGTGCACCGAACTTATCCGCACCACAAAAATTCGTCCGACATTGGGAAAACAAAAAGCGAAGGCCAAAGCCAACGCGACTCTTTCCACAAAAATTAACAAAACCCCAATAGCGTTGCTGCTAATACCTGCACTGCACCGAAAGCCCATGGGGACCTGGAAGAGGCTGGTGGGCCAGGGGGCCCACTCCCTTGCACCTAAGGTGCGATGGGGGAAACCTTCACTCTAGGGATGCTGAATATCGCTGGACTCAAGGCCTCCCCATCCTGGGCTAGGAAACTGAGATTTTTACAAAATAATTTACCCGTGGATATCCTGGCCATCCAGGAAACCCACTGTCCATGAGGTTCCGAGGATGCTTGGAAAACAATGCTCCTACCATCACTATCCTTTTGGTTGAAGCACTGTGGGGTGCTAATTCAGAAAAACAATTTTTTCAAATTTACATCTTCAGAAACATTCCTAAATGACCGAGTGCTCATTGTCACCTTCTAATGGGCTGATGTGGCACACACAATCATCAACATTTATGCCCCAAACAGTGCACAAGAGCATCGGGAATTTTTCTCGTTGGTCAAATCCCTCCTGCTACCCCCCGATTCTTTCCTAATTGGCGACATGAACTGTTGGCTAACCTCACCAACGGACCAGTGGCCGCCCTCACCCCGCGCCCCACAGGGTCACATAGAACTATGCATTCTAAAAGCCACCCTTGGGTTAATGGATGCGCTGCTGCGACATGCCCCACTGCTCAAAAACATGACGCATCCCCACATCCACAACGGCCAATTAAGGTCCATGACCTGCATTGACCTTATTCTAGCGCTGGCAAAATTCCAACCCCACATCTCCCACTTCAAAACAACAAAAATGGAATTCTCTGACCACCAACTGGTCTTGATAACCTACCATCTACTTGTCACAGTTGCAAAGGCCCCACATTGGTGCAAAATCCGCCCCCAGAGCTTGCGTCGCCAGGATTTTCCACATGGGTGGAAGAGGCAACTTTGGCAAAATTCGTTTGTTGCACCATTTTGCGCGGACCCCATTTCCACATGGGCAACTTTCAAAAAAGACACCATCCGCTACTATCGCCATCTCTCATCCAGACGCTCACGAGCCACATTTGCAGTTATATTGCATGCGCTGGTGGAATTGGCCCACTTGGAGTCCAACATTCCAGCCTCAGGATATAGCCCTGCATGGGGCCAGAAGTGGGCGGAGGCAGCAGCCCACCTCAACGCACTTGAAAGGCAACACAAACATCAGGTTTGTGTCCAATACAGGGCCACACGCATCACTAAAGGTGACAAGTGCACCGCATACTTCTTCAAAAAAATTTTTGCACCATGCCAGAGCGTGGCCTGCACACAGGTGTGAAGATTGGATAATTCTATTGTGGACACACCAGCCGAAGTGGCAATTGAAATGCAAAGATATTACTCGAGTTATACTGGAGCTGAACCAATTCAGCTGGCCAAAATGGCGGAATTTCTTGACAGAGCTCATATCCGCACCATTTTCTGATACCTGGAAATGATAAATTTAATTACTCCAAACGAATTATGGACTACCATTAGCGGTGCGCCAAACCGAAAATGCCAAGGCCCAGATGGCATTCCATATGAGTTCTATAAAAAATATTTTAGGTATATATCCCCATTGCTGCTAGCCTCACTCAACCAAAGCCTGTTGGAAATGCGCCTCCTACCAGGAGGACATGAGGCTTTTACAGTCACACTCTTCAAGAAAGGGGATAGGCTAGACTTAGCCAACTGGCACCCCATTTCTCTAACAAACACAGACACCAAAATTTTAACAAAAATCATGGCTAACCGTTTAGGGACTGTAGCATCTGCCACCATCTCTCCAGAACAATTCGGTTTCATCCCCAGAAGGTCAATTTGGGATAACGTGCACTCTGTGGCTAATGTGTGTCAGTCCACAGCCTCTGGGGCACTTGTATTCTTGGACCAACAAAAGGCCTATGATAGAGTAAACTGGGAATACCTTAGGGCCTGCCTCCAACAATTCCGCCTACCTCCCCGCTTCATTAACTGGGTGATGCTGCTCACGGAATCTGCAACAATGGCTGTGCGTGGCCCAGGCTTCCTAACGGAAGTAGTCCATCCTCAAAGGGGACTGCGACAAGGGGACCCCCTGAGCCCACTCTTATACAACTTCAGCCTTGACCCACTACTTTGTAAAGTGAACGCCCAACTCACTGGGGTCCATGTGCCAGGCCAAACCCCAGTCAAGATGATGGCATTTGCAGATGATTGCGTGGTGGGGGTGTCTAATAACAAAGATGCACGCGCGCTTGAAGCCCTCATCCAGGAATATTCCCAGGTAAGCAACGCGGCACTGAACGCCTCCAAAACCGAAATCATCCTCCTTGGTCAGTTTCAGAACTGCTGGGCCCCAGCAAGTAGTATCCAACTTAGCCCAGCTGCTCGCCCAAGTCCACGCCTTACTAACTCAAAACACACCGCTCCACTGGTGCTCCCCTTTGTGCCGCGACCTGAATAGGAACGGTACGCCATCTGGGCGTGTGGTTGGAGGCAGGAGGATACGCGTCAGCAGTAATGGAGGGCCATATACTGGACAACGTGACGAAGCGAATCGCCTCTCTCAGAGCCCACCCTACT
This sequence comes from Massospora cicadina, assembly GCA_022478985.1. Lineage (NCBI taxonomy): Eukaryota > Fungi > Entomophthoromycota > Entomophthoromycetes > Entomophthorales > Entomophthoraceae > Massospora > Massospora cicadina. The sequence continues at coordinate 267,159 of JAKSZP010000009.1, forward strand.
ACCCTCACTGGCAGGGTTGTTCTTGCCAACTCTATGCTCCTATCCAAAGTCTGGTTTGGAGCCCACGCCATCCCCTTCTCCCCAAGCTTCTTCAAATCCCTATATGCTTTGCTACAAGGTTGGCTTTGGTCAGGCCGCCCTCCACCAGTACGGCTAGAGGTCATGTTTGGCCCTCATCATCATGGTGGCATGGGCCTACTTGACTTCAAAGCCCATGCCGCCAAGATCCTAGGCACCTGGATTGCGGCCGTCACTGCTCCTACACTCCCCATCCCAACACTGGTCCCGCGCAGCCCGCTCCAACTTCTCCCGAGCCTTGGGCCTCAACAATCCATCAAACCCCCACTCCCTGATGAAATACCTCGCATCACACACATCAGCCACAGGTCCTCACGGGACCAAAACCCACTACAAACGAATCCTACTCTTCATGCGAAGCGCAGAGTGGAGAATTCATATTAGTGGACATACAACCCGAAGAGGCCGCCCCTCTCCTCAGTTCACACAAGAGGTACAGGGCTACCCATCCATGATGGCGTGACCCCATTCGACCCCAAGTCATATCCAGGGTGGACTACCTGGACATGATGGACATCCCTTATTCCACTGAGACCCAAAAGACTATCTGGAAATACGCACACCATCCTCTGTTGCAGCCTCAAGTCCGCTCCCATGTGTGGCGCTGCCTGAGGCGGGTGTATCATACAGCTGAGTGCTCTAATGCTTTACACTCATCCTGTGTCGTGTGTGGCCAGTATGGAACGCTGTTTCACCGCCTGGAGAAGTGCCCCACCTCTAAAGTGATATGGCGCGAAGTCCAACGTCTGCTAGGCCAGGATCAAACAACATCCCTTCAGTCTGTCAAGAGATATGTTTGCTTCATCAACACACACACACACCCACACACACACACACACACCCTTCGTGCTCTGGTGGTTGCAATCGCCATGTGGACTATCCACACGATTGTCTTGGATGCCATCGCCGGATCCATCCCCACCCTCCCCTGAAGCTGTCCACAGATTCCGGTCTCATTTGGTGGATCACTTTCAAGCGTGGATGTTTGGATATCTCCCACCACGTCGCCGGCAGCTGGTCTCCTCCTGGTTCCCAGTCTGGTTCATCAAATCAGACCCCTTCCTCCACACGTGCTCAATAGTGGCTACGCCCCCTACACACGTTCCCTCCCCCTTCCCATAAGTGGCGTTCCCGCTGGCAACAAGAGATAGCATCGCTTCTCTGGGGTGCCTCACCTGGTACTAAGTTTTGTCTCGTCTGAGTCATATTTGGAAGTGTCCGTCCCATGGTCGGCTTTCCCCACAATAAATTTGAATTTAAAAATCAGCTTAAAAAACTTTTCTCTCTCGTTGCAATCATTTTTGCAACTTCATTCAATTCAAATCTGAATTTATTTTTGATAATCTCACAGAGGAGATTAGTCTGCACTCATGTCTGGGAGCAGTTAAGCAAGTAAGGTAAGAGTAGCAGGTGGTAAGCCTGCAGCCTCCAACATTCAAAAACGCCCCGGAGAGACTGGCATAATAGAAATTTTTTTAAAAAACTGGCGGTCACTATTTGCCCAGAAATCCTCGCCTGGCAAGCATGATGCAACCAGTACATCAACACGCCGCATTCCCAGCCACTTTCGTCGGTGGTATATGGAGTCCACATGTTTCTGGACATCCAACAAATGGCTTTATGGGAAAAATTTTGTGATGTGCACACCTTTTTCCCAACCACGGTGTATGTCGCACCTCACTCCATGTCACGTGGTTGGCTGGACCTAGGTTTCAAAAACAAGGAGGCAGAAGATGAGGCTGCTGCGGTGCGCATAGTGATTGACCTCCCCAAAGGGCTACAGGTCGTTGAAACCAAACGCACCAGATGGACAAAATCAAACCAAATTTTCCTCCCGTTTGACTTTTTGCCTACTATGGTAAAACGTTACATTTTGGAGCAAAACCTGAAGGATGGTCTTGCCGTTTATGGCGAAATACAATCTTTTTAAAATGCAACGTTTTATGCTGATGCCACAACTGTGCACCGGCAAAGCCATCAAAGTTCTGACCCCAACTGAGGATATTGCGAAGGACCTAGCCCAGATCCCGCACTCCACTTTTATTAATATTGAAGGGCATACCACCCACCCTTTCTGGGTGACCGTGGACAGCGCGCCCCCAATCCGCACCCACTGTGACACATTCGGCCATAAGGCACATGCATGCCCCACCAAGGAGGGCGTCAAATTCCAAGAGCACCCCTCAGTGGCCATGGCCAGTGGAGAGGCGCACTATGAACAAACCATAAGCACCAAAGAGGCTTTCCCATGGGGAGAACAAGGTTGCTACCTACCAGTAAAGCCTATTTCCCCGCAAGAGTGGAAGAAGGCTAAGCAGGCCCACAGGGCCGCGGCTAAGGAAGCGGCCAAAGCCCCCACCGCTATCCCACACTCCCAACACCAGGAGGACATCGAAACCTTCGCGGTGGAAGCAACTTGGGAATCCATCAACCAATCAGATTGGGAAGCCCATGCTGATTAGGCCGACTGATCTGAGGATCTGATGGGTGACTCAAATTCACCCGATCTTTGCAATAAAGCTCCAGTTGAAACTGACTTGGTCTCCAATCTAACTGAAAATTTTTTTTGCCCTGCTCAATGGTGCACCAAACTCATCCGCACCGCAAAAAATTCGCCCAATGTTAGTGAAATAAAAAGTGAAGGCAAAAGCCAATGCAAACCTTTCTGTAAAAATTAACAAAACTACTGATAGCGTTGCTGCAAACACCCACGCTGCCGTGAAGGCCCATGGGGATCCAGAGGAGGCTAGTGGGCCCAGGTGCCCACCCCCTCACACCTAAGGTGTGATGGGGGAAACCTTCATTTTAGGGATGTTAAGTATCTCCGGACTTAAGGCCTCGCCATCCTGGGCTAGGAAACTGAGTTTTTTACAACAAAATTTACCCGTGGATATCCTGGCCATCCAGGAGTCCCACTGTCCATGAGGTTCCAAGGAGGCTTGTAAAACCATGCTCCTCCCATCCCTATCCTTTTGGTCAGATCACTGTGGGGTGCTAGTTTGGAGAAACAATTTCTTCAAATTTTTATCATCGGAAACCTTCCTCAATGGCCAAGTCCTTATTGTCACTTTCTTGTGGGCCAACGTGGCGCACACTATCATCAACATTTATGCCCCAAATGGTGCATGAGAGCATCGGGAATTTTTCTCATTGGTCAGAACCCTCCCGCTACCCCCAGACCCTTTCATAGTTGGCGACATGAACTGTTGGCTAAATACACCAACAGACCGGTGGCCCTCCTCCTCTCACGCCCCACAGGGTCGCATAGAACTGTGCGTTCTAAAGGCCACCCTTGGGTTAATGGATGCACTGCCACGGCAAGCTCCGCTGCTCAAAATATGACGCGCCCCCATGTCCACAACGGCCAATTATGGTCCATGTCCCACATTTACCTTATCCTTACGCCGGCGAAAAACCAACCCCAAATTTCCCACTTCAAAACAACAAAAATGGAATTCTCTGACTACCAACTGGTCTTGATAACCTACCATCTACTTGTCATAGTGGCTGAGGCCCCCTATTGGTGCAAACTCCGCCCCCCAAACTCACATCACCAGGATTTTCCACCTGGGTGGAATCAGCAACTTTGGCAAATGAGTTTGTTGCACCGTTTTGCGCGGACCCCGTCTCCACATGGGCAACCTTTAAAGAGGATTCCATCCGCCACTCTTGCCACCTCTCCTCCAGATGCTCACGAGCCACATCAGCTGTCATTTCTCGCGCTCTGGCAGAGTTGGCACATCTGGAGTCCAACATCCCAGCTACAGGATACAGCCCTGCATGGGACTGGAAGTAAGCGGAGGCAGCCGCCCACCTCAAATCACTCAAAAGGCAACAAATAAATCTGGTTTGTGTTCAGTACAGGGCCAAACACATCACAAAGGGTGACAAGTGCACCATATATTTTTTAAAAAAATTTTGCACCATGCCAGAGCGTGGCCTGCACATAGGTGCAAAGATTGGATGATTCCGTTGCAGATACGCCAGCTGAAGTGGCAATCAAAATACAATGTATTACCCTGTGTTATACCAATCCAATCCGATTCAGCTGGCTGAAGTGACAGAATCTCTTGACCAAACCCACATCCGCACCATTTCCCAATACCCAGAAATAATGAATTTTATTACTCTGAACAAATTATGGACAGCCATCCACGGTGCACCAAACCTGAAATGCCCAGGCCCAGATGGCATTCCATATGAATTCTACAAAAAGTACTTCAAACACATATCCCCACTGCTGCTTGCCTCACTTAACCAGAACCTTTTGGAAACGCGCCTCCTACATGGAGGACATGAGGCCTTTACCGTCACACTCTTTAAGAAAGGGGACAAGCTAGACTTAGCCAACTGGCGCCCCATTTCTTTAACTAACATGGATATAAAAATTTTAACAAAAATCATGGCTAACCGTTTAGGGATTGTAGCATCTGCCACCATCTCCCCAGAACAATTTGGTTTTATACCCAGAAGGTCAATTTGGGATAATTTACACTCTGTGGCTAATGCATGCCAGTCCACAGCCTCTGGGGAATTTTTATTCTTGGACCAACAGAATGCCTATGACAGAGTAAATTGGGGATACCTCAGGGCCTGCCTCCATCAATTCCGCTTACCCCTCGCTTCATCAACTGGACAATGCTGCTCACGGAATCTGCAACAATGGCAGTACGTGGCCCTGGCTTCCTAACGGAAGTAGTCTGCCTTCAAAGGGTCTATGACAAGAGGCCCCCTTAGCCCACTCTTATACAACTTCAGCCTTGACCCACTACTTTGTAAAGTGAACGCCCAACTCACTGGGGTCCATGTGCCAGGCCAAGCCCCAGTCAAGATGATGGCGTTTGCAGATGATTGTGTGGTTGGGGTATCTAATAATCAAGATGCACGCGCACTTGAAGCTCTCATCCAGGAGTATTCCTGGGTGAGTAACGCTGCACTGAAAGCTTCCAAAACCAAAATCATCCTCCTTGGTCGGTCTCAAAACTGAAGGGCCCCAGCAACCAGTGCCCAGCCTGGCCCATATGCTCGCACACGTGCTCGCCCTCCCAGCTCACCCCACACCTCCCCACTGGTGCTCCCCTTCGTGACACGCCCTACCATAGGACCATTCCGCCATCTGGGCGTGTGGGTGGAGGCAGGCGAGTACGCATCAGCAGTAATGGAGAGTCAAATTCTAGACAACGTGACAAAGCGCATCGCCTCACTAGAGCCCACCCTACTTCCCTTACTGGCAGGGTTGTTTTAGCCAACTCTATGCTCCTCTATAAAGTCTGGTTTGGAGCCCACGCCATCACCTTATCCCCAAGCTTCTTCAAATCCTTGTATGCCCTGCTGCAAGGATGGCTTTGGTCAGGCCGCCCTCTACCAGTACGGCTAGAGATCATGTTTGGCCCTTGTCATCAAGGTGTCATGGGTCTGCTTGACTTCAGAGCCCATGCTGCCAAGATCTTGAGTACCTGGATAGCGGCCGTTACTGCCCCTACTCTCCCCTCCCAACACTGGTCCCGTGCGGCCCGCTCCAACTTTCCTGCGCCTTGGGCCTCAACAATCCATTGAACTCCCACTCCATGATGAAATACCTGACTTCACACCCATCAGCCACAGGTCCTCACGGGACTAAAACCCACTACAAAAGAATCCTCCTCTCCATGCGGAGCGCTGAGTGGAGAATTCATATTAGTGGACATACAGCCCAGAGAGGCCGCCCCTCTCCTCAGTTCACACAAGAGGTACAGGGGCTACCCATCCAAGATGGCGTGATCCCCACACGACCCCATGTCCTATCCAGGGTGGACTACCTGGATATGATGGACATCCCTTACTCCATTGAGACCTAAAAAAAACTATATGGAAAAACGCACACCATCCTCTGTTGCAGCCTTAAATCCGCTCCCATGTGTGGCGCTGCCTGAGGCAGGTGTACCATACGGCTGAAAACTAACGCTCTACACTCATCCTGTGTTATGTTTGGCCAGTATGGAACGCTGTACCACCGCATGGAGAGGTGTCCTACCTCTAAAGTGATATGGCTTGAAGTTCAACGTCTGCTGGGCCAGGATCAAACACATCCCTTCAGTCTGTCAAGAGACATGTTTGCTTTATCAATGGCCTCCCCCTTCCACCCTCCCTCCATGCTCTGGTGGTTTCAATCGCCATGTGGAATATCCACACGATTGTCTTGGATGCCATTGCAGGCTCCACCCCCACCCTCCCAGAAGCTGTCCACAGATTCAGGTCTCATTTGGTGGACCACTTTCAAGCGTGGATGTTTGGATACCTCCCACCACGCCGCTGTTAGCTGGTCTCCTCCTGGTTCCCAGTTTGGTTCATCAAAATCAGACCCCTTCCTCCACACGTGTTCAATTGTGGCTACGGCCCCTTCACACGTTCCCTCCCCCTCCCCCATAAGTGGCATTCCCACTGGCAACAAGAGATAGCATCGCTTCTCTGTTATCTTCCCTGTTACTAAGTTTTGTCTCTTTTGGGCAAATTCAGAAATGTCCATCCCATGGTCAGCCTTCCCCGCAATAAATTATATTAAAATTAAAAATCAGCCTAAAAAGGTAATAATTAATAATAGAATTACTCTGACTCCTCAGTCGAATTTGAGGAGTATAATATCACACAGATCTGAGCCTCTACAAGGCAAGAAGATTTTACTGTCAATGATTGGGTATGAGTTAACCAATCATTACCATCCAAGTCTAACCACCGCCGAGGTGCAAAGATTTTACTTAAGGATGATAATATAAAAGTTAGCCAATCATTACCATTAGAGTCTGACCACCGCCGAGGTGAAAAGATTTTACTTGCTGGTGATTGGATACAAATCATTAAATTGTTACTGAACGGGTCAGTTTTGCCTCCAAAAAATTTTTTATCTTCGATCTAATAGGCCAAAAACCTATATTTCCTAATTTAGATAACTGAGCTTTGCATTCTTTTGCCTCAAATATTGATGGTCTCAAAATTTGAACTAGTTTAAATAGGAAAAACTAGTATAGAGGAAAAAGACCTTTCCTGGTTTTGCCCTGCCTGAATAACAAAAAACATAAAAAACTTTAATAAGTGGTATTTTACTTTTATTAAAAAGTATCTATTTCACTTTAATATATTATTTGTGGCATCCATTGGTGGATCCACAAATTGGTGTTTGCTACAGGGGTCAAGCCCCCTGAATACTTCAATAAGTATTAACAAAAATGGAGAGTGCCACCCATTGGGTGCAGAATGAAGAAGGGACTGAAGAAGATGATCAAATGGACAGCCCTACTGCTTTGATGTTTGATGAAAAAATTGAGTTCATATTAATACCTGAGTCTCATTGCATCACTTGGCCAGCCACTGAAGCTGTAAGAGACCTTACTCATGGTATCCTTAACCTGAGTGACATTGCATCTCATAACAAGCATCGTTGGTAGAGGAACGCCACTTGTTTCTCTGTTTACAAGTTTGCTCACCCTGCTCCATATGATGCATCTGTCTGGCAAGCCATCATGAAAGCTTCATCAACACCTAGATACTATGCAGCTCTGAATTCAACCTATGATAAGTTGTATCAACTGACCTCCAAACATCTTGGGGCAGTTAGATCTTGTGTGGAAACTAATTGCAACTTCATCATACAGCTGCATGACTGACTTACTACCTATGGACACTGGGATTTTAAAGTATGTCGAGGAGGCCATGAAGATATCCTGGGATGAACTGAACGCATCCTCCACTAGCACCCGCTTGTTGGAGGAGTTTGCTAAAAGAGCTTGAAAAGCAAAATGAGCAAACGCATCGTGACCTTTCAACCCAGACTTCGTTCTTCAAGAGAAATATGACCAGCGTGTGGCTGTGGTGTATGGCAACATTTAATTCAGGCCTTTTTTGTGTGGTTGAGCTTGAACGCCGTCTGTCACTTGAACCATCAGCACCACCACCACCCTTGCAGCCAGGTTGTTCAGCTAGGAAAGGGCTAGCTCTCAAAGCTTTGTTGGAAAATACTAAATATTTGGCACGTCGTCTGACTGAATGCAAAATCGAAGCAAAAGTAATAAAAGCTTCGCGGAAAGCCCTGTACTGTTGAAGAGAAGTATACAGCTGATTAACGCAGGTCAAGTGGATGTATGAACAGATTAAGGAGAGGGTACAGGCCCCAGCTCACTCTTGTGACGTTGAAAGATGTAAACAAATGAAAGAAGAGCTGAAGAACCTCTTGAAAAGCCGTGGAAACTTCTCAATTAGGCTAATCTCAATGGTGTCACAACTTCGTTTTCAAGTCTGCAATGGAAAACCGAGTGGAAGACTTTTTGAAACTCATAAATCAGGGATCGAAGCTCAACCAAGACTATGCGAATCTGGGCCACTAGAAGCCCTTTCTAAAATGGAAACCTGGCTTGAAGCCATGCAAGATCAGTTTGATCGCCTTTCTGAACCTTTGATCAGTAGAGCTACCGCTCACAGAGCCCCAATAACAGAAGCTCCAGCTATTCATACCCTTACTGGGAGTGTCTTCATTCATTCATCTGTTAAAGTCAGGTTATCTGGCAATTGGCATTGCTTTGTTTGCCGTTTGCAAACAGCTATGGAGAGGCATTCGTGTAGAGGCAAACATCTTTTTTCTGTTTTGGTAACAGCACAGAATGATTCCATCTGTATGGATGCCTGCTGGTCTGAGGAGTCAAGGAGCCTCAGAAAGCATGTTTAGCTCAAAAACAGGCTTTAACATCAAAAGCAAGCACAGCATGGTATCTCAAAGGAAGTCAGTAAGCTTGCCCAAGACATTCTGTATTTGGTGGTGTGCGCCTCTCCAGATGTGGCACAGTTGTGATAACAGCCTGCCATGGTGACTGGAGTACAGCTGCTACACATGTGGCAATACCTCCACCTCCCGTTAATGCTATTTCTACCCAGCACAATTCAGAACATGAAGCATCAGTGTCTTGGTTCCTAAATGGTTGCAGCCAGGCAGTATCTCTGTCACTCATTTCAACATTGAGGATTAAAACCCAAGCCTCAAGCCCTAACTGTTGGAGACAAGAAAAAGCCCTTCAGATAACGGGCCTGAAGAGCAAAACCCCTAAAGCCAAACGTTCTGGAGCGCCCTCGGTGTAAATACTGCAGCAAGTTTGGCCACATGGAGCTATTTCTGGAAAAAGAAAGCCGATGCCAAGGAACAGGAGCAGGGAAAGAAATGTCAGCATAGGGAAGAGCACACCTATTGCTGACAAATCTCATAATGCCCTAACTCATTTAACCAACTTATGCCATTACCTCATGTTACCAATACTTCAGGGGATGATTCTAAGGGGGATACAGATGAGGTTAGCTATTATGTTTTAGGAGCCCCTGCTGAAGTGGAAGTTCTCAATCGCTTAATTGCTTAAGGAGTAGATGAGGCCACCATACCTGAAGAGATTTATCTCAAGTTTTAGGGGAGCCAATTGTCATTGATACCACCAGTAACACAGATGAGGTGTTGTCTCACCTTATTCGCCCTATCAGCATGGCCATACCATGTAAACCATTCAAAAAACACCCCCGAGATTAAATTTATTGATTGAAATGAATTTTTGGTGTCGTCTCGGGGTCTTAGCGCTATCGCCCCGCTTTTGAGGGATACAAAGCCGAGTGGTTATCCAAGGAACTTGGTATTATGTCTCGTCGCTCTTCTGGTAGATACGTCCCTGTGGTTGGTGAAAAGTCAGCTGCTGTACAGATAACTAATTTTTGGAAATGCCGTTGCTGCTTGCATTTCACTCTGCTGTTATATTCTGCCATTTGAATTGCTTATGACTTCTACAGCTGAATGTCATTCACAGTATGTGGAGGTACTCAATTTATGATCAAAAAAATTGACAGGCATCGTCGTGTGAAAGCGAGGTTTGTATCAAGCCAGAGATTATGAAGCTCCCTTAGTTCTAATGACCAACGGACCAAAATCCTGCAGGAGGAGATCTTTATCTTTCGCACACACCAACCTTGCAAAAAACAGAGTGACTAAAGAAAAAAGGGCAACAGCGAGAACATGGCCAAAACACAACACCCACGCGGCGTCCCTTGAGAGAGCCAATGTTGGACATTCTCCTTTTTGATCTAAGAATAGGAATGCTGGAGGTATAAGTGCTCTCAAGATCTGCCACCATAGTGTATCAACACCCAATTTTTAGATCATAATAAATGGATATCTTTCTGTGAATATACAAGCAAAGGCTTTATTATTGGTCTACAGGCAGAATCCCTGACTTAATAGGAAAAATATGATTTTATGTAAAAATTGGCTTAGAAAGAGTAATAATTAATGGCAAGTTATATGCTCAGTTAAGATTGGGGAGTATGTGCATGGATCTGAACCTCCACAAGGCAAGGAAAATTTATCCATTGATGATTGGGTACAGGTGTAATCATTACCAACCGATCTAACCATATAGTGCAATTTCTCAGATGATAGGGTAAAAATTAATGAAGTAGTACCATCTGGAAGTCTGACCACTGCCAAATTACTGAAAATTGTGCCATCTGGTCCAGCTACCACCGAGGTGAGATCTTACTCGCTAGTGAATTGGATGCAATGCATCAAATCGTACCATGAGTCAATTTGCCTCCAAAGATTTTTATCTTCGTCTGATAAATGGAACCAAAAACACATATTTCTAATTTAGATAACTTGAAACTTGCGTTCTTTTATCAAACATCGATCTCAAAATCAACTAGTTTAAAAAATAGGAAAAACTAGTGATAAAAAGGACATTCTCGAACTTTTCTGAATATGCATGTAAAACTTCAACTAGTGTTATTTTATGCTGGCAAAAAGTAATCTCTGCTGTCTCTATTCTTCCTGACTTCATTTATGTCATGGTCTCTGCTGAGAGAAAGCCTTCTCTTGCCTGCCAGCTAATTCCTTTAAAGAATTCTGTGATACTCTTCCTCTATTGTAACAATAGCCCTCCAGACCAGTCATTCTGGGTTCTTTGTTGTATTCTCCCTTCCTCTAGCCCTTGGTGTGCAGTGGCCTCCTTTGTAGCTCCCTTCTTGTAGCTTTGTTTGTAAGTTAGTCTGTTAGTTGGCTGGAATGGTAAGTTACTTCAGCATAGCTTTCAGCTCTCTATAGAATATAACAGTAGGTATGATTCCACCACCTTTGCTTCAAAGAGCATTTCAAATGTGTTGTTAAAGCATTCATGTTACTCTGAAGCTCTGAGAAATCTCCGTCCTTGAAGGAGTCATTATTGCTTTCTCACAGATGGCACTCTCATTCTGCATTTTTCTGCAAGCGCTTTGAGTTCAATGATGCTAGGAAACGGGAATATCTTCATATAAAACCACTAGACAGAAGCACTGTGAAACTACTCAGTAATGCCTTCACAGTAGTTTTGAAAAGCTTCAATGGCATCTTTTGATGAAACACTCTTGTAATGGTTTGACCAGCTGCTTTCACTTCGTTGCATTCATTGCAAAGGAAATATCTGTTTCACTAGATAGAGGAAGCATTCTCTTTGTCATCTGTGTGTCCTGAATGTCTGTTCTTTTAATAGATGCATTTTGGCTTATTTCCTCAGCATCTCATCTCATTCAAGCACCTTTGCATTTTGAGCAATCATCCAGACACCATGACAGTGTCCATGGTTTCCATCTACAGAAATCAGTCAGCACAATATATCACATTTCTCACACCTCTCACCTTCCATTCGACCTTCCAATTCCCATGCTGTTCAAATCCTGGCCAGCAGCTCTAGCCCTCAGCTCTGCTTTTGCCCCAGCTTTGCTATCCCTTTGTCTTCTGCTGAAGTGGCTAACATCTACTCTGCTGGGAAATGTCTCCTCTTGTCATTTTACAAGTCTCATTGCCCAGCCACTCACTTCTTTTAATCTCAGTGGAGATTAGTATTAAAATTATTATCGCATTCTCTTCCATGGTTCCAACTTTGGTATAAAACTCCTGCCAGCTGCCAGGCCCCAATCTGATAAGCTCAGCATCCCTGAGTCCTTCTTGTTTACAGCTGCCCCTGCACTTCACAATCTGCAATGCTGATGAGGATCCTTTTCATGGCCATCACCCTCATAGTAAAATGCCAGAGCCTCTTCATGCCTGGCCCAATTCCATTATTATTCTTTATAAAATATAGGCAGGATGGCTGCCTTTTTTATCGTTTAAAACAAGACATTTAACAATACTCTATTCAGCATCTCCTTCATCAGCAGTTTTCACCATCAAAGGATTGCCAGAAGTTGAAGCCATTTCACAGTATGCTATTCTTCACAGCCTTCCATCATTTTGAGCAGAAGATGTCCCCTCTTCCTTGTCATGAAGATGCTCTGTTGACCTTCAAAGGATGAGCACAAATCCTTCTCTTCTCTTCTCCCCCCCCCCCCCCCCGTTTCCAATAGGCCTCAAAGCGCTTTAATATCTGCAGATTCTCCACAAAAATATTTTCCAAACTGTTGAAAAGTGTTCAACTCTGTGAGATGTATAAACACATCATGAATGCCTCTTCTGTCAAGTCAATTAACAATCAAGGAATTCCAAAGTACAACAGCTATCATCAGAGTGGTAATGATACGGTCCTTTTCCAAATTCTATCAAAGCAAATCCATCACATGCTGAAAAACAGGTACGTGCATATGATACTCCTTTGAACTGGAAAGACCTTCACTGCATTTCAACGCTCATTTCTCTTGATCTTGAGGAGATAGATCCATTTTCCAATAACCACTGGACAAGTCCATGGCAGAGAAAAATTTGACCCTGAAATCTGGGCCAGAGCATTGTCAATTCGTAGGATAGGATAGCTATCCTTTTTTGTAAGATTGTCTAACCTGCGGTAGTCCATGACTACCCGGTGACCTATGTTTTTTCTTAATTAGCAGAAGGGGGAGGACCAAGGGCTTTGCGAAGGAACTAATAACCCCGCGTCTAATAACTGCGTGAGTTCCCTCCTCATTTGTTGCTCCTCCACCTTTGACTTGCAATAAGGTTTTGACCTAATGGGATAGCATCACCCACATCAATGGAGTGACACCAGCCCTTCATGTGACATAATCATTGTCTAACTTCGAAAATATATCACTATACTCATCCAGAAGAGTATGCACTTTCTCCAACTCATCTGAGGTCAGCTCATCCGAGATATGGACGTTTGGTAAGGTAAATACCAGGTTATCTGCGGGCAGGCCTAAATCTGCCATTGATTTAATAGAGTGGATTTGTTCAACCTCCTCCACAGGATGTAAAACCCTCGGCCCACCTCCTGGTGCTTTCTTACAATTATGTCCTTTTTGGTGAGGTTTCCCAGCAGTAGAGTAATAGGCCTCTGATAGGCTGGGTCTAAAACGCCAGGCAATACCTGAGGCTCAAATAGGGCTTGCTCCGTTGATGCTTAAGAGGTGTAATAAGCAGTAGCGTGGGATTTGGAGTGTAATTTTCATGTCAACCACTCGTTGCTCACCTGGCTTAATCACCACCTCATCTGCTGCATAGAATGGAATAACATCGCTAGCCTCCACTAAATTGGGCAATTTCTTAGTGTTGCACCCAGAAGTAACATAATGTAAAGACAAAGCGGAAGAGGGGTATTCAACCAAGCAAGTGTAGTCATTCTTGATGGGTTCTTTGTTGGATAAGATTACTGGAACTTCGTAGTTCATTTAAGATAGGAACCCTTGCTTCATGTTGATGATGCCTTCATTCTCGATCATAAACTGAGTACCTATGAGCATATCATAAGAGTTATTATCTAAGGCCACAGTGGGGGCTGATAGGGTAAGCTTCCCAACGCTTAAAGGAAGAGAGGAGTAAGCGCCAAGAGCGCGGTTATTGTTTGGGCCCGCAGTTCCAAATTCCTTGATACAATCCAAGTCAGGCATCAATTTAATCTTTTTCATCAGCTGATATGAAATTACATTTACTGAAGAACCTGTATCAAGGATAGCCATCACCCAGACTTTGTAACAACTACTTTAACCTTGGTAAGTGTGCTTCCAAAGTTGGCTGACAGCGCTAAGACCTCCTTGAGATGAAAAGTGGAGGTTAATTTGCGTGCGGTCTCAGGGTGAGTCTCAGAATAGACTGCAGGGTATGCCTTCGCTGTTTAGAGAGAGAGATTCGATAGGAGCTGATCAGCATCACTGGCTGTGTCAATAGTTTCCATACAACCTATAACTTGGCGGAGGTTAGTATCCTCAGGTTTGGTGGTTTCATCAACTCCTTCAGCATTTAGGCAATCAGGGACCTCCACTTCCGCGGAGCTCCCAAGTAGTACCCAACATCATTGTAACCCCCTCAGAGTCAGCCTCAGCAATATTATTAACCATGGGCAAGGCTACAATTGAAGTAGGAGAGACAGCCACGAGGGGTTGGGTATTTAGCTTCGCTTTAACCGGCATTTTCACAACCCCAGTAGCTCTGGAGGATATACCCTTAGGGCGCGCACTTGTTGGCTGAGTTGAAAGAGAACCCACAGTAGGGATCTTCGCTTTATGTTGCGCCAAAGAAGCAGGTTTTGCAAAGAGGATAGGCATAGGTGGCCTCACTCTCAACGGTGCAATAGGCCGCAACTCTAGCTTTTTGAGATGGGAGAAAGAGCTGGCTAGTTGCTTCTTGAGAGCAACTAATCGTGATTCAAAAGAGCTGCTCATGTTTGCAGCCTCCATTGCTTTGATACTTTATTGAAGTATTCAGGGTAATGGCCCCTGTAGTGAGCACTAGTTTTTGGGATCCACCGACGGATGCCACAAATAATTTATTAAAGTGAGAACTTTAATTTTTAATGCAATTAATAGATAATGCTTTGTTAAAGTTTTCATGTTTTTTATTGTTAAGCAGGGCTAAAACCAAAGTTGGTCCTTTTCTCGATACTAGTTTTTCCTATTTAAACTAGTTTGGATTTTGAGACCATGGGTATTTGAGGCAAAAGTATACAAAGCTGAGTTATCTAAATTAGGAAATATGGGCTTTCAGCCTATCAAATCAAAGATAAATTTTTTTGAGGCAAAACTGACCTATGTGGTAAAAATTTGATGAATTGTATTTAATCACCAGCGAGTAAAATCTTCTCACCTTGGTGGTGGTCAGACTTGTGTGGTAATGATTAATTAATTTGCACCCAATCATCGTCAAGTAAAATCTTTGCACCTTGGAGGTGGTCAGATTTGTGTGGTAATGATTTGTTAATTTTTACCCTATCACGTCAGGTAAAATCTTTGCACCTCAGAGGAGGTCAGATTCATGTAGTAACAAACACCTCAAATTCAGCTGAGAAGTCAGAGAATTCCTATTATCAGTTCTTACCTTATTACGCCAATTTTGGTTATAATCCTTATTTTTCTGATAGTCAGGATTCCACTGAGAATCCACCAAAGTCTTATCGCCATTGGTACTCATATCATTGATTACCACAATATTATTTAAAGATTGGGCAGGAGATGGACCAATCATTGTAGCAGATTTGGGAGCACTCATACCTCCAACATTCTTTCTCCTAAGTCAAGAAGGTGAATTCTGACACATATCATTAAGGGCCCACAACATCAATGGACACTGTGTGCCATGTAAACCAATGCTTCAATAACTGATAGGATGTCTTCTTAAGGAATGGTTTTTCAATTTGAAATTGGTGGCAATAAGAAATCATTCAAGCACGTCAAAGTGCATACTCTCCCAATAATAGCATGGTCATAAAAACTCTAATGTTTTGCGTAACCCTCTGTGAACTACTGCCTTATGCGCGCTCAAAATAATGGCTGGTTAGTGGAGGGTTTCAAGATAATTAGTTTATCATCACCAATACTCTTGTGTAACCCACCATTTTTCCAGACTGAATTGACCATCACTTCGTCTAGCGCCTGATTAACTTGAGGTGGTTTGTCCGCATATCTACCACTGACTATTTTTTCATACAGAAATTCGCCCAGATATGCCATTAACGCTATCATCAGTAGCCAAGATAAGCAGTCAGCATTTTGATGCTTTGCAGCAGGACGGTGAATTGCTTTAAAATGTAGGCTTGAAGCTTGAGGACCCATCTAGTAAGGCGTCACTCTGGCTTATGAAGATTCTTTAGCCAATGCTGTCAGGGTAGTGTCTATAATTCTTCATTTCTCAGAAAGGTGGTGCAGGGTGCACAGCCCTAACGCCAGGAAAATAGTCGTCAGTACTAAGGTGAGCATAGCCTCTCAGAGGGTGCTGGAGCTAAAGTAACAAAAGGCGAGGATGTTTTTCCAGTATAACTTAATAAATATTAAAAAACAATAAGACTTGGGTGGACCCCAAAGTGGAGTCCATATCCAAGCGGTGATCTGGGCTGGAGTGAAAGGGTACTTCAGTCTGAAGAGGATCATGGCAGCCCAGCGGTGCACCAGATGCAAGAGTTAAATTTTTGCAAATCAAACAGCTAACGTTGCGAAAGACCTCTTTGAAGAGGTCCATGCACAAGTTCACCCAAGGTAACATAAAAAACGTAAACTAAAGAGGGGTTTTTATTAAAGAGGAACTTGACCAACCAGGAAGGTTGGTCTTGAAGAATCATATTTATACAATTTTAGGGGAATCATAAATTGGTGGAAGTATTTCTAAGCCCAGGTGCACCAATGAGCGCACGCTTCCATTGGGCAGGGTACTATAGCTAGTAATAGACTGAACTCAAGTTATCAATGGAAGGCAAGGAAAACCCAAGTTGGAAATTTCGAAAATTGAATGGTTTCACAAACCCCAATTTCCTAACAACCAAACTAAACTGACATGGATAATAAGGTAACTAGTACTTATTAACGCTAATGCTGTAACATGGGGCTGGGAGTCACGCACTTCAACTGGATTAACCTGGGCATATCTGGCCTGCACCCAGCGTTGGTCCAAGGTGTGCTTTAGATCAGGGAGGTCCTGCAGCTTGAACTTTTGGGCCTCCTGACGCCCAGCCTTGTCTTGGCTGTTGGTTCCCTCAATTAAGTCATGTAAATATGATAAATGCAATGATGCATGATCAGTCATAACCTTGAATTTTACTCTATTAAGGTATACTTGGAACTGCTTATATGCATAGAGCACAGCTAAGAACTCCCGCTCCGTCACAGTGCAATTCTTATCATGGCAATTTAGACTCTGGCTGCAATAAGTGACATGGTATTCCATCCCGTCATCATCCAGTTGAGACAATACTGCTCCCACATCAGAAAGAGAGTCATCTGTCTGAATGATAATACTATTTCTTTTTGTTAGGATATCGCAACACTGGGGTGCTAACCAACACTGTCCAGATAATATCACTGGCACTTTGCCGCTGTTCCGTCCATTCAAAAGCAGCATCTTTACATAGGAGCTCAAAGAAAGGGGCTCCTATGCAGCTGAAGTTGGGGATGAACAGTCTACAATACCTAATTATGCCTAAAAACACTTGTATATTCTGCTTGGTAATTGGTTGGGTCATTTCCTTGGATGCTTCTATCTTGGCTGGTTGTGGTCTGAGTCCCAAGCATCTACCACAAACCCAAGGTGCTCTAATTGATCATTAAAGAAGTGGCACTTTCTGGGGCTTGATATTGATGTTGGTTGCTACGATTCAGTGGAATACCTCTTCTAAAACATTGAGGTGCTCCAAGAATGTCCACTAAAAGATGTTAATGTCATAAATGTACACCAGGATACATGACAGCTTGAGTTCACATAGAATAGTGCCCATAGCTCTCTGGAACGTAGCTGGGGCATTACACAGCCTCTGAGGCATATGGGTGGGCTGAAATAACCCTTGTAGGTTATCATAGCACACATTTCTTGTTCTGCCGCAAGTAACTCAATCTACCGTTACCTCAAAATGAGGTCCATAGCTGAGAAATAGCGAGCACCACACATCTGGTCCAAAGCATTATCAATACGTGGCAGCAGATACAAGTATTTTTTGGTGACAAAGTTCATCTTTCAGTAGTCAATTACTACCCAGTTTGTGCAGTCCTTCTTTTAACAATCAATACAGGCGAAGCCTAGGGAATCTTAAATAAGTTTACGCATACCCTGCTCCAGCAACTTCCTTAATTCATATGAAACTACCTCTTCTTCAACCTGTAAATGACGGATTGGCCAAGAACAAATGGGAGGATATCCCTGTGTCCACCCAATGGATGACGCTACAAGCACATCCCAAGTCATGATCATTAGCCGCGTAGATGTCTCAATACTTTTTGAATAAAGCCATGGCCCAATTCTTCTGCTCTTCTGATAGTCCTGTTAAATTTTCATGTGGAACTACCATCCTTACGCTGGGCTGCAGTTTGATGGGTAGACCAATTCATCCTGTGACTCGAATTTATGAAACTGAAGGACCTCCTCAATAGGGGTAAAGTGTAGGTACGCCACTATTTGATGTTGGTGGACCTGCAATAGTTCTTTTTGTAGGTTTGCTAGTAAGACCTTGATCTCTCTGTGTCCGGGTAGTATAATTCCTGGAGCCACATGGGGCTCAAGCTGTGAATGCTGATAAGGCCCAATAACCTCCTCATAAAGACACATTGGTATTTACACCTCTAACTCGATGCTTACTATTACTTGGTGGCCGGAGGATTGATATAGACCCAAAGGCTCTGAGGGGAAGACCTTGATATTCATATATTTTTTGGGGAGGGCCCAGGTCCTCTTTTTCATTTTATGGTAAAAAACCAGGATTACATCATTATAAGCAAGATTAATATGTTTCATATGCACAGGATCCTTAGGCACTCCACTGGAGGTAAATCAAATCAGGATCTGATGCCCCAAAATTTCAAAGGTCCCCTCCATCATATTGATGACACTAATGAAGTGTTGCATAAAAGCGGTTCCAATCAACAGGTCATAATTATTGTTTGTTAAGCACTATCACCGGAGCTACAATGGCAATTGACCCTAACCTCAAGGGCAGCGCACTTTATGCTCCTTCTGAGACTATGCTTTCAGCTCCAGTGGTCCCATACACCATATGATGTTCTACATTGAGTTCTAACATCAACTTTGCCACCAACTTAGTGGAAACTATGTTGACTGGGGCGCGCGTATCTATTATAGCACAGACTCGATTTTTTTCCAAAAAATGTCACAGTATGTACATTCAGAATAGGAAGAATTTTGACTGTTTTATAAGTGGACATTTAGAGTATCTCTCTTTCTGAGGAATCGAATAACCCCTCGCCAACTAAGGGTATTCTCTAATAATAGCGTCCACTGGAAGGGCGACATTTACTCCTTTCGGGGAAGGCACATCCAAGGAGGGTTCAGGCTTGTCTAGCAAAATTTGTTCAAAAACCTGGCAAGCATAAGACTTTAGTTGTTCCTGGGGTCCTCCTTTCGCCGTGGCCTTTATTTGCACCCATGTCATACATTTAACACTCCAGTCAGCTTCTGGTATAAGAACTCATCGTCATTCTGAGGGGCTATGGCTGGATATACTTCTTCAGGTTCAGGTGGGACAGTTTGGGGTTATAATGGCAGAGGTAGTGGGCTTCATCTCTACTCCACTCCATCTTTTCCCTGGTCATACTGATCCACTGGACATAATGGATTTGAAATTAGGGAAGTTTGTTGCAATGTGCCCAGAGCGTCTGCAATCAAAGCATTTTACCCTATAGGTTCCATGTCCTTAGTTGTCATAAGATGGCCCAGGCTGATAGTTTGACAGTTGGTATTCAGTGTAAGCAGGCCCAGGTAGAAGTTGGGCTGCTTTGTGTACTCAGTCGAGTACAATGTGCATAATTGTAATAAGGCCAGGATTATTGGGCAGAATAAAAACAGGGTTGGATGATTCACCCAAATAAAAAGGCTACTGACAGCTGCTGAGGATTTCTGATCCATATTTGGAAAGTAATGGTGACGGGTAGTTGTTGCAGAATTTGAACAATCTTAAGCTGGGGTACATCGTCCTGAAAAACCAAAGCCATGGCGTTGTAAAATTTGCATTATGGCTTCACCGCAAAGGACATTAAAATCCCCACATCAGTTTTAAACAGAGGCCCTGCCCCAATTAACACATGCGTTTCTGTCATAAATTGGTCAGTGAACTTAGCACTGGTCTCATTATGATAAAACCATTGGTCAAAAACTCAGCCTTCTGCTGAGACATCTTTGCATTGCCCCCAAACAAACTCAGCATGGTCTCCTTCACCTTTTGGTATGTAGCGGAGCTTTTTAGAAGATAGCAGGTGACTTGGTTGGTGCCCTTAACATCCAGGGAGGATATCAGTAAGTTAGCCTTGTGCCAATCTGATGCTCCTTCACCACAAATCAAATAATTTGAAGTACTTTGGATGTTTCTGCCACAGTTAAAGTTAGGCAGCTTATTGATGCAGACCTCCTCCTCCCACTCATAACTGCAAGCCTTTGGAGCATATGGAGAAGTTGGTCAAGGCCCATAGTCAGAATCTCTGCGAGGAGCTAGATTGGTAAGACCAGCGGCGCACAGCCTGTCTGCTGCTTTAGGGGTAGCCTGGGTCTCTTTGGTGGGAAGTATGGCCATCACCTGGGGGAATTAGTTTGTTGGAAAATATCATCCCCTGTATCAGAAATTACCCTCCAGGCTGCAAGGTAAGAATGTTAAGGGCAAACAGGGGAAAATCAGAGAAACATTGAACATTTAGCTGTTTCCGATAATACAACAATCATTTTTATTAATAAAACGATTTCACCGGCCAAAAGACCATGCCCAACTCTCAGTGGAACCCAATAAAATTGGGGCCCTAAGTTTCCTACTAAAACTCAGAATAATCCTATGAGTTTGGGGGGTCAGAGCATCCCGAGCTCTTAGCTGAATTCCATTTTTATTGCAGAGGTCACACCGCGGCGACCAGTTTTAGGGTCAAAGGGGGGATTAATGGAGTGAGATTCTTTACCTCTCAGTGATTGGGTGAAATTGATGAAAGCCTTACCTCATGGATCAAAATTCCCTATTGTCAGCCCTTTTCAGCCGTTTCCTAAACTAACGCGAGTTTGAAATGACCTGATAGGTCCTTCTCACATATTTCCTAATTTGGAATGTGCTAAGCAATTCAAACCTCAAAGTCTAACATGCTAAATATTAATTATCGATGAAAAAACAGGGAACTTTCCTGAACCCCGCGGCTAGCAATAAATACACAAAAAAGCTCAAATTCCTAAGTTTTACTATTTATTTAACCTTTTTATTTTAAGTGGTTTTATCCCTCAGTTGTTGGATTTTTAGGCTTATAAGCATTGGTGAGCTAAAATCTCCAAAAGTCCAACAAGTGGTGGTCACTACATGGGGTGCCAGTATACCACCAAACTCCTTAAAAAATGACAATAACTCTGAACTAAGGCTGACTGCCTTGGAGCAGCAACTAGCCAGTGCTTTGTCTCGCCTCAAAGGCTTGAGCAGCCCTCATCACCAGGCTCTTATGGGGCCTCTCCTCTCATTTACAAACCCCTTTTAGGGATAAGTTCACCCTGGGTGAGAGAAGTGTTTCTGTTTTCCTCTTTATGTATGAGATTGCTATGGAAGGGGCAATGGATCATCTCAAAATCAAGCACCTCCTTCCTTGCTTAAGTCGTGGCACCCAAGAGATCATGGTTCCACACATGGCTACCCTTAGCACCTGGGCGGAGGTGAAGCAAGCCCTAACTGAAGAATTTGGCTCATTACGAAGTTTGAAAAGGCAGAAACAGGCCTTCATGCGCCTTAGCCTATCACATGGTGAATCAATCGCCTCCTTTGTTGAACGCTTTTACATGAAAGCGCAACCCCTAATGCTTGCTAAAATGCTACCTCTAGATGATGCTATTGCAGCTATCTTGGCTGGCTTGGTGGCCTATCCTGCATTATCCATGTATCTCACTTCCATAAAGCGCACTTTCAAAAATGTACACGATATAAAGGAGGCCTTGTTAGAGGTGGTGGAGATATATGAGCTTGATCCTACACAAAGAGCGATGAGTCAAGCTTCCCCACCCACCCAATGTTGCATCTACTATGGCTGTCTCTCTTTGGAAACCTGACCCTGCGGAGTTGCCAATGGTTAAAGCTGTGACAGGGCAGTGCTCCTCATTGGTTCCAGCTCAACAAACCCCGTTGGTGAAAGTAGATGCCCCATTTGCTGGCCCATCTTTATTTTTAAAGCCTACATTTAAGTCTAAACCCTTTCCTTGGGTTCCACTTGCCCCTTACTAACAATGGTCAAATGGCAAGGTCAAAGCAAAACCTCCTGGTGCACCAAAGCACCCAGCCACTGCTCGGCCTAAGGCTGTTGAATTTGAAGCATCCAATTCCATGGCATGCCCTTTTCATCCTCTTGTTCAAAAGCGCAGCTGGCAGCTAGCTATCACTTTGCCTGGCTCCCCTCCGTTGGCAGAGCAGTTTCCCAAAGTGCCTGAAGCGTCACATTCACATAAGGCGCTACCTTTATCCCCACCGGCCTCACCTTTAGTTTTACCTCGCACTAAACCTATAACCATGGGGCAACCGAATCTATTCCTCCTAAGGCTCAAGTTAAAGCTGTTGCCAATCCCATACCTCCACCTAAGAAGGGAAGCGTTGACCTCCCACACCCCCTATGGACTCTCTACCTGTATTGAGAATTACTCTGATGACGAGACTGAGGGGTTGTGAAGATAACGGTCACTATGTCTTAGGAGCCTCAGGGGAAGTGGAGGTACCTGATCACTTAAAACCAGAGCGAGTGGATTGGGCTAAAGTATGCAGCCGCACCTATCTTTATCAGGTATTGAGAGGCCTGAGGTTATTGATACCGCCAGTGACGCGGATCAGCTTGTTGCATCAATGCTTCGGCTCCCTCAGAGAGTGTACACGTTGCAAACTATCCAGGAGAAATATCCTGAGACTGCCAACTGCCTCGCCTCCACGCTAGATCTCAAGGAGGTTCTTGCTCTTCCCCCAATCTGGGTGGAACTTTAACTAAAGTAGAAGTTGTTGTTAAGGGAGTGCGGTTTAAGGCTATTCTTGACACTGGGTCTCCTGTGAATGTTGTGTCTTCAAGTCTTATGAAAAAATTAAGTTGGCTCCTGACCTTGACTATACTCAAGAGTTTGGAACGGCAGGGCCAACCAATACCCGCGCCATTGGGGCTTACTCATCTATACCTAACCAATTTGGGAAACTTCTCTCTCAGTCCTTAGCGGTAGCCTTACCAACAATACATATGACATGCTTATTGGTACCTAGTTCATACTTGAGTATGAGGGGATCATCAATCTGAAAAAGGGCTATCTCTCCTGCTTAACTATGAGGTACCTCTGATTATAGCCAATGAAGAGCCCAATAAAAAGATTTCACCTGTACTGTTGAGTTTCACTCTTCTGCCTTATCCCTAAACTACACAACAGCAGGACGTAATACCAAGATGTTGCCCCATCAGTGGACGTCCTCGAGGGTATCCCTTTCTATGCTACAGAAGAGGTAGTAATTAAAGATGGGTGAACAGAAGGTGCTAGACACCAAGGTTACTATGCAAATCCCCCGCAACTTCTTATTGCACCTAACAAGCATTGATGGAGTTAGCCCCTTAGAGCCTAGAGTTCTGCTGGGCGTGTTAGATCCTGCTTATCATTGCCCCATTAACCTCCTACTTGGAAACCTTACCAAGAAGGGTATGGTGGTGAAAATGCACCAGGAGATCGGAAGAGGCTTGTTGCTTCCCTTGAGGACATAAACCAGGTCCACTGTATTGGGTCTATGGCAGATTTGGGCTTACCTGCCGACCAGTCAATATGTACATTGCTCACTGTTCATATCTCGGAGGACTTAACTCCGTGGAGCTTACTAAGGTTCATTCTTTACTGGAGTCCTACAGCGATATCTTCTCCAAGTCTGATAATGACTATGGACATATGAAAGGTTGGATGCACACCATTGACATTGGAGATGCTCATCCTATCCGCTCTTTACCTACTGCAAGTCAAAAGTTGAAGAGATACAGATGCGAATGGAGCTCAAACAGCTGCTTAATGCTGGGTTGCTAGAGCCATCCCAAAGCCCTTGGATTACTCCTGTTAATAAAGAAGAAAAATGGGGGTCATCAGGTGGTTATGGACTACCGTAAGCTGAACAACCTCACAAAAAACAGTTTCCTTATTCCCTTCATTGATGATGCGCTAGCCCAACTCTCTGGGTCTAAATTCTTCTCCGCCATGGACTTGGCTAGCGGGTACTGGCAGATGGACCTTTCTCCACAGGATCAGAAGTGCGCCCTTATCTGCAGCGAGAGCTTATTTCAACCTACTTGGCTACCTCAAGGTTTGTGCAACGCACCCGCCACTTTTCAGCGGGCCATGAATCACATCCTCCAGGACCTCAGGCTGAGTTGTGTCATTGTTTACTTAGATGACACTACAGTCTTCTCGAAAACTTTTAATGAGCATCTCGCGCACCTAAAAGAGGTGTTTTAACGCTTGCGGGCAACCAACCTCAAACTAAAGCCCTCCAAGTGTACTTTCTTCCAGAAAAAGTTGGACTTCCTCGGACATGCCATCCCCCAGGATGGGATACAACCTCTATAAGACAAGGTTGAAGCAATATCTAAGATGCCCCCTCCTACAACTCTTTGGGACATACAAGTCTTTTGGGCATGATGGGGTACCACCATCAATTCACCCCTAAATTCGCCCAACTCAGTGAGCCCCTTGTCCGTCTCCTGGCTAAAAACACCCCTTTCCATTGGGTGCTGAACAAAAGCTGCATTTGAGATCATGAAGGCGTTATTACAAAAAGGCCAAAACTCCATCACCCTGACTATGGCAAGCCCTTCATGTTAACCACGGATGCTTCTGATTACGCCGTTGGAGCTATCTTAGCTCAACTGGACAAAAATGGGGTTGATCATCCTGTGTCATATTTTAGCAAAATGCTTTAAGAAGCTGAGCGCAATTATAGCGTCACTGAGAAGGAGTGATTAGCTGTCTTGCTTGCTGTTAAGCAATACCGCCCTTTCCTTTATGGCACTTCTTTCAATTAATCACCGAACACGCCTCTCTAAAGTGGCTGTAGAATATAAAGGATCCCACTGGACGGTTGTCTCGCTGGGCTCTTAAGCTCCAGCATTATGATATGACTATTGAGCATTGTGCCGGGACATGCCATATGAATGTTGATGGTTTAACGCATTTGCCTGTTCTTCACCTTGACAATAGTGAAGCTGAGAGGTTGCATGACCTCCTAATGACTCCTTGGGCGTGGGATGATGAAGATGAGCCTGTACAAAAGATGTTAGCTCGGCACTCTCGCAATACCAAGGTGGAGAGTGGGAAGTTGTACAAGCAAATGGGGGCCAAATGGTTGCCCTATTTCCGGCCATCTGAGCGCGTACCTGCAATTATGGAGTCTCATACTCTTATGGGCCATGGCAGAGTCAGGAAACCTGTGAGTTGGTTAAAGAGCGGTATTATTGGGAGGGCATCATGGAAACCATAATGGAAGTCTTGGAAGCCTGCCTGACCTGCAAAAAACAATCCCGCTTCAAATCCCGTTATCAGTACCAACCTATAACGCCACATCACCCTTTCCACACCATTAGCTTAGATGTGGTAGGTCCTCTCCCTCAGACTACCAGGGGTAATCGTTATATCTTGGTTGGTATAGATAATTTTACTAAATGGGTTGAAGCTGTGGCTCTCCCCGCTCAGACTGCCAAAGCCACGGCTAACTTTTTACATCAATACATCTTCACGCGACATTGTTGTCCCCAAGTCCTCCTTTGTGATAACAGAAAGAACTTCACTTCCAGGGTGGTAAAGATTCTTGCCACTTCCATGGGGACGCAACAACTTTTCTCTGCTCCTTACAATCCATCCACCAATGGGGCTGTAGAAAGAGCTAATGGGACCTTGGTCTCTATATTTCAGAAGATAGACTGTTCAGACCCTCTTCACTGGGATCTCTACTTGCCCAGTGCGCTCATGGCCTATCGCATTAGCCATCATCATATACTTAAAATGTCCCCTTTCTGAGTGTTATATGGGCTAGAACCTGGGGTACCAGCGTTATTAGCTAAAGATGTCTTCTCTGATAAGACTAATTCTAAACAAGCCATTAGAAAGTTGGCCCAGCACATCATCCAAATACAGTCTGAAGCTATGACTAATTTAGCAGACTGTTACCAAAGAAGGCCAAGCCGCAAATGAGCTCCAGGCCCCTCTTCCCTCATTTCAGGAATCTGACTTGGTCCTCTATTACCACAACCAAATCACTCCAAGAAGTGAAAAGCTTGACTCTATTTGGGAAGGGCCCTTTTCAGTCACCTACAAGCGAAGAGATGAATATTCTATCAAATCCCTTGCTTCTGGAATAACCATAAACTGAGTTCACAGGCGCTTCCTTCAGCCCTATTCTCCACCCAACATTCTTGAGGGGGCGATGTCAGACATTTGATTTCCAGGCTGCAAAGTAAGAATGTTGGGAAGCAAACAGGGGGAAATCAGAGAAACATCGGACATTTAGCCATTTCTGATAATACAACAATCAATTTTATTAATATTAACGATTCCACCAGCCAAAAGACCCTGGCCAACTCTTGGTGGAACCCAATAAATTGGGGCCTTAAGTTTGCTACCAAAACTCAGAATAATCCTATGAGTTTGGGGGGTCAGAGCATCCCGAGCTCTCAGCTGAATTCCATTTTTATTGCAGAGGTCGCACCACGGCAACCAGTTTTTTTAGGGTCAAAGGGGGATCAATAGAGTGAGATTCTTTACCCTCCCATTGATTGATTGTTATTGATAAAGCCTTACCTCATGGAGCCAAATTCCCTATTGTCAGCCCTTTTTGGCCGTTTCCTAAACTAACGCGAGTTTGAAATGACCTGATAGGTCCTTCTCGCATATTTCCTAATTTGGAATGTGCTAAGCAATTCAAACCTTGAACTCTAACATGCTAAATATGAATCATCGATGAAAAAATAGGGATCTTTCCTGAACCCCTCGAGACTTTAATAAATACACAAAAAAGCTCAAATTCCTAAGTTTTACTATTTATTTAACCTTTTTATATTAAATTGGTTTTCTCCCTCAATTTTGGATTTTTAGGCTTATAAGCACCAGCGAGCTAAAAATCTCCAAAGTCCAACACCCTGAGCTGCCATCTTGGGTGTAGTAGTTCATGCTTCCCACATGTTTGGCGAAAAGCTCCTCAGCTTGGTATCTGACCCCATATTCACCATAATATGATTCTTCCCGTGAGGCCCCTTGTTGTCCTTCCACTTCCCAATGAGGGTGCTGAAGGTATGAGGTGCTTTTCAACTTCCGCTCTGCAAAGTGCAGCCATTCAATAGTGTCATATAGGCGATTGGCAAGTTGCCTGTTTAGTTGTCCAAGTAAATGCAGTTGGCTGAACGCGTTTTTGGGTTAGTCCATTACGTTGCTAAGCTCCTGAAGAATCACATCTTGCTGCTTGAGCATCGCGTCCAGCACAAGTTTAATTTATGCATATCTGGCTAGCGTGGCAAGCCAAGAAGGTTCCCCATCAGTTCAAGCCCAATGTGACATGTCCAGCAACTGGATAATTTTTGTAGTTGTTTAATGGGCTCCTTTAGTGAGCAGAACTGTTATAAATTTGGTGATTTATTTAATAATTGCCGTAGGGTTTGCACAGGGATAGGCCCACTAATCAATGGATAGCAATATGAGATTGTCAGTCCTTAGAGACATACTTAGTAAATCTTATAATAAAACAAAGCAATAGCTTTGGTGACACCACTTTATTATTTTAATATATATAGAAGATTCCTTCTGCTTTGCAATCTCCTCTTCTTTTTACCAGAAAAACTTCTCTTTTAAATCATCTCAATAAACGCTTATATATTCATGACTTTAGGTGATTCTGACCTGTTGGCTTAGGCTATTCTTCTCCAAAGTATTTTAATTGGTCCTCATAGCTTAGAGGTTCCAGCAGAATCTTAAATTCTTGCATTCAGCATTGCCTTATTTTTTTATTTCAAGGAGATCTAATAAATAATATTCTGTTACTCAGTTTTGATGAGTACTAACCAGCCGCCACAGCTATTTGAGGCTTATCGTCCAGTCATATTAATTTCTCAACAAGGGCCATATTTTTAATTATCTTAACTTTTAATGCTAGATGGTCCTAAAATGAGGAAAAGATCATATTTTTATAAAACTTATGTCTGGATTGTAAGATCTAGAGGAGAGGAAGAAAAAAGGAAGTGAAAAGGTGTTGATAATTGGGAGAGGTTATTTTTGTTATACTCCTTCTTTAGTTTGTATTGGGCTGGAAGGGCGATGGTTATGTGCATATCATCATGACCATCTTGAGTTATAGATTACAAGTGTGTAGTCATATGTGTTGATTTTCACACTATTGAGTACAAGGCGGCACGTAGGAAAGTGTTATGAATGGTCCAGATAGCCCTGTCATAGTTTTGGAACCAATGTGAGTGAGTGCATCCAGTTAAGACTTTTCAAACATTAAGTATTTTACCTTAGTGTAAATTCCATAGTTGGTCATTGAGAAATAAGCGAATTCTAGGCCATAAAAAGGGCTTACCTAGAAAGGTGAAGAAATGATGAAGGTGTGAGTCAATGGGCTTGATTTAAAGAGGACTATCCTCAACTGAAAATCTTGTCTGGTTTGGTCTCCTGGCCTTTATAAGCAATGTAGTACTTTACACAAAAATTGTTAGACAACTTCACCAAGAAGGCCATATGATATATCTCTTAGAGCCTCTTAAGTTTGACCTGAGTGGAGGAGAGAAGGGCTCAAGGGGCCTTGAGCATATGGAGGGTATGTTCATTGAGATGAGACAGGTCATGAAAACTTGTCCATCATGCATGATTTATGGCAATGGGGCTAAGCGAGGGCCCTCCTTTCTATGGGAAGGCCTTGTTAACCCATGAGCCTAACCTCTTTATACTCAGGAGTGCCTAATTCCAGTAGGTGCATGAGGAGGGCTTGATCCTATGGATTGGTTAATTAGTTAAACTTTTCAAGAGAGGTCATCAATTTTCTTAGGAGTCTCAGAGATACAGATGCTTCTTATCCGAGATCTGTAACCCATTGCAGCATATGGACCATATCCCAGGAAATTATTAAGTGAAAGAACTTGAGGAAGATGAAGGTGACGTTGGTTTGTGTGTCCTGGAGTCCAAGGTCTCCTTTGCAACATGGTCAGGATATAGTTGTCAGTGCTGAGAGTGAATGTTAATACCTTTATTTTAAAAATCGTAAATTACAGAAGCTGTATTTTTGTCCTTGAGGTAAAATATGTTAATCCATTTATTTATTGTTTAGATAAAAATAAACTTGACGGATGGTACACTCTTATATAAAATTTCCCTTGTTTTATCAAGTAAGGCAATATAATTCCTGTCACTAAAGTACTAATCAACCCCACCTATGACCTTCTTAATAAAAGGTATTGGCTTAGATTAAAAATAGTATTTACCAACAGATGAAGTTTCTAAATAAAATAAATTTTATTAGCTTTTAATTCATTTTTAAAACTTTATCCTCTGATCTCTTATAGCTTAACCTAATGAAAATATATGGATACTTCTGATGCTATCTGTTAGGGGAATGGCATGCATTTTAAAAAACTTGACTTTCATCATGTATGCTTTAGCACCCAGGACAAAAGTCTCAGGACACATTTAACACCATTCTGGTATGGTTTAGAATGGTGTATTTCATGATAATTTGGGGAGGCGGTAAAGGTTATATGTGTGCTTGATACAGTGTAACTAATCCATGGATCTCCTGTCTACGATTCTGGATATAAATTAAAACAGCAGCCATAAGGACACATCCTACACTTGCACCAATACCTAAGAACTTAGCCCACCATAGGTCCTAACATTTTAAAAATTAGTAGGTGAATTTAAATCAAAACAATTAGAAACAGTAAGTTTTGTTATATATATTTAAAGACTAGTAAGAGAGGAATACCCAGAAATTTATCCTGTGCCGGCTGTGGGATATTATTTTTAAGGGGTGGGGTGGGCATAGTCAAGTTAAATACCTTGAAATGGCAAACACTATTCTCAATCAATTACTTTTGTATTTGATTTTAAATCTAAGTTTTTCTGTTAAACGCTAAAGTTTAATCATCCAAGTCTATGTTAGCAATATGATTACTTGTTGACACATTTATAGTCCATTGTAAATTATTTTTATGCAATTTTTCAAACTATTGGCGGTTAGTAGGTATAATAACATGAAAACCTTACCCATGACGTAACCAGAAAAATTTGAGTCCTGATCCGGAGGTGATAAAACTTGCATGACAGAGTTGACCCTGCTCAGGTTTCATGTCAATACTTTCTTTCTCTATTTTGGTAATTTCTGTCCCCTGGTCAGCTTGCCTCTAATAAATAAATTTATTTAATTTTTCAATACAAACTTTTATATGTATATTAGCATCCCCTGGGATTGCCTCAGGTATTAATTTGTTAGAACCAAGCATGCTCCTTATTGAGACATTAGTTTAGATGGGGAGTTTCCTTTATACCATATACATTAAAAATACCTCTAAAGTCAGAATAGATCTGCTTGAAATTTATCTTATATTTCTCTTTTGTCTTAGTGACAGTAATGGTTTTAGGCTTTGAGGTTTTGTGTAGGGTTGAGAGATCAAACAAGGGGAACAGCCGGCACACATCTAGGGTATCCCTATATCAGTAGTCTTAGTGATAGGAAAGCCCCTGGGTTTGGTGCCCCTCTTATTCCTAAAGTTGTAAAAAGTTCTATACAACCTAATAGCAGCAGCTGAAAACTCTACACCTTCTTTGCATTAACTCATTTTCTTTCTTTGCACCTCCACCTAACATTACTTTTGGGCAGGAAATCCAGGATATACGCTCTGCAAAGGAGGCATCCTGGTGTAAACCAGCTCCGCTGATTTTTGCTATTCTTAGATCCATCCTGGCATCATTAGGAATTAACTTTTTGATAAATATAAACACCCAATTTTAGGTATATATCTCATTTCAAATTATAGTTTCTTGGCCTTAAAACTACAAGAACACTTCGCCATGTAGTTAGGTTCAGCAATTAGATGCTGGTACTGATTAATTAAAGTAAACAACTACAGTTAAAAGTATTTAATTTACATTATCCCTTATCTATAAGGTCCTTTATACCAGATACTATTTGAGCGATGTGTATTTACAAAGCTCAGCGCCCCTTTTTGTGTATCTTTGATATATTTGAATTTACAAGAGCACCACGACCTCATTCTTATTATCTCATATAAAATGCTTATAGTATCAATTGATCCATAATATTCATTATCCTGGATCTAAAAGATTGAACTTAGGTTTTAAGTAATTAATTATGATTCTAAAGTAATATATATGTCTTCTTCTAATCCATTCAACAGATACTAACACTTAAATTTTTAAACAAAGAAGAACATTGAGCTTCAAATAAATATGTCCACAAAGAATCATACTTGGGCAAGGAGATATACCTTTAAAATAAGGAGCATGTTAGTCATGTTATACCATCCATATTAGTGACGTTTAAGCGGTCCACCTGATGGTATTGCGTTCACTGCATTTAAATTTGTCCTTAATGTCTCCATCACGACTCCTTGGTATAATGTGAGAATACTAAAGTGAAAAAAGGTGCTATGCGAGGGCTTTATTCCAAATTATGAGGAGAAGGTTGGTAGGTAAACTTTGAATGCTATTGTCTTTGAGTGTTGACATGCACGCAGTATTCTTTGGCATACCTACCAAGAGCCATGGAAATAAGTTTATATCCTATGAGAAGCAAAATTCAATAGCAATGTATATTGGCTGGACAAGATGCAGGTGAGGTTCTCCCAGACCAGAATCTCTGACAGCTTGTCTTGAAAAATGCCCAGTAGGGGTTTAATGATATATAGTATTAATATCAGGGTCCCCTTGGTTAAGCCCTTGATTGACCAGTACTTCCATGTTGAAGCCTGTTTAGATATCATTCAGGTGTGAAGTTTTTTGAGCTCCAAGATGCATCATTTGTCCATTTGTTTTATGTGGAAGTGGGCAGAAATATATTGGTATACAAATAATCCATCCTTAATCCATCCTTAAGAAGAACCATGAAGCCATTTGGCTTACAAGAGTTAGTATTAAAATTACATGAAGGTCATTGTAGTGTCCCACAGTGAACTGGAGGTCTTTATATGTAGTAACATGTTAAATTAGCGCAGGGGCGTCAGATACTAGGTCACAGGTCACTAAACACAACAGTACAAGGTTTGTTTGATGACAGTAACCTTCAAACTCACAAAAAAATAACATTTATGCTGGAAATAGGTTTTTACTAGATACAATAAAGTACACTGTAGTATCAATTACTGCCAATGGCTTTGCGGCTCATTGAAAGTAGTTTTTTAGTTACAGGCTTCTTTCAGTCACGTTGTAAATGATCCCCTTCCAAATGACAAATTATCTTAGATATGATCTTATAATTCCCAGAGTTCTTATGGGTGCAATTTATTGCTAATAAGCAGCACTTAAGGATGGCAGAATAGAGGAATATTATCTAAATGAGGACATAGAAACGATTACTAGGGCTTGTGGCATAATCAAGATAGTAGCAATAAACTAATTACTTTTAAGACACTTTCAGATGTCTGTGTCAAATAATAAAGAATTTTGTTACTGAATAATGCCAGCGCAGAGGCAAGGTAGTTTATATTAAAATAAGATGCTATAATAGGCGATATGAAAACTGGGGATGCAGGGCAAGGTGATCTGTAAGTCAGGGAACTATAAATTGCAACAACTGAGCTTAGGGATTTGATCTACATTTGTAATTACTAGTAATTAAAGGTTCCAATGCAAATTTTACCAGATGTAATCTATTACGTCTTTGGCAAATACCTATATAATTTGGGGTTTCTAGGGCGAAGCAATCTACTATAAACTGATCCTATAGATTTACTTGGCATAGTGTACCAAGCAAACCCTGTATCTAAATATAAGTTGAAAGTATAAAAGTAAGTACTATATATTTTCAAACTTATGGTTCTCAAAAGTCAAAAAATTCCCCCACTTAATCAAACATCAGGGAACAAAAATGATTGGAGTATAGGTTATTGAGAGCCTATATCAATAGGGCTGAAACTTTGCTGGTACTTTTTCAGGGAACTTAGCATTCACCTAATTAAATACATAAACCTCATAAGGATTTTCAGAGTTTAGGCATCACTATATTAGTTTTTGATTATCTGAAATGGTTTTTATAATGTTCTAAAATTTTCTAGTCCTGCTAAAGCCACGATTATTATAATATAAGACAAATTCCTTATGGCAAAGGTAGGTAAGGTCTGTCAATCCTCATTATCACACTTTCTGGACCTAATTTTCTGAGCTAGCAAATTGGAGTATGTTCGCTTTGTAACTGAATTTAGAGTCTACATGAGTCTCTCAAGATACCAGTTAGGTCTAATTTTCTTTTCATTTTTATTAGTATAAAATTGGGGTAGCTCTAAATGATTTCATATATGGTAACTCGAATGGAAGGCCTCATTGCTGACTGGTAGGCGATATTACATGCAATAATAGTTGGAGGGCAATAAAAGGTTTTAACTGGATGCCATGGCAGTATCAAAAAAAGAAGGTTGCCAACAAGAGTATTGTCTACATGCTTTATGATGCCTTAGTCTCAGGGTGATACGCATAGACAATACTCTTATATACCCATCTAATCGTTGAGCATAGAATTAATTTGAGACGTAAAGTTAGTCCATTATCTGTTTTGTGAAACTGTAAACACTATTTTTATAGTTATTATTTTTTAATAAAACTAGCTTTAATCATAGTGCCTAAGTCTTTGACTGCTTTGCTTCAACCCACTTGGTGAGGTGATCAATGATCACAATAGAATATTTTTATTGCCCATATCTATTGGACAAAGGGCCAACAAATCAATAGAATCTATGTGCCAAACGAAATTAGGTTCAACAATTGATAGGAGGTAGCTTAATGACAAGGGGATTCAGCTTGGCTTTCTTTACAGCAATTGCTGTCTCATGAATATCAAAATGAAATGATTCCTAATAATAGTGCTGTTTCAACAGCTCAAGCGTCTTCTTTTAAATGCCCATGCCCGTCACCTTATGGGCCCCACTAATATTTTCTTGCTCCATTAGTTGAGCTAAAATATTGCTGGTTGTTGATAATTTTATAAAGCTTCTCATTTTTCAGCATTGTTCTTCCTTAATCTCAACAAGAAGCTCAGAAATTCTTTTGGTTTGTTGTCATAATGTTGGGCTAACATCTTCACAGTTAATATCGGCCACATTGGCTAATAAGACCATGGTGTGCAGTCATGATAAGCAATTGGTGTTTTGATGTTTTACTCTGGTCTGATGATGAGCTTAAAATCGTAGGCCTGTAATTTCACAGAATATTAGCCAAATGTTCTTCCAGCCCCTTAGAATCTATAAATTGTGAAGTGAGGAATGGCCACTTACCTCTGTAAATTAAACTCTGTACACATATACTCAAATTAGTTCACATGCATAGATGACCGCCAGGCACTTACTCTAAGCTACTGTTTAGGTTCTTTCATGAACATTCAATGTTCAGCTACAATAAGCCACAGGGTGCTCCACTATCTCACTGTCAACTTGTGATAACAATGCCACAATAGTAGTGGTAGAGGCGTCTATCTAAAGTAACTAGCTTATCAAAAATGGGTTACCTTATGGGCGCTTTAGTCAGAATAACCTCAACTTGTCAAAAGTCATCTTATATTTTTCCGTCTGCTCAAATTTTACGCCATTTATAAAGAGGTAAAACTTTGGTTTGTCTATCTTGCTAAAATTCTCTAAAATTAGTGGCGTAAGTCAATCATTTTATGTAAAACTTTAATGTCACGCTTGCTATGCAGCCACATCATATGTTCAATGGCTCTAAACTTTTATTGTCTGTGGCTTTAATCCATGATTGTCAATAACAAATTCCAGATACTCAAGATGCTTTATAAAAGTTACACTTGCGCGGCAAAATTTTAAGATCAGTCATGGTGAGGCGGCGGAAAATTTCTTCTAAATGGTGTGGAATTATAAAAATGCTACAGAAAATTTGTTTATACCATTAAATAAACTAAGACTCAGGAGATTTTTCATTCGCCTAATATTGTCCATTGCATACTGAAAAAGTTTCATGGCATTTCACAGTCCTTGAGACATCCATGGGTCAGTAGAGGTCATGAGCAGTAACCATGATAAGTTGCTCCTGCTCAACTTTGGGCAACTCAACCTTCCACCAGCTAGATATTAAATCCATTGCTGAACAGTATTGTGCGCCACCCAAGCGGTCTAGCGTATCATCAATATGTGGTAATGGATACTAGTCTTCCTTGGTAATTATTGCCACAGTGGCCGCTTGTTCAGAGGGTGTTGATAATAGGATTGAGCCACTTGCAATAGATTATATGTTTATTAACAGGGTGAACAGCAGTTAAATCAGAGGGTCAAATTCTTCTGTATGTGGGACTTTTTTTCATAGTTTCAATCATGTCCAACCCTTTTTAAACCTTAAAATTAAACATTACAGGGCTACTCCTGGGCACTAGAACTCTAAACCTCCGCTGACAACAGAAAGGCTAAGTCCAAACGGTTTCAGTTTAACTATATTGGGCATTATTAGCACTAAATAAAACAACAATAATAAAGGCAAATTGTGTGAAATACGTTACTTTATTGGTATGACAATGAAAAAATAGCAATTGGGAATTTAGGGTGTTTGAAGTAGGACTTGATGTTTATCAAATCAAGTTTTTCACAAGGCAATTTTGCATTTGCTGCTAGGTTTCAGGGTCATCGTCATCATATTGCCTAATCATTTTGGGAGCTTCTGGGCTTCATTATTACGTTATATAGAGCTCTATATTGCTTGTTAATTCGTGACTATTACTCTAAGTGCTCCTGTTGTTCTCATGACCTTTGTGGCTCTTTAAGCTGCATAAGTGCATTAATATTCATAATGATGGAGTTTGAAAATAAATTTTTCCAATTTTGGTAATACTCGCATTGCTAAGCTTTTTAAAAATGGGGAAACTCTTTTTGAATGGGACTTTGGTTATTCTTCTGTCATTTAAGTCAACCAATGGTATAGAAGGGTTTTCTCAGAGGCGTTAATGCAATTTGGGTGCAACTGGGCGAGATTGCACATGTATAATCAGCACTAAAACAGGATATATTGCATGAAGACAGTATATCAGAAAGTTTTAAAGCTCACTAGTAATTTTTTATTACTAGATACTCAATTCTGCTGTAGTTTTGGGGTGTACTTCAAGTAGTAATGAAGCCAGCGTAAATGTGAGTCCACAATCTTTCAGTACTAAATGATGTCAAGGTGTGCATTTCTACATTGCTTCAGTTGAATTTGACTCTTTTCCAATATATATGAAGATTTTTGAAGAGGTAATTCATATGTCAGCCTTCTCTACGACACCCAAATCTTTCTGCATTTACTATTTTTGGTCTTCTGATAGGCTGCCAATGTTGTAACGAGGGCCAGGCCTGAGGTCAGGTGCATTTTTGGAGTGTGGTGGGCATTATTCAGCAGTATTGTGTGTAGCAGACTTGGCTGGATAATTATGGTTACTCTTAATAATCATCTGAAATGATCACACTAGGTTTGGCTGGCCATTTTGTAAATATGACTGGTGAGGATGAACTGATTTGAGATACTGATCAGTTGATGAGCGGATAAAAATCCACTGTAAATCATAAATTTATAGTAAATAATAAATGCTTAAATTGGAGTAAATAGGATTCACTATTAAAATAATTGACGGCGGAAATATTGGAATTGATCTGCTGTAAATTTGGACTATCTATTAATAATTGATGGAGGGTTTCAGGTGGGAGTAAGTGTTAAAAAAATATCTTTATTGAATTGATTCCTATCACTCTGCTGTACAATCTAATTGAGATGTAGAAATGGTGAATTTGAATGCTTGGGTTTGGGCCAGCGGGGAACATCAATAATTGGGACAAGGTAAATGTGAATTGGAAGATGCTGACAACCAGGTGAGAGAAGTTGCTAGCTAAATATCTGATGGAAGAACTTTATAAATTTATCTGCTATGTACATATAGTTGGTATGAGGGGATGGCGACTTGATAAATGCTGGGCTTTGGCCAAAAAAGGTTAGAAAAATATAAAATTATAATGATTGGATGATGGTATGGTGAGTCTATATGACGTTAGGTGATTTTTGAAAATTTTAAATATCCTATGGTTGGTCAAAACCCAATCCACAACAGGCGTCATCTGTGAAGTCATGTGCTAAGTTTTTAGGGACATATTTATAATTTTATGTCCTCTGACGTCATGCCAAATCTCTGTCAAATTATTTTGTCACTCAAGTGGGTATATAACGTCCTCCGTCATCAGGATTTTAGGTCCTTAAAATCCTATAAAAGGACCATCTAGTACTAAAAAAATCCTATAAAAGGGTCTTTAGAGCTTAAAAACCCTTTTGATTGCTGGTCAAGTTAGTTTGGACTTAACTTTTTATTCTGGGCAGTTAGATTATTAGTACTGCTATTAATAATATTGAACTGGTGGTTTTCAGGAGGAATTTTCCATAGACTAAGGATCACTCCTATAGTTGAGCATTTCTCAACATTAACATTGTTGAGCTTCATATAATTAATTACCGCGCAATAAGGCCCATCCTTATCATTAATTATTGACTCCATAGAGACCCACGGACTCTTGGAGGGAACTAACATCCTGTGCTGCACCCTATGGTTATTTTCTTAGTTGACAAATTTATCTGCCATTTTTGAGCATTTAATAAAACTAGGCAAGTTGATGGACTAACCATATCAATATGGCGTAACACATCATGTGCACAACCAAAATCAACTCGTCTTTAGTAAAAGTAATGTTTTACTTATCAAAAAGGCCAGAGCTTGGTCTTTTACATCTTCAGTCAACCCATAGAGGCGTTCCTAAGATATAAGGGGATATACTGATTGGCTTTGAGCCGTCAATCCCAAGTTATCTAAATTACTAAAACATGGGCACTTAGTATTTCCTCAACTGATAAGATAAAACATAAGTAACTACTTGATGTCGCTTAGTTTGAATCAAATAGGGATACAAGTAAGCTAACAGCACCTGGTGTTAGATACTAGGATCTCAGACATGAGGGTGGAATATCAACTGTTTAACTTTCATAAAAGAATAGAAGCCTAGACCTGGGAATGAGGTTAAAAATTTACTTCAATTATTTATTTAGAAAGATAGATAGTTGCTAAGTCCCAAATTAATATTAGGAAAATTCGTTAGACCAATTCAAGCCTAAGATACCCAAGATGATATCCTGTCTAATCAAAATGAAGGATTATCAGAATCTCAGGTGACCATTACACTAGGTGGTACACAATGCAGCACATAAGAAAAACCCGCAAAAGTGTAAGAATCAAGAATCTTTGCATTGATTGACCTAAATGATGCCAAGTCTCATCTGACTTAGTACAATCAAAATACATTTTTCCCTATCAAAAATATACTACAAAGGCATTATAAAATTTGGATGCATCGCCTAATCAAAAGCTCATCCAGATTTCTACTCCTACTAATTTTATCTATCATTTTTCTTATGAGTTTTATATTGTTATTGTAACATATAAAAACCTTATTTAATACTACAATACAGTTACTTAATTTATTCTATATCTCGTTTTAATAATTGACTTCAATAAGTACATTTCGCCGTACTTACTATAGGATGGATACTCTAGATGATGTGACTTAAGCGGTGACTTGGCACCCTCAAAAATAAATGACATATTTGTCATGAATCTTAGGAGGCTTCAGGTATTGAGATCAGGCTTCTTGGGCATAGCACCATAAAGATCAAAAAATGGAAGCCCAACAGGCTAGTGCTCACTACAGTGGATAAACCAACGCTTAACAATACCTGCATCTAATTGTTTGCCATATGGAAGATAAACCAATTGGTTAATTTTCTGTGTACACAATGAAAATAGTTAATGAAGATGATCAAATGTGAAGTCTGCCCATCATCACATTTGAAGAAGTTTAAGAAAATTCAATGGAGATTCCTGAATCTTATCATCTAACATAGATTTCCAATAAAGGAGTTTAAGACTTACTACGCGGAGTCATTAACCCAGTAGAAAGAGAAAGCTGAAAAAGGGCATCCGCCATGTAAATGACTCTAATGAGCCTATATGATTCTTATGTTCTCTCATAAACATAAAGTTAAAGTGCAAATCTATATCATTATATCATGAAATTTGTACACCCTGCGCTCTATCTTATAGTGTAGTTACTAAGAATTCATAATGAATAACTCCACCATTATATCAATACCCAAGGGGCCTTACAGGTGACCTATGAACAGGTGTATAATTTAGCATCACAAATTATAGGAGACATCTGCTTTCTGATCAAAGTGAACCATTTCTACATTATTCAGCTTTATAACCAAATGAGGCTATTTATTCCATTATTATCAGTATGAGGAAATAAGGCTATAAAGCTTCTCCAAAAGGACATTATGGAATCAAATGAGAATACCAGGGCTTACCAGACGCCTTCGCCCAAGAGATCTGAAGATAAGATATTATAGCACATGGCGAAATGGGCCCAAGCTTCTACTAGCCATCATCAGGAGGAAGAATAAATCACTCTTCTCAAGTCCTGGCCAAAGCATGGCCTAAATTAAAATTGATAAGCTGGTGGTCCATTGAACCTCCAAGGATTATTCATTGTCTCAAAGTATCATTTCCTGAGTGGCCCATGTTAAGCAGGATCTGGATTCCGTGTGACTCAGGTGTCTACTCTTTCCATTAACAAGCAACTCAACAAATTGGAGAGTTAATGAGAGGCAAATAGCCTAGTCAGGAAGATATTAATTTAGTCTACCGTCGCCTCAATGAAGCTGAGCAATGCTGGAACGCTCTTATAGAAGAGCTTAAAGCCAAGGCCAATAAGGTCCACAGAGCAATGAATGCAAAGAGATGAAGGAGACTTAAATCAGTGCATTGGAGATATAGAGGATGATAGCAAGTTTTTGTGAACTTAACACTCATCTGCTTACCAACAAATTCATAACCAGGATATCCGCGTTAAGAACTTGGATAATAATAGAGTCATTCTTGAAAGAAGAATCAATCTGCTAGATGTTATGCCGAGACTTACCCTGGAGGAAATGGAGCAACATTTTAATTCTAAACATGACCAATACGTCAACTGGAACGCCAAGTTGAACAGAAAGATGTATGAAGTGAGATTACTAAATCTGAAGTTCCTGAGGTACACGTTGTCAAAGTGTTTGAGGCACTACATTTAATCCTACCTTCATGAACAAGTTTACACCTAGTGAAATTTGAATCACATCTTTCCTCTAAGTCTAGGAAGCTGCGATGGAAGGTGCGACTGACCATCAAAAGGTTAAGCATATTAAATCTTGTGTAAGCCATATGGCTCAAAAGTTATGATACCTTATAAGGACGACCTGAACGTCTGGAGAGAAGTGAAGGAAGTGCACATCAAAGAAACTGGTCTATAGCAAAGATTGAGTATGAATAAACAGGCCTTATGAGAACTGCACTACGCAAAATGAACTCCTAGCTGGATTTGCAGACCATTTTTATTGAGGCTTATATTGGTGTTGTCCTCAAAAAATGTTTACATTGGATGGTGCCATAGCTGCCGTCATTGCTGGTCTACATAGTAACCCCAACCTAGCTGTGCATGATATGTCTGACAAATGAAGCTCAAGTTCCACCTTCGACATCAAAGGAAGCCCTGCTCAATGTGGTTAATTTACTCAAACCAGAGACCTCTCATAAGACCTTCTCAAAACCCAGAGTTTATACCGTGGAGGAAGCAAATCCTAATAAGGAGGAGAAGCCAAGGTGTAAATACTGTAAGAAGAAAAAACATAATGAAAATATGTGTTTTAAGAAAAACCCTGTCCTTATTGAGAAGGGAAAAGGAAGATCAGCTTAGGGCCAGGTAACTTTAAAGCTGAATGACATAAAGTACCTGAGAGCAAAACATTGCTGATCACTCATCTTGCGTGCATTGAGAATGAATCCAGCAACATTTCTGAAGGGGGTTACGAGGACACAGGTTATTTTAGGTACACATGCTGAGCTTACCATTCAAAATCTTTTGAATTCTAAAAATTGACTAAGCCTAGGTCTCAGAAAGCGCTTTCCTAAGTCAGGTTATTGGTTGCCCCAGATAATTAATGCAGCCAGTGATTCTGATCAATACCTTTTCCTGTTGATCTGACCCATTTCAAGTGTGTACAGAATACTAGAGATCAAGAATAATTATCCAGAGAAACCCAGAAGCTTGATGCTACGTTCCGCCTTAAAGAGGTACTAGCCCTCCCGCTTAAGTTTGGAGGAACCATTACTAAAGTATAAGCGGTTATTCAGAAGGCCCAAGTTATGACTAACCTAGATATGGGATCCCGATTTATGTTGTTCTATCTCATCTTATCAAGAGATCAAGCTCACCCCTGACCTCAAATAAACTCACGAGTATAGCACTGCCAGTCCAAATAGCATCAAATTAATAAAGTGCATATTCATTCTTGACAATTTGAGTTGTCATATTAGTTTTCTCAGCTCCCACAGTTGACCTGGACAATAGCCATTATTATATACTTATTAGGATGATGTTTTGCTCAACATCAAAGGAGGTATCAATATGAAAAAAGAATATTTATCACTCCTCAACCATAAAGTTTCCCTTGTACTAATAATAAAGACTCCAGAAAGAAGGATTACCTCTGTCTGGTTGAGTACCCTGTTTACACTTTACCTTTGAAATACTATACCTCTGGAAGAATAACAATAAAGCTACCCAACTCAGTAGATGCAACAGAAGGAATACCATTTTTGTTACAAAGGAGGGTAAAATTAAAGCATGAGAACAAAGAATGGCTTCTACTAACATAACCCTTAACATACCCCAAACTGCTTGCTACATATTACTAGTGTTGATGTAGTAAATAGGTTTGAACCAAGAAGGGTGGTTAGCTGAGCGGGTAAAACTGCTTCCACCCCTAGTGCAGGTTTTGAGTTCGAAACCTGTACTAGCTAGAAAACTTTCTTGGTGTTGTATATTTGTCCCAAGGTTGACCCACCTCGAATAATTTAGGTTTGAACTAAGAGTTTGCCAGGAGTCCTTGACCCAGCTTATCAGCAGCCTAATGAGATACTACTTGGAAACTTAACCAACCAGATAACTTAGTCAAGAAACATCAAGATTGACTTTTCTTTCTTGTTGCAATCACTATTGCAACCTATTCAATTCAAGACTGAATCTAGTTTGATAATCTCACAGAGGAGATTAGTCTGTGCCCATGTCAGGGAGCAGTTGGGCAAGCAAGGTAAGAGGAGCAGGTGGAAGGCCCACGGCCTCCAACGTTCAAAAACGCCCCAGAGAATCCAGCGGAATTGAAAAAAAAATCTTAAAAAACTGGTGGTTATGATTTCCCTGGAGATACTCACATGGCAAGCATGATGCAACCAGTACATCAACATGCCACACTCCCAACCACTTTCATTGGTGGAATTTGGAGTCCACATGTATCTGGACATCCAAAAAATGGCCTTATAGGAAAAATTTTGTGAAGATGTACACAAAATTTTCCTGACTGCGGTGTACGTTGCACCTCACTCCATGTCATACAGTTGGCTGGACCTAGGTTTTGAGAGCAAAAAAGCAGTAGACGAGGCTGCAGCAGTGCATGTAGTGGTTGACCTCCCCAAAGGGCAATGGGTCAGCAAAACTAAATTCACCAGATGGACAAAATCAAACCAAATTTTCCTCATGCTTGACTTTTTGCCTACTACAGTAAAATGTGACATTTTGGAACAATACCTGAAAGATGGTCTCACCATATATGGTGAAATACAATCTTTTTAAATACAACATTCATGCTGATGCCACACCTGTGCACTGGCAAAGCCATCGCAGTTCTGACCCCAACTGAGGAGATTGTGAAGGACCTAACCCAGATCCCA
This sequence comes from Massospora cicadina, assembly GCA_022478985.1. Classification (NCBI taxonomy): domain Eukaryota; kingdom Fungi; phylum Entomophthoromycota; class Entomophthoromycetes; order Entomophthorales; family Entomophthoraceae; genus Massospora; species Massospora cicadina. The sequence goes on from JAKSZP010000009.1 coordinate 310,184, forward strand.
CACTCCACTTTTATTTGATATCAAAGGGCATACCACCCACCCATTCTGGGTGACTGTGGACAGCGCGCCCCCCATTTGCACCCACTGTGATGCGTTCAGTCACAAGGTGCATACATGCCCCATCAAGGAGGGCATCACATTCCAAGAGCACCCCTTGGTGGCCATGGCCAATGGAGAGGCGCACTATGAACCAACTGCAAGCACCAAGGAGGCTTTCCCATGGGGAGCACAAGGCTGCTACCTATTAGTAAAGCCTATCTCCCCACAAGAACAGAAGAAGGCTATTTAGGCCCATAGGGCCATGGCCAAGGAAATAGCCAAGGCCACCACCGCTATCCCACACTCACAATGCCAGGAGGACATGGAAACCTTTGCAGCGGAAGCAACTTGGGAATCTATCAACCAATCAGATTGGGAAGCCCATGCTGAGCAGGCCACTCAATCTGAGGATCCGATGGGAGACTCAATCTCACCCAATTGTTGCACCCAAGCTCCAGTCAAAACTGACTTGGGACCTATCCTAACTAAAAAAAATTCTTTGACCCACTCAACGGTGCACCAAACTCATCCACACCACAAAAAATTTGTCTGATGTCGGGAAAACAAAAAGCGAAGGCCAAAGCCAATGTGACTCTTTCCACAAAAATCAACAAAAACTCTGATAGCATTGCTGCTAACACCTGCACTGCTGTGAAAGCCTATGGGGACCTAGAAGAGGCTGGTGGGCCTGGGGGCCCACCCCCTCACACCTAAGGTGCGATGGGGGAAACCTTCACTTTAGGGATGTTGAATATCACCGGACTCAAGGCCTCCCCATCCCAGGCTAGGAAACTGAGTTTTTTACAACACAATTTACCTGTGGATATCCTGGCCATCCAGGAGTCCCACTGTCCACGAGGTTCCAAGGAAACTTGAAAAAAAATGCTCCTCCCATCCCTATCCTTTTGGTCGAAGCACTGTGGGGTGCTAATTCAGAAAAAAAATTTCAAATTTGTATCCTCAAAAACATTCCTGAATGGCTGAGTGCTCGTCATCGCCTTCTCAAGGCCAATGTAGCACATGCAATCATCAACATTTATGCCCCAAACAGTGCACACAAGCGTTGGGAATTTTTCTCGTCGGTCAAACCCCTCCCACTACCCCCAGACCCTTTTGTAGTTGGTGATATGAACTGTTGGCTAACCTCACCAAAGGGACTGATGGCCTCCCTCACCCCATGCCCCACAGGGTCATGTTGAACTACGCGTTCTAAAGGCCACCCTTGGGTTAATGGATTCGCTGCCACGACATGCCCGCTGCTCAAAAACATGACGCGTCCCCACGTTTACAACAGCCAATTAAGGTCCATGACCCGCATTGACCTTATTCTAATGCTGGCGAAATTCCAACCCCACATCTCCTACTTCACAACAACGAAAATGGAATTCTCCAACCACCGACTGGTCTCAATAACATACCACCTACCTGTCACAGTTGCAAAGGCCCCACATTGGTGCAAAATCCGCCCCTCCCAAACTCACGTCGCCAGGATTTTCCACGTGGGTGGAAGAGGCAACTTTGGCAAAAAAGTTTGTTGCACCATTTTGTGCGGACCCCATTTCCACATGGGCAACTTTCAAAGAGGACACCATCCGCCACTCTCACCATCTCTCCTCCAGATGCTCACGAGCCACATCAGCAATTATCTTGTGCGCTCTGGCAGAATTGGCACACTTGGAGTCCAACATTCCAGCTACAGGATACAGCTCTGCATGGGGCCAGAAGTGGGCAGAGGCAGCCGCCCACCTCAACGCACTCAAAAGGCAACACAAACATTGGGTTTGTGTCCAATACAGGGCCACATGCATCACTAAAGGCGACAAGTGCACCACATATTTCTTTAGAAAATTTTCGCACCACGCCAGAGCGTGGCCTGCACACAGGTGCGAAGATTGGACAATTCTATTGCAGATACACCAACTGAAGTGGCAATCAAAATGCAAAAATATTACTCCAAGTTATACCGAGCCAAACCAATTCAGCCGGCCAAAGTGGCAGAATTTCTCGACTAAACCCACATCCGCACCATTTCTAAATACCCAGAAATAATGAATTTTATTACTCTGAACGAATTATGGACAGCCATTCGCGGTGCGCCAAAACAAAGATGCCTAGGCCCAGATGGCATTCCATATGAGTTCTACAAAAAATATTTCAAATATATATCTCCACTTCTGCTTGCCTCACTTAACCAAAGCCTGTTGGAAACGCGCCTCCTACCAAGAAAACAGGAGGCTTTTACTGTCACACTTTTCAAGAAAGGGGATAAGCTTGACTTAGCCAACTGGCGCCCCATTTCTCTAACAAACACAGACACCAAAATTTTAACAAAAATTATGGCTAACCGACTAGGGACTGTAGCATCTGCCACCATCTCCCCAGAAAAATTCAGTTTCATCCCCAGAAGGTCGATTTGGTATAACGTGCATTCTGTGGCTAATGTATGTCAGTCCACAGCCTCTGGGGCACTTTTATTCTTGTACCAACAAAAGTCTTATGATAGAGTAAACTGGGAATACCTAAGGGCCTGCCTCCATCAATTCCGCCTACCCCCTCGCTTCATCAACTGGGTGATGCTGCTCACGGAATCTGCAACAATGGCAGTGCGTGGCCCTGGCTTCCTAATGGAAGTAGTCCGCCCTCAAAGGGGCTTACGACAAGGAAACCCCCTCAGCCCACTCTTATACAACTTCAGCCTTGACCCACTACTGCGAAATGCGAATGCCCAACTCACTGGGGTCCATGTGCCAGGCCAAGCCCCAGTCAAAATATTGGCGTTCGCAGATGATTGTGTGGTTGGGGTGTCTAATAATCAAGATGCACGCGCGCTTGAAGCTCTCATCCAGGAATATTCCTAGGTAAGCAACGCGGCACTAAACGCCTCCAAAACTAAAATCATCCTCCTTGGTCAGTCTCAAAACTGCAGGGCCCCAGCAAGCAGTGCCCAGCCTGGCCCATATGCTCGCACACGTGCTCGCCCTCCCAGCTCACCCCACACCGCCCCACTGGTGCTCCCCTTCATGACACGCCCTACCATAGGACCAGTCCGCCATCTGGGCGTGTGGGTGGAGGCAGGCGGATACGCGTCAGCAGTAATGGAGTGCCATATTCTAGACAACGTGACGAAGCGAATCGCCTCTCTCAGAGCCCACCCTACTTCCCTTACTGGCAGGGTTGTTTTAGCCAACTCTATGCTCCTATCCAAAGTCTGGTTTAGAGCCCACGCCATCCCCTTCTCCCCAAGCTTCTTCAAATCCTTGTATGCCTTGCTGCAAGGATGGCTTTGGTCAGGCCGCCCTCCACCAGTGCGGCTAGAGGTCATGTTTGGCCCTCATCATCATGGTGGCATGGGCCTGCTTGACTTCAAATCCCATGCTGCCAAGATCCTGGGCACCTGGATCGCGGCTGTCACCGCTCCCACACTCCCATCCCAACACTGGTCCCGCGCAGCCCGCTCCAACTTCTCCTGAGCCTTGGGCCTCAACAATCCATCAAACCCCCACTCCTTGATGAAATACCTCACATCACACACATCGGCCACAGGTCCTCACGGGATAAAAACCCACTACAAACGAATCCTACTCTCCATGTGGAGCGCAGAGTGAAGAATTCGTATTAGCGGACATACAACCCAAAGAGGCCGCCCCTCTCCTCAGTTCACACAAGAGGTACAGGGGCTACCCATCCATGATGGCGTGATCCCCATTCGGCCCCATGTCCTATCCAGGGTGGACTACCTGGACATGATGGACATCCCTTATTCCATTGAGACCCTAAAAACAATCTGGAAATATGTACATCACCCTCTGTTGCAGCCTCAAGTCCGCTCCCATGTGTGGCGCTGCCTAAGGCGGGTGTATTGTACAGCTGAGCGCTCTAACGCTTTACACTCATCCTGTGTCGTGTGCGGCCAGCATGGAACGCTGTTCCACCGCCTGGAGAAGTGCCCCACCTCTAAAGTGATATGGCGCGAAGTTCAACGTCTGCTGGGCCAGGATCAAACGCATCCCTTCAGTCTGTCAAGAGATATGTTTACTTTATCAATGGCCTCCCCCTTCCACCCTCCCTCCATACTCTGGTGGTTGCAATCGCCATGTGGACTATCCACACGATTGTCTTAGATGCCATCGCAGGCTCCACCCCCACCCTCCCAGAAGCTGTCCACAGATTCCAGTCTCATTTGGTGGACCACTTTCAGGCGTGAATGTTTGGATACCTCCCACCCCATCACCGACAGCTGGTCTCCTCCTGGTTCCCAGTCTGGTTCATCAAATCAGACCCCTTCCTCCACACGTGCTCAATAGTGGCTACGGCCCCTTCACACGTTCCCTCCCCCTCACCATAGTGGCGTTCCCACTGGCAACAAGAGATATCATCGCCTCTCTGGGGTGCCTCCCCCGGTACTAAGTTTATCTGTCCTGAGTCATATTTGGAAGTGTCCGTCCCATGGTCAGCCTTCCCCGCAATAAATTTAAATTTAAATTTAAAAGAAACATCAAGATTGGTAAAGGTCATTAACTTTCCATTATTAAAGTTTACAAGGTACATTTTATTGGCACACACATGAATTAAAACTACCTTTTAATAAATTAATTTGTGTGATCCCTCAATTCAAATTATCCAATAAGTTAAATAAGTAGGAACTTGAGAAAGTGCATCAATTGCTCAAATAATATTGAGATGTTTTTTCTATGTCAGATGTTGACTATGGTCACATGAAAGACTGGACACATAGTGTTGACGTAGGAAACTCAATCCCCATATGATCAAAGCCATATAGGAATTTAAAGATAGATGGCAAGTACATGAAAACTGAGTTTAAACAACTATAGAATGCCAGCTTACTTGTGCTCCCCAGAGTCAATGGTCATCCCCAATGTTACTTATAAAGAAGAAAAACTGCTGGTCACATAATAATGATGCTTACTGAAGCTCAAAAGCCTCAATAAGAAGTACAGCTATTTAATTCTTTTGAATAGACAATGTTCTGGTGACTCTCCAGCTTAAATTTTCTCCAGGATAGACCTTGCCTGTGGCTATTGGTAGATAATTTTATTTTTAGAGGATCAAGAAATCTTGCGTTATTATGCATGGAAGGAATATTTCAACATATCCAGTTCCCCAAGGAGTTATTCAACGCTTCTGCTTTGTTTCAATGGGCGATGGGTCACATCATGCAAGATCTTACATTAAGCTTTGGGATCATATATCTGGATGACATAACAATGTTCTGAAAAACCTTTATCGATCATCTGGACAACCTCAAGTCAGTTTTCCAAGGACTGATATAGAACCACATCAAATTAAAAACTGCGAATAGTACCTTCTTCCAGCAGGAACTAGAATTATTAGGACATGCCATATCGTGGAAAGGATTTTAATCCTTTTACAATAAGGTTGAAAAATTACTAAAATGCATGAGTTAAAGAGCCTCCAAGAAATACAGGTATTCTTAAAAATGATGGAATAATATCATCAGTTTATCCCTAATTTATCTCGACTTTCTAAACCTCTTGTCTGGTTGCTTTCTAAACACACCCCTTTCATGTGGGTAATAGAGCAAAGAACTACATTTGAGACCATGAATGATTTGTTAAGAGAAAACTGATTATATGACTCCTGGACTTTGGAAGACATTCACCCTGTTTACAGATGCCTTCAACATAACTGTGAGAGCCATACTCTTGCAACTGGATGAAGAAGACATTGACTACCCAATGTCCTATTAAATTAAATCGCTTTCAAAAGCTGAGCGAAATTAAGGTGTCATGAGGAAAGAGAGCTTAGCTGTTCTCCTGGTGGTGAAAAATCTCTGGCCCTTCTTATAAAGTAGAAATATTACAGTTGTTACAGACCACGCTTCTTTAAGGTGGCTGAAAAACATGAAAGATCTGACAGGAAGACTAGTCCGCTAGGCTCCCAAACTTCAGAACTATGATATCAATATTGTTCATAGACTGTAATAAAGCACAAGAGTGTATATGGATTGACACGCCTTTACTTACTACATCTAGACAATAGCAAAGCTGAATGGTTACACGACCTACTCATGATGCCAGACACTTAGGTGGATGAATATAAACCAGTTCAAAAGATGCTGAAACAACATTCTCAAAATTAAGAAGTTCTTTATGGACTACTATACAATAAATTCAGAACTGACTGGCTTCCTTACTTAAGATCTTCATATTGGTTACTAGTTATAATGGAAGCCCATAAAATCTTAGTACATGGAGGATTCAGGAAAACTTATGAATGGATCAAAATTGACACTATTGGGAAGAAATACTGGACTTTGTAGTGGAAGTCTTAGCGCTTTCATGACTTGTAAAAACAGATTCTGCATAAGATCAAGTACAAAATCAGCCCATGACCCCTCAGCAGCCATTTCAAACCATCAGTTTTGACGTCATAGGTCCATTACTTGAATCCACTGGAGGAAATTGATACATCTTTGTAGGATATATTATTTTACAAAGTGGGTCAAAGCAATTGCCATTCCAGCGCAGACCACAAGAGCTACTGCCAAGCTCTTATACAAAAACATTTTAATATGCATGGTTGACTGAAGGTACTGCTATGGTACAATGGAAAAACTTTACTTTAATAGTTGGGAGAATCCTACCTACGAGCTTAGAAATCAGCTATTTTCAGCGCCCTACATTCCATCAACTAGTGGGAATGAAAGGAGAGCAAATCAAATGTCAATTTCAATATTATGCAAGATGACCACTACTGATCCATTACACTGCAACCAATATCCACAAGTGCTTTGATGGATTACAGGATAAGCTTCCATCAAATCAAAATGTCACCCTTTAAGGCCTTATATGGAAGAGAACCTGGAATACTGGCTCTATTAGCTCATGAAGTTACCAGTGAAATATTGAGGAACCTTATAAAATGCTAAGAAGATTATACCAGAAGACTATAAAGCTTCAATCAGAGGCAATAACAAATCTAGTAAAAGCGGTTACAAAAGAAGGCAGGAAGCAAATGCATCTCGCCACCTTTACTCGCTTTTTAGATTTCAGATTTAGTCTTATGATATCACAATTGTATGACTCCCAAGGAGGAAAATTAGATCCATCTTGGATGATCTATATGTTATGACCTACAAAAGTGGGACACTAGAACAATCAATTCTTTAGAAACTATACTAACTATCAATTGCATACATAGCCAGTTTCTACTTCAGTACTCCTCTGCCTTTAGCCTTGAAGGGGGTGATGTTGGATATCAGGATATCACACATGATTGTAAGAATATAAACCATTTAGCTCTTATAACAGTCTTGAAGGCTATACCTGAGAAGGGGGCTAGAGAATTTGCATCAATTATTTAATGAAAAATTGATGATCAGTAAGGCTCAAATTGTTATTTGCTAAATTCTGTCAGACCAATTTAAACCTGAGATACCATGAGATGAAATCCTGCCTAATCTTAATGAAGGATACTCAGAATGTCATGGGACTATTACATTAGGTGGCAAACAAGGCATTAAATTAAAATGAACCTGCAAAAGAGTAAGCATTAAGAATCTGTCCAGTGTTTGATCTAAGTGATACCAAGTCTCATCTGGCTTAGTACATCTAACTACAATCTTGCTTTCTCAAAAATACTCTACAAAGGCATTATAAAATATAAATGCATCGCCTGACCAAGAGATGCCATCCAGATTTTCTCTATTAATTTTATTTTTTTTCATTATTGGATTTATATATTGTTAAATTTAACATAAAACAAAAATTTTATAATACAATAAAGTTACATGAGTAATCTTTTATCTAGTTATGCTACTTGAAGTAAATAAGTCCATTTCGCTGTACTTACCATAGGACGACTTTCTAGATGATGGGACTTAAGTGATGACTTGCACCCTCAAAGACAAATAAATTTTTTCCATACGTCTTAGATGGCTTCAAGAATTGACTTTCCATTTTCTTGGTCATAGCACCATTGAGCTCAAAAAAAGAAGCCCAATACCTTAGTTTGGTCATATTTGGAGAGAATAAACCAAGGCACAGCACCAGATTAAAATTTGATTGGTAGAAGGGGCCAAATTTTCGCTGTAAAATCCTTGAATAGTTTTTAAGTTGATTTCTGCCTACTATAACATGATGTCCCACTAGAATGGTCAGTCTTCCATTAGCCTATAGTGGAACACCCTTATATTCCAGAATCTTTTTGGTAACAGTTGGGTACATCCACAACTTTGCTGATAACCAATGGACACTATACCTTCTTATAATGTGAGGTTAATAAACCCCTGATTTTAAGGCGCCAGGGCCTCTTTCTTCTGATTGTAAAATAGTGTAAGAGTTTGTCTAAGTATATTTAAACTGTTCTCTTCAATAAGTGTTTTTTGATCTCATAAGTTCACACAAAAGAGGTACATTAAGAAACGCATGTTTTTTGTTTTTGGGAAATTTTTGAAAGGAGTAGACATCATTAGTTAGACATAACGCAGTGAAAATGCACTGTAAGCTCCTTCAGAGGTTGTCATTTGTGTCCCTGTATTACCAAATACTTTCCAATAATGTATTTAAATGTGATTCTGAGTTTTCAAAAGTCTATTGGATACATTATTAATTATTGTAGCACTGTTTACAAAAGCTCAAACTTTGGGCTTATTTACTGTAATATTAATAAAGGTTAACTAAGAATTAAGCATTAGAAGAAACTACTATTTAGGAATTCAAAGTGTCCACTGGACCTAAATAGATTTATATATCTTTGTATAATTGAGGGATGAATTCCTTCAAGGTCTCAATAGATATGGCTCACTTGGACCCTGTCCAATTGAGGTCTCACCAAAGGGGACTGGAAGCTTTTGCTGTTCTAAGTGTTAAACTTAAGGCTTTAGTAATGCTTACTATGCCAACTTGGCTCACGTTCTTTCTATGAGAGTGGGTAGGCACCACTACCATACCAAGAGCTATAATTTGAAACGCTATAGGCGGGGCGCCAACATTGTACCATAGTTTAATGGAGGGTTGTTCTGATTTTTTTTACCTGTGCTTTTTAGAGAGGAAGCAGATAAGGAAATTTCTATTCTACTCCACCCTGTACCTCCCATGATCCTGTCAAGTGTAAGGTTCACAGAATGAACCATGGGTTTAGACCCTTATTAGGGCAACAATTAGCGTATTGCCCCAGTCCTTTACAAGGGTAACAGATGATCTGATTGATACCAGTCCTACATGAACAAAGACCATAAAGCAGAGTTACAATTTTGTTGAGATCCCAATATAACTGGATTTAATCCCATAATAGCCATGGCAGATTGGCTAAATTCGCCAACAATGATTATAGAGTACAAATATGTGAGCGCCTTGGGATAGGTGATATTGGGTCAGAACATATGGTTATTGGATCGCCTTCAGTAAAACAATAAGGCAATGTCAACATTCAACAAGTATTGAGTAGATCGCCTTGAAAAAAGATGATAGATTATTTGAGAATACCATACTCTGCTGGAGCCAATGAGAATATAGTGGAACCAATTAGTCTAAGACCAGGTAGCGGTATTGTCTGAGGTTACTGATATATAAGTAAGATGAGGCAATTGAAGGAAGAAGAGTGCTATAGTGAAGAGAGTGCAGAGCAGAGGAGATCATCTATAAAAAATTAATTTAAATTAAAAGAGTGTCTTTGGGGTAATACCTCCATATTTTATTGAGTTAATAAGTCTCTCAGGGATGCCAATCTTTATATTGTCCATTTATTGTTCTGTGGGTTTGACCCTGTGTGACCCTCTCAGCGTATCCCAAAGATATCGCCACAGTTATAACAAATATATTCAGGGAGATGGCCCTAGTTCGTGGGTTGCAAGTCTCCCAATGACTTTTGTTGGGCACCTTAAAAGTGGCGGCACATCGTTAGAGTTAATTAACCATATGTATAATATCATACTTCTCATTTTTAAACTGGTTTTATAACCCAATGCAACTTCTTGTAAGGATCTCAGGCATGTCTTAAAGTAATATAAGCATCAAATCATTTATAGCTTCATCCCAATTAGTTTCTGCACCTCCGCATAGAAACATCCAGAAGATACTTTTACAGATGCATCTGTGTTAAAAATATAGAGGAATTTATTTTTTGAGTGATCATCCTTCTTAAATTACTGTTTTCTTTGATAATAAGGTCATTGGCATTAAAGTAAGTCAATGACATTTTTGAATTTTGGCATAATTAATTCATGACTTTCTGAGTTTAGAAAGTTCGTTACCATCGCAAGCTTAGCGTTCTCAGATGCTCCAGCCATATTAATCTTAAAGGACTAATAGGATTGCGCACATTCCCTTTCTTATAAAACTTAGGTAAGGTAATAGTGTCAATCTGAAATTTATTTTCATGGCTGAAAGTCCAAAGTGCCTGCATTACTCCTATTTGACTTTCCATGTTACAAAGATTAGGAGTGAGAGTAAAATGTTTTTGAGCCACCATAGTGGCCCACATGGAGGATGCCAAGGGAGAAAAATCAGAATTAGTGGCCATACTGCATATGAGCTGTACTGGAGTATAAAAGGTAATTGAGGCTGAACGCTCAGAAGGAGGAATTATTGGAGTGTCCAGAGGAAAGAAGCTCCAGTGGTGGGAACAGATTTAATAAATATAGGAAAGTTACGTTTAACTAGCGCCTCATTGCCCTTAAAATAGGCTCTGTCAGAAGGGTTTCCTGAACATCAATGAATATAACAGAGTGTCATTAACTAGACTGGCCCTGTTGACACTTTAAAAACCATTTTTAGTTCATTTTTAAGCAGGTCCAACACTATGGTTAAACGGAGGTATTCCTCTTTTAACACGTTCCCAATATGATGTATAAACTGGTTAGATGCCAAAAGATCTGCTTTTTAGTCAAGGTTCTCACTCACCAGGGACCTTACTTTCTGTCCCTGAGTTCTCATGTCAAGATGCAAGGAATCAATTACCTGGTATAAACCAGTATCTGAATTAATGGCTCCATCCATATCACTGAAAGGTCATCAAGGCGTCGTCCATGAGTGTCAGTATCTTTTACTAATCTTTTTACTAGGTGATTGTGGCCTATTACTATTATAGAAGGTTTGTTTAACGTGACCATTCAAATTGTCAATTAATTGGAAAATAACGTTAAATCTTTTGCTGGGCTTCATAGTTGGCTGCTTAAGCTTCAGTGTTTTGCAAAACTTCTATCTTAAGGAAGTCTTTGACTTGGGTGCAGTGGTGCATTATGTCAGCTTCACATTAAGGGACTACACCCTGATTATAATTTTGCAAACAAGATGCTACTTATCAGCTTTAAGCTTATCATCAAGATCTTCTACCTTCTGGTTGGTGTCCTGAGTTCTCTGTTGCTTAAAAAGACAGTGCAAAGGTTGTAAAAAGCATTATAATCTTTCTTAGTAAAAGAAATTATTCCATTACTGTGCTTCCATTAACACAGCCAAACTACCAATGTCATTATGTTGACAATTGACAATCCGCTGGATTGGTGAATTATTAGGTGAATCTCTCAAAATAACATCTACCAGACGTTCTTTAGTGGCTAATTTTTTTATTGTATCACTTATGGTCATTTAATGGAAGAAACAATAGTTGTTATAAAGTATCTTGATACTTATATTTGAAAAGCATTCCCATTTAAGCTACATTTGCATTAAAGGCATTTTCAGTAGCCATGATTAACCATTCAGATACCTCCTGAATCTGTGCTAGGTATACATTGAACTCCCAGGTTATACTTGTGATTCTGACAAACTGGCAGAGGGAAGATCCACCATAAGAATCTCTGAATTTTCACTTTCAGAATTACTAATGGGAAATAATCTATAACTGTGTCTCCTACTTCCATAATTTTATGTAAATATTTTACACCAAGGTCAAGGGCGAAGAAGTTTTGAGTCAGGATTCATAGAAGTAATAATAATCCTCAGGGCAAACGATCTGTAAAGCCGCCTGTAGTAAGCACCGCAATGTTAAAAGTTCTGTAGTGGCGTCAAATTCAAAGTACACAGGTCTCTAAACGAAATAATACAATATACCGTTTGATTAAAGTAACCTTAGGTTTCTCATAAATAAAAACCCTATTAACGTAAATAGGGTTTTCTAAATGATTGAAAGCATACTGTAGTGTCTACTACTGACAATGGCTTTGCGGCTTGCCAGGGGTGTTTTTTAGAATACTAAAAGCCATGTCAGAAAAAACTCCTTCCAGATCGTAATCCTACTTAGAAATCTAATTCTAATTCTCAGAGTTCTATTTAGTGCAATCTAGTGCTACTAAGCAGCACTTAAGAATGGCAGAATAGCAGTTTAATGTCAAAATTAAGCCAAGAAAACAAAAACCTAGGGCTTGTAGCATTTCCATAATAGTAGCAATAAATGATTATAATCAAGACACCAGAAGATGACCGTGGAAGTGCATAGGACCCTACTATTGATTGTTTATGCTAGTGCGAGGGCAAAGTAGCTAGTATTAAAACAGAGCAATGCAATAGACAATATGAAAAATAGGGCCACGGGACATAGTGATTAGTAAATTAGGTAATTAGAAATTTAACTTGAAGGGCTTAGGGATATAATCTGCATTTTAATTACTAGTAACCAAAAGCTCTGAGTCAAGATTACTAAAAATTATTTAATACAACTTTGAAAACTATCTATAAATTGGGGTTTGCGGAGTGATGCAATCTATAGAAAACTAATTCTATAAATAACATTATCTTAGATTACTAATCAACCTTGTATATAAATATTAGTTAAAATATAAAAATTAAGTAATTAAATTATATATAAACAGTTAGTTGGTCAAACCAATCTTAATAGATTATACAAGATATACATACCTTCCTTGGTGGTGACTAACTTCAGTAGAGTCTTGTCAGCCTGTGGGTTGGTTGTGATTCAAGGGTCACCAGAGGAAGTCCTGAATTTCCTATGAGTCCATCAGTTTGGCTCTAAACAGATTATAATAGAAACAATGGAGTTCTATCATGATACTCTCTTTATCAATTTTCTGGTTTTGACATTGATTGAGATGATGTACTATGCATTAGTCCATGTTTTTGGTAGAAGAAATGGGTGGTGCGTTCCCAATGTACATTGTAGTTGGACGACGTGAAGTTGGCCACAAATTATCTTGGTACATAAGCACCATTTGAAGATCTTTTGTGAGGCATCCAAAGCTTCCAACCAGAAGGGGTGAGCTTTGCGGAAGTTTTAATGAGGTGCCTAATTTAAGCTTTGCCCGTTTGACTCTAATAAAAACTGCAGTCATATAGGCCTTAAAAAAGTTGCAGGCAACGTGTCTAAGTCTTACCTTGGTTAACACCCAATGAGTTTGAGGGTAAAGCAAGTAATGGTGGTGGGAGGGTAAGAAAGTTTCTAATTGTTGTAATCATACTTCCCTTTGTAATTAGTAAATTAGTGCAGCAGAAATACGTGGCAAAAAACCTGATGTTTTGAGTATAATAATCAAGAATATATTGAGGAACCTGTGGTCGCTCAGGTTGTTATCATGTACTGTAGCAGTGTAGGTGCAATCAACGAGCATGGGACCTAGCAAGGACCTATCCATTTGCAAACTGACTTAAAGAACTGTTTTTATACTGGATTCTGTTAATAATTTGGGTCCAGATGTAAAGGGAGGCAGCATACCTGAAAATCCAATGAAATGAAGGAAGTCCTAGAAGGGCTATTCCAGGTAAGTCCCTTGACATATTGTATCGAAATTCCTAAAGCGTGACTGATGTTGGTGTTAATCTCTCATGAGGACGATGTTGCTCAGGAGAAGTGAATGAACAAGTTTCTCTAGTAGCCAATTTTTGTTTGAACCTTTATTTGGTATTTAATTACTGGAAATGAAGAAGGATATATATGAAGTGTTGAGTTTGTCCAGGATGATCCAAACATCTAGTTGAGTAAAAAAGCTTTGGTCATGACCTGGCGATATAGGATGATTAAAGCGGTGTGGGCAGTTTATAAAGAATTGCCACCAAACTTTTGATGCCATAATTTTTATGGGGTGGACGTGGAACTCCTTAACAGAAAGGAAATCAATATGCACTGACATGAGGTTGAGTAGTATAGGGCTCTAAGCTTGTAGTCCTGCAGACCATTTATGTTGATGGACTGAAGGACTAGGGTGCACCCTAAAGACTCATAAAAGTTTTCCTCTGAGTCATATGAACCAGCTCTTAGCCTTCAGATGTAAGGCAGAAAGTTTAGATTCTTTGACTTTAATTTTGGAGATTATCCAAGTGGAGCTCCAAGAGGCTGGGCTGGGTTTTACAGCTGGATGGTGTTAAATCTTATGATCTAGCCTAAGCTGCTTGCTACGCTATATTTCATAGGAAGGTCCAGATGGTGCTCAATGGCTCCCCTCATGTGGTCCCCAATCAAAGAGATTATATTTATTGTCTTCTCCTTCAACACCATGAATGAACCTTGTGAGATCTGCTGTGTGGGTGAAGGGTACTTAACAATTTATCTGCGCCTTCTGCAGGATGTGGGTTGTTGATTGTTGAGCTTCATAAGAAGATGAGTTTTTCACAAACGCTGATGGTGACTAATAGTATTGCTGTGAGGCATGGAGTGTGGGGGGCTAATGTGGTGGCCCTTGTTTTGATGCCTTGAAATTGGGAGGTTCTTTGCCCGTATCATAAGAATGAAAAGTGCCTCATTGGAACAGGCTTTTGGAAAAAAATTCTGCATATTTGCAACAAGCTGAACAGTTTCCATCACTTGCAGAAAAAGCGGCTGGGGTGAAATCCTGTACTAGTATACAAATGGTTGATTTCAGTCTTGCCACTACAGCTGTGTGGGAACATTTTTGCCCTAATTGGGCCCTGAGGTGGTGGAGTGTAGATGCTTATAAAAGTTGCTTTACAAGTGAACAAGGGCGTCTCACTATAAATAATGGGGGGCATGGTTTGGGTACATAAATAATATTTTATGCATATTCCAACAACTGTCATGCAGAAAATGACCTCAATATTGTGAGCCACACTGGTATGAAATGAGAAATGCTCAGACATTGTCATCCCTTTAGGTAATTGTAGTATGAGGTGACTCTAAAGTCCACTGACAACGTGGATCTAAAATCCATTAACCCATAATAGAGTGCTAATTTCAGGTAAACTGGGTCTACAGTGGTTGTAAGGTTGGAAAAGGTGACTAACGAGACTTTATCAAGGTTTGATCGGATGTGGTAGATGCAAAAATGCTTTGAGAGATATTTGTATTTATATTAATGACATGGCTCCCCAGAGAAGTTTTATTAGATGTTACATCGGTATATTGGCTTTTCACTGCTTCATAAATGGTGGTGGGAACTGGGAGGCCTCTGTAATAGTTGTGAAGTATAAAAAGTAGTATCTATTATAATACTACCAGAATTGTGGCCAAATATAAGCAATTTGAACATGTTTAGTTTATTGGAGGAGAGCCCTTTGACCCTGATCGCCTTATTTATTCTTGACTTTATAAATAAAAGCAGCTTATTTGGGTGAATCCTATGAAAAACTAAATGCTATTTGTTTAACCCACACAACAGTAAACTTTGGCAAATTTGTGCCCTATTTTGAGTAGTGATTGTGGTCATGGTGTGGTGAGGTGGTTGGTTGTGATTAGAAGGTTTCCCCTTTGCTGCCTTTCTCTATTGGATGCTGGTGCATCCTGGTGCTTAGAAGCTTCTTGGGCCTCACTAGGGCGGGGTAAATTTATATTTGTGCCAAGATTATATTATGACTGGACGATAATCCCTAAAGAGCTATGGCGGAATGGTGAGAATCCGCCAACTAGGATGATTATTTATATGTATTTGAGCGCATTAAAATGAGGCGATATTGGGACATAATGGATTATTATTGGATCACCTACAAATAAGGTAATAAGGCGATGTCAACTCTGACAATTATTATCTAGATCGTCAAAAAAATGGTGATAGAGAAATAAAGAATACCATCCTGAAACCAATGAGAATCAGCAGAATAGAATAGTTTAAGCTAAGAGAATGGTATTGTCCAAAGTCGCTGATATATAAGTGAAATGGTCGATTAAAAGAAATAGGTTGTTAATAGTTTAAAGAGAGCAGAACGTCAAAGAACCACTGTATTTATTAAATAAATAAAAGTGTTGTCGAGGCAATTGCTCCTAATTTTAGTATATTTTTAAGTGTGTTTGGAGGACCAATCATCTCCATATCATCTATCCGTTGTTTAATGAGTTCAACATGTGTGAATCTTATGGCATATCCCAACAGTATCACCCAAAAATTATAACAGTGTTGCTCACTTCAGGGGCTCATTAATCAACCACTAAAATAAAAATATCCAGTTGCCAGCCATGTCACATCAGTCCTTCTTTGCCAGGTAATCTTCACGCAGCCTTGCACCACTAAATATGAGGAACTCAAATTCACTTTTGATGCGGTGCACAAAAAAATAATGAACTTCTCCAAGAGTGGAACGCCATTATGCACTAGCTTAGCAGCACGTTTAGCCAAATGCAAATTCTGGGACAACAAAACAAGCAACACGCTGATTGCTTAGATGACATTAACAAACAACTTCATTGTGCAGAGCAAAAATTGACTAATACCTCCCAGCCCTCTCATTGGGAAGAGGAAGAATGTCAAGGGGCTGTTTGGGGAAAACATATGATGAGGACTATGATGCTGGCAGGAGCTTCTACACCCAGGAGGGCAGCTCTTGATATGAGTATGAATTGGAGCGCCAATTCCTTTAAGTGATGGAAGTGCTGCCCACCGCAGAGGCCCATGCTACCTCCAAAGCAGCAGACATCCCAACCTCCACCGGACCAGCTCCTCTTTGAGATACTGCTTATGGGTCTTTACCCATTCCTCAGTATGCCCCAAAAAGTCGTGTTTATGAGCAGGACGAGGAGGTCTATATTGAGAAGCTTCCTCCGTTTAATCACAATGGAATATCCACAGCTTCTTTCTATGGTTTGAGTTTGCAGCAGAAGGCGCCTCAGATTGTCATAAAGCAAAATTGTTGATATCTGCTTTGGATGTTGGAAGCACCAACCAAATCACCTGCTACCTTCCTTGCAGCTCCGTTACCTACCAAAAGTGAAGGATATCATGTTGTGACTGTTTGGGGGTATCTCATAAATGTTACAGAAAAAGAAGGATTCCTCTACTATTGGGTTCCACCATATGAGACCCTTACAGCGTTCGCTGACTGATTTATGGAAGAAGCCCATGTGCTTATTGGGGTAGGCGTTTTAGTGGAAGCCGACATGTGCATTGTAATGACCTATGTGGTGAAGCCCTACCATGAGCTTTACTCAAGAAATTCTCCAATTTTGTACGATGACGTTCCCCTACTCAAAATTGATCAGTTCTTGCGCCATCTATACACTAACTTCAACTGCACATACAAAGTGGAAACATACCACCGCTGCTGGACCCTCTTATTTGGTGGAATACTCTCATCTTACCCACATTCCACTTAGTAACCCCCAGCCTTTATTATAATTCTGCATCTCATCCTCGACCAAATTACTTCAAACTGTTTGACTTCCGCTCTGACCCTGTTTACAAAAATTTTCAGCAACCCAACTACTGACCCAGACCTAGTTGCACCAAACGTCAGCAATCGTCCTACCAATCTGGCCCTGGTTACACCAAATATTAACAAAATTATTGACCTGGACCCTCTAATGAAAGCTAAGGACGCAGCTCTTATGAGATTAATTGCTATAAATGTGGTCACCCTGGCTACCTGGTACAGAATTACCCTAACCTTCATGTTCACAAAGTTCAACAAGATCAATACTACAAGGGAAAAGATGGAGAAGAGTAGATATGGGACTCTCTACCTCTGCTATCCCAACCCAAACGTCCCACCTTAATCAATTGTAGTATATCCAGCGGAAGTCCCTTAATACAATAATGGATTTTTATACCAGCAACCAGTTGGAGGAGTAATTGTACTGACGCAAGCACAAGCCAAGGATGTAGCAAATGAAGGGTCTCAGGAGTAACCGAAGCTGTACGCCTGTCAAATGTTTGATCAAGCTTCCTTGGACAAGCTGGAGCCAGCTGCAGTTGCGCTAACCCTGAAAGGAGTTACGTGACCCTTAGCAGTAGACGCTATTGCCAAAGAATACCCCAAAGTTGGTGAAGGGATTATGAGTTTCCTTGGGAAAAGAGATCCCATAAATGTCCACATATTAGGCTGTTAATATAATTCTTATTATGAGTGTACATACTGTTCCATTTTTGTAGAAAAAATAGAGTTCGAGCTATAATAGATACAGGCGCTCCAGTCAACATAGTTTCTACTTTATTGATGGCAAAGTTGACGTTAAAGCCTGATGTGGACCATCAAATGGTATATGGGACCACTGGAGCGGAAAGCACAGTCTCTGAGGGAGCGTACATCATGTTGCCTTTGTGGTTTGGGTCCATTGCTGTTGTAGCTCTGTTGATAGTGCTACTCCACTGTAACTATGATCTATTAGTTGTAACTGCTTTTTTGTGACAATTTGGGGCTGTCATTGATATAATAGGCCGGCCTTTAAGATACTGGGGCAGCAGATCCCAATCTACTTTACCTCCAGAGGAGTGCCAAAGGATCCAGTGCACATGGGGCGTATCAATCTTGCATATAGTGATGGGGTGATTCCAGTTTGCTATTATCAACTTGAAAGCAAGACTTGCCCCTTCCCAGTAGACATATGAATATTAAGGGCTACCTCTCCATGCTTCTGGGCCTATGTGAATTCCTTTCGGGCATCAAGTCATAGTGAACACTGAGTTAAGGGTGGAAGTTCCAGACAGGCTCTATGGGGAGGTCATTAGTCCATATAAGCAAATGTGGTTTGAGCCTCATGTGGCTCTAGGGATATACTCCCAGTCCATGGAGAAATCAAGGTTTTGTTAGTGAACATCCATAATGAACCAATGCAAATCTACTGGCACCAAATAGTGACATATATACACTTGACCCTAATTGAGGAGGTCCTTCAGGTCTATAATATTTGATTTGTTGGATTAATTTAATCTACCCATAAACTGCAGCCCAGTGTAATGACAGTGGTACTGCGTGAGAATTTAATGGGGTTATTTGAAGACCAGAAAGATCAGGCAATAGCTTTACTCCAGAATTATAAGGAGATTTTTGCTGGTGACAACCACAATTTAGGGTGTGCTTGGGGGTGGTCCATCGTTTGGACACTGGGGATCATCATCCCATCAGGTCTCAACCAATCAGCTGATTGAGGGCAGCTCAAGATATTGTCACCAAGGAAATTGATAAGTTGCTGGAGCAAGAGATGCTCAAACCATCTAAGAGTCCCTCAGGCTTCGCTCATTCTGATTGTGGAAAGAAAGATGGCACCAACCAGGTGGTGAAAAGACTAAAAAAGATCAACAGTATCACAAAGAAGGACTTGTGTCCCTTGCCTTGGATTGAAAAAGTCGTTGGATTGATTAGGAGGAGCTTTAAACTTTTTTGCAATGGATTTGATATTGGGTTACTGGCAAATTGAGTTGCTCACAGCAGAACAGGAAAAATGGCCATAATCACATCCAAAGGCCTTTTTCATCTGACCCATATGCCACAAGTGCTGTGTAATGCCCCAGCTACGTTTCAACAAACCATGTATACTAACCTCAGCATTCTAAAGCTGTCATGTGTCCTTGTATACCTCAATGATATCAATGTTTTCTCTCGAACATTTTATGAGTACACTGATCATCTAGAAGGATTATTCCGCCAGCTCACTGAGGCAAACATCAAGATAAAGCCTCAAAAATGTAAATTCTTCAAACACTAGTTGGATTACCTGGTGTTTGTGGTAGACTCCAAGGGGCTATAGCCACAGCCAGCCAAGGTGGAGACCATCAGCAAAATGACTACACCTAATAGTAAGCACGACATACAGGTATTTTTGTGAATGATCAGCTACTACCGGTGCTTCATTCCTAACTTCAGCTGTATTGAGGACCAATATTTGAGTTATCAATAAGGGATGCCGTGTTTAAATGGACAGAACGCCGTCAAGACTCCTTTGAAAAGCTTTGGATGGCGCTAATCAGTGCGCCTATGCTATGTTATCTAACCTCAATAAAGAGTTTATCATTCAGATGGATGTGTCCCTTTCTGTTGTTAGGGCGGTCTTTTCTCAGAAAGACAATGTAGGAGAGGAGTATCCCGTTGCATACTGCAGTTGAAGCATGAACTGCCATGAGCGTAATTATACCGTGACTGAGTAGGTGTGTTTAGTAGTAATTACCCTATAAGCAATTTAGGGTATACTTGCATGGAGGGAAGTTTAAAGTTGTAATGGATCACGCATCATTACGTTAGTTGCAGAACTTTAAGGATCCTGAAGGGCTTCTATCCTGATGAGGCCCTCAAACTTCTAGCTTATGACTTTGAGATTCTCCACCAACTGGGAGCAAAACTTCAGAACGCTAACTGCTTATCTAGAATTCTAACCTTTGCCATGATGATGGATCTCAACAATATGATGTACAATAAGATGCTTAGTGAAATATAACAACAATCGCCCCAAGTAATAAAATCGTTAAATGAGATGGGAACAAATACCTTTTAACAGAATGGGGAACTATACAAGCGGATTGGCTATTCTATGGTGAACTTTCTGCAACCCTCAGAACGGCTTGAAATTATAATGAGCTTCACAAGGCAGTCAGACATGGTGGTATGTGCAAGACAATGAAACTGTTGTACCCTCAGTATTACTGATAAAGCATGAACTTCGACATTCTTAAAACTATTTACTATTGCCACCAGTGCCAAGTGGAAAAGCTGTTCCTCCAGAAGCTCTTGTACTGGTTAGTGAAACCACATTTTGCTTGGAATACGGTTTTCTTTGAGGTTTTATGGCACCTTAACAACAGGAACTAACTGGTCCAAGTACACATTGGCGGTTATCTACCACTTGACCAGGTGGATTGAAACACGGGAAATACAGGATCTGCGGCAGTCACAGTGGCCAAGTTTGTAATGGAATGTATTATCCAGGGACATGGCTGTTCTCAGTTCATTCTTACTAATAATGGAACCAACTTCACCTTGCACATCCTTCCAAAATTGAATGAGCTAATGGGCATCTGTGGGGTTCTGATGACTCCATACTACCCTGAGTCCAACAGAATGGTTGAACGGGTCAATGGGACATTGGTGAACGTCCTCTGGAAGATACTAACTGATAGACCCTCTGATCGGAGTTCCCTCCTGTTTACCACCATTTTCATTAATAACATTAGCTATCATTCTACCACAGGGTAGAGCCACTTTCAACTAGAATATGGACAACACCTCGCTCTTCTGGCATAGCTCTGATTATGTGTAGAAGATACTAGCGGAATGGATCCCCACCGTTACTTGACTAATTTAGCTGACACTCTGATCAAGTTGCAAATAGAAGCATATTCTTTCAGCTCAGACAAAAAGAAAAAGTATCAGGCCACCAATCAGGTACAGTGTAGCAGGTTAACTCAGTTACAAGAAGGTGAGATGGTATTGTTTCATGACCAGCACAGGTTTGGGTGGAAACATTAATTGGCCAATATTTGAATTGGTCCATTTGAAGTTATCAAGAATACAGGAGTCAACCATTACACTAACAAAATCCCAGAGAGTGGTCAAATAATTAATTGAGCGCATGCGAAGTTCCTTTAAGTTATAAACAATAGTAGACTTATCAACCAGTAAAAGGGGGGTTAAGTTAATATTCTGATATTACTGGATGATAAGCTTTGAAGAGTTATAGCAGAAGAGAGAATCCGCTGATTAGGATTGTTATAAAATTGGATGGTATTTTTAGGATCCACCATATTGTTTATACAGGTAGAACCCACTGAACAACAGACAGATGATGTGGGGATCGTCAGTCCTTCAGACACACTTGAAAATTTTATAAAAATAGGAGCAATCGCCTCCAATGACTATTTATTTACCTTTTAATAAATATAGCGACCTCTCGCTGTTCTGCTATCTTCTCTACTATTAATGACCTCCTTCTCTCATCGCCCATCTCGCTTATATATAGCAGCTTCAGATGATACATCACTCATAGCTTTGAATATTCTATTCCGCCGATTCTCCTTGATTTCAGCATGTTATTCTTTAGCTCTCTGTTGCCCTAATTGTAGGCGATCTAATTCATATTCATCGAATGTTGACATCACCTTATTGCATTATCACCTTATTTAGAGGCGATCCAATAATAACTGTTATATCCCAATAATGCCTTGTCTTGAGGCACTTGAATAATTGTAACTATTATCATGTTCGGCGGATTCTTTTAATCCACCCTAGCTGTCCAAGATTATCGTCCAGTCATACCAGAATCACAACATTACCCCCTCCTTGGCTGGATGATAAGACTCCTATTGCTTGTATGGTCAGAGGACCTTTGTGTGCACTCAGTTAATGATCTGGCCATTTTTTTGGTCCTTGATAATATATGCATCAACCCCAGTTTTCTCTATAACTTCGAATGAACCAATCTAAATACTGGCCAGCTTGTGTTTCCGCCTGAACCCATGTTGGTCATGTAAGAGAACCATATTGCCTTCTTTGAACTGCGCCAATCTGCTATGGCGTACCTGATTGTCAGCCTGATTCCTGATCTTCTTGGCTAAGCTGAAGGAATATGCTTTAATTTGCATTTTTATCAGAGTGTTTGCAAGTTTAGTCAAATAGTGGTGGGGTTCCATTCTTCTGGTGTTTTCTACATACAAATAAAGTAATGCCAGAAGAGCTGGGTGTCAGCTGTATAGTAGTTGGAAGGGGCTCTTCCCATGGCAGAATGGTAACTAATGTTATAGGCAAACATGGCAGTGGAAAGGAGGGAGCTCCAATTGGAAGGTCAATCCATTACTAATTTTTGTAGGATGTTCACCAAAGTCCCATTCACCCATTTGATCATTCCATTGGACTCGGGGTGGTATGGCGTCATCAGAATCCCGTGGATACCCATAAGCTCGTTCAGTTTGGGGAGGATGTGCAAGGTGAAGTTGGTTCTGGTATCAGTGAGAATGAACTGAGGGCAGCCATGTCACTGAATAATGCATTCCATTACGAATTTGGCCACAGTGACCGCCCCCAAATCCTGTATTGCCCTTGCTTTGACTCACCAGGTCAAATGGTTGATAGCCATCAGAATGTACTTACACCGGTTAGATCCTGTTGGCAAGGGACCAATGACATTGAGGGAAACTGTGTGCCAAGCAAAATGTGGTTTCACTACCTGGTATGAAGTCTTAAATCAGAACGGCTTCTCCACTTGGCACTGATGGTAACAGGAAATGGTTTCAAGAACATTGAAGCTCATGATTTCCCAATAGTACTAAGGACACAACAGCTTCATTGTCTTATGCATACCACCATGTCCAACTGCCTTGTGGGCGCTCATAATAATTCCCCTCCATGCTGAGGGTCATGGAAAATTTACTGTAAAATTGCTGATCCACTTTTACAGTTCCCCTTCCATTGGAAGGTATTCGTTCACATCTCATTTAATGCTTTGATCACTTGGGGCAGTTTGTCATCATAAGGACCGCTGAGCATCTTATCATAAATCACATCACTGAGGTCCGCTGTCATGGCAACAGTCAGTAATTGAGATAAACAGTCAGCGTTCTGATGCTTTACTCCTGGGTGATGAAGAATCTCAAAATCATAAGCCTGCAACTTAAGAGCCCATTGATCCAAATGCCTTTCAGGCTCTTTTAGGTTCTGCAACCAGCGTAATGACGCGTTATCTATTATGGCTTCAAACTTTATCCCATGCAAGTAGACTCTGAATTGCTCATATGCGTAGATCACCACCAAGCACTCCCACTTGGTAACAGTATAATTACACTCATGGCAGTTCAGACTTTGACTGTAGTATACTACGGGATGCTCCTCTTCCTTGTCATCTTTCTGAGAAAGTACTGCCTCAACAGCGGAAAGGGACGCGTCCATATGAACAATAAACTCTCTATCAAAGTTTGGATAGCATAACCCCGGTGCACTAGTCAGCGCCATATGAAGTGTATCAAAAGAGTTTTGATGAAGTTTTGTCTATTCAAGAACAGCATCCCTTTTTAATAACTCAATTAGTGGTCCCCAATACAGCTGAAGTTAGGGATGAAGCACAGGTATTAGCTGACCATTCACAAAAATACCTGTATGTCCCGTTTACTATTAGGTGTAGTCATTTTAAAGACGGCCTCCACCTTAGCTGGCTGTGGTTTCAGCCCCTTAGAGTCTACCAAAAACCCCAGGTATTCCAACTGATCTTTGAAGAAGTTACATTTTCGAGGCTTGATTTTGATGTTTGCCTCAGTAAGCCAGCGAAATACTTCTTCTAAATGATTGAGGTACTCCAAAAAGGTTTGAGAGAAAATGTTAATATTATTGAGGTATACAAGGACGCATTACAGCTTCAGGTCACCAAGAATAGTGCCAATGCTCGCTGAAATGTAGCCTGGGAGTTACATAGCCCTTGAGGCATCTGAGTCAGATGAAAAAGGCCTTTGGAGGTGATTATGGCACATTTTTCTGTTCCGCCATGGGTAGCTCGATTTTCCAGTAACCTGATATCAATTCCATCTCTGAAAAATAACGGGCTCCACCTAACCAATCCAAAGCATTGTCAATCCTTGGCAAAGGGTATAAGTCCTTTTTTGCAATACTGTTGAGCTTCAAGTAGTCTATTACTACACGTTTGGTGCCGTCCTTTTTACAATCAGAACAGGCGAAACTCATGGACTCTTAGATGATTCAAGCATCCCTTGCTCCAGCAACTTGTCAATTTCATTGGTGACAATGTCTTCCACTGCCCTCAATTGGCGGTTTGGCTGAGACCTTATATGGGGATGATCTCCTGTGTCTACTCAATGGACCAACCCCAAAGCACCCTAAGTCGTGATTGTCAGCAGCAAAGATCTCCTTGTACTTCTGAAATAAAGCTATTGCTTGGTCTTTTTGTTCCTCTGATATCCCTATTAGATTACTCCGCGGTACCACTGTCATTACGCTGGCTGGTGCCTCAACTGGTAGTCCAAATTTGTCCAATGACCCAAAATCATGAACCTGAAGGACCTCTTCTATTGGATTCAAATATAAATACGCTACTATTTGGTGGCAGCGGATTTGCACTGGTTTGTTCTGGAGGTTTGCTAACAAAACCTTAATCTCTCCATGGCCCAGAAGTATAATCCCTGGTGCCACATGAGGCTCAAACCGGATTTGATGATAGAGCCCAAGGACTTCCCCATATAGCCCAACAGGCACTTCCACCTCTAACTTGGTGTTCATTAATAATTGATGTCCAGAAGGAATAGATATAAACCTGCAGCTCGGAGAGGTATCCCTTGATATTCATATATCTGCTGAGGAAGAGGCCGAAGCTTGTTAATTAGTCGATGATAGTGAACTGACATCACCCCATCACTATATGCAAGATTGATATGGCACATGTGCACTGGATCCTTCAGTACTCTGCTAGAGGTGAAGTAAAGTGGGATCCGCTGTCCCAGGATGGAGAGGGTCTCCTCCATCATATTAATGACACCCCAAAATGGTGCAGGAAAGCGGTTTCAATTAGCAAATCATAGTTTTCATTTGGTAGCACAATCACCGGAGCTACAATGACAATGGACCCAAAGCGCAGAGGTAGCGCACTGTAAGCTCCCTCAGAGATGGTGCTTTCTGCTCCAGAAGTTCCATACACCATTCGATGGTCCACATCAGGTTTTAACATCAACTTAGTGGAAACTATGTTGACTGGAGCACCAGTATCTATTATAGTTTAAACTCTATTTTTGCTACAAAAATATCACAGTACGTACATTCAGAATAAGAAGAATATTATCTGTTTAGTATGTGAGCATTTACGGGATCTTTTTTTCAAGAAAACTCATTATTCCTTCTCCAACTTTGGGATATTCTTTGAAAATGACATCTACTGGAAGGGCGACTTTTACTCCTGTCAGAGTTTGCACATCCGCGGAAGAATCCAGCTTGTCTGAGGAAGCTTGATCAAGCATTTGACAGGCATATGGCTTTGGTTGTTCTGGGGATTCTTTGTTCAACGCAGCCTTGTCTTGAGCTCGTGTCACTACATTTACTCCTCCAACTGGCTGCTGATATAAAATTTTATCATCATACTGAGGGACTTCCGCAGGATATACTACTATTGATTCAGGGACGTTTTGGGTTGGAATCAAGGAGGTAGAGGGTCATGTTATTACTCCGCTCCATCTTTTCCCTGGTAGTATTGATCTTGTTGTATGTAGTGCACATGGCGGTTATGACAAATTTTGCCAAGTGACCAGGGCTGCCGCATTCATAGCAGTTAAATCCATAAGAGCCACGTCCTTGATTGTCATAAGAGGGTCTAGGTCAGAAAGTTTGGGGTTGTTCGTCATAACTAGGCCCTGGTCAGTAAGATGATGTTGACGTTTGGCGTATCTAGGTCCTGTTCAGTAGCTAGATTGCTGACGGTTTTTGTAACCAGTCCCTGGACGATGATCAAACTGTTGAGTATAATTCAGCCAAGGACGAGGCACAGAGTTATAGTAAGATGAGGGTTGCTAGGTGGAATGTGAGTCAGATGAGAGTATTCTCCTGAATAAGAGGGTACTTTAGAGGCGGTAGTCCTCCGTTCCATATTTGGTGGCGGAAAGTTAGGTGATATGCGACGCAAAAACTGTACAATTTTGAGCAGGGGAACGTCATCATCAAAAAGTGGGGAAATGACATTGTGAAGCTCTCAGTATAGCTTCACTGTGGAGGTCATAGTGATGCACACATTGGCTTCCACTAAGTATCCTGCCCCAATCAGCATGTGAGCTTCCATCATAAATTGATCAGCGAACTCCAGGAGAGACTCATTTCGGTGGAATCCAATTGTTAATAATCCCACTTTCCGTTGTGACATCTTTGAGGTACCCCCAAATAGGCGAAGCACAGTATCTTTTACATCCCTATAAGTAACAGAGCTACTTGGGAGGTAACAGGTGACTTGATCGGCACTCCCAACATCCAAGGCAGATATCAACATTTTAGCCTTCCATTTATCAGAAGCACCCTACACAGAAAATTCAAACCATTTGAAGAAACCATGAATATTTCCATTTTGATCAAATAGAGGTAGTTTCTTGTTAATGACCTCCTCATCCCGTTCTCAGCTTTTTGGGCCATACTGAGGAATGGGTCAGGACCCAAAAGCAGTTTCCCAATGAGAGGCTGGACCAGTATAAGTTGGGATGTTCACCGCTTCAGGGGTAGCATGGCCTTCTACTGTGGGCGGCACCACCATTACTTGGGGGAATTGGCATTTTTGACTCATGTTCATATCCAGTACTACCATCCTGAGTGTAGTAACTCTGACTAACGTCATATTCTTCCTGGTATGATGCCCCCCTTTGTTGTCCATCCTTGTCCCAGTGAGAAGACCGCGAGGCACTGGTCAACTTCTGCTCTGCACACTGCAGCCATTCAGTAGTATCATCCAACCGGTTGACGAGTTCCTTATTTGTTGCCCCATAATTTACATTTGGCTAAACGTGCTATCAAGCTGGTGCATGACAGCATTTCGTTCTTGAAGAAGTTCATCCTGTTTTTTGAGCATTGCGTCTAAGGTAAGTTTGAGTTCCTCATACCCAACTGGTGCAGTGTTCCGTGAAGATTCCCCAGCAACACAGGCTGTGTAAGACATGGCTAGCGACTGGATATTCGTAGTACTTAGTGGTTGATCAATGAGCCCCCTGTAGTGAGCACCACTATTATAAAATTGGATGGTATCATTAGGATCTGTCATACTGTTTGTACAGGTAGAACACACTGAACAACAGACAGATGATGTGGGGATTGTCAGTCCCTCGGACACTCTTGAAAATATACTAAAAATTGGAGCAATCGCCCCCAATGTCTCTTTATTTACTTTTAATAAATATAGCGACCTCTCGCTGTTCTGCTATCTTCTCTACTATTAATGACCTCCTTCTCTCATCGCCCATCTTGATTATATACAACAGCTTTGGATGATACCAATCTCATAGCTTGGACTATTCTATTTTGCCAATTTTTCCTCGATTTTGGCTTGTTATTTTTAGCTCTCAATCACCCTAATTGTAGGCGATTTAATTTGTATTTTAAATGTTGACATCGCCTTATCACCTTATTGCCTTATTTAGAGGCGAAATAATAATAACCCAATATATCTCAATATTGCCTCATCTTGAGGCACTCAAATAATTGTAACTAATATCATGTTGCGGATTCTTTCCAATCCGCCCTAGCTGTACCAAGAATATCATCCGGTCATAATGAAATCATGACAAAGATGATTAATTTACAAGTATTTGGGCGCCTTGAATGAGGAAATGTTGAGGCATAACCGATTATTTAATGAATCTCCTACAAATAAGGCGATAAGGCAATGTTGAAATTTGTTAAATATTATTTAGATCGCCTCAAACTAGGGTGATAGAGAATTGAAGAATACTATACTGAAACTAATGAGAATCAGTAGAAAAGATTAGTCTAAGCTAAGAGAACCATATTATCTGAAGTCATTGATATAAAAGTGAGATGGGTGATAGAAAAAAGAGGTTGTTACTATTTTTAAAGAGATTTGAACAGATAACCGCTGTATTTATTAGATAAATAAAAGTGTTGTTGGGGCAATTGCTACTAATTTTAGTATACTTTCAATTGTGTTTGAAGGACCAATGATCCCCTTATTATCCATCCGTTGTTCAAAGGGTTTGACCTGTGTGACTCTTACAGTGTACACTAACAGTATCGCCCAAAAGTATAACAACTAATATTGACATTTTTTAATCAAAGGTCTACCAGCTGATCATCTCAATCTAGGGCTTAAAGTTGTCCTCATTTATGGTGGTAATTTCACTAACAAAACGTAAAAAAATATTAGTGCTCTAGCCAGTTTCTGCCTGATATGGTGTCACAAGTTTGATACTTGTAATAGTATGGGCTCCGCTGATGCGCAGGCTATTAATATGAAGATTGCTTACCCTTACACATTTTCCATCTATGGCTCACCTTTCACAACAGGTTTTGAGATTAACAACTCCCTAAACTTTCAGTGTAATGACATCTTCACTATGGAGAAATCAGTGGTGACAGTAAGTCCAGAACCTTATATCCAAAATCTCATTAGCGTGCCAGAAACTGTCCTACTGAATCCAAGTCTCATGGTACATATCCTTCTCATTACTTAGTTGTTAGTGGTAAGTTTATTGTATCCATGGGGTTCCTCACAACTCCAGCTGTATGAATGGTTGGGAAACTCAGTAGAAATGTTAGTCACCCGAACATGCCCACTTCCAGGAGATCCTCCACCACAACCAAAAAAAGGCTAGTTTCAAACTACTAGGGTAAAAAAACAGATGGTAAAATGGAGATAGTTTATTTAAAATAAGGCTAACCCCTTAAGTATGGTGGGAGAAAAATCAGTTAACATAAAAGGAATTTGGTGAGAGTATGGGAATGGGTATAATGTAATTTATTTGGTTCTGCTGCTGCACATAATCAGTGGGTTGAGCTCATAGCGTAGGAATGGTTTTATAGGTATATTTGCTTGATATATTTAGTCAATTGGCATATAGTGTAAAGCATCTGAAGAAAAATTAATAAGTCTTTGAATAGATGTCAGCCTATATGATTTATTTGTAACAATATGCTCCTGAAGTAGAATGTGTTTTGCTTGTTGGTTTTCCCAAAGTAAAAGAAGTGTTTCAATTTATTGGTATCACAGCATTGTGCAAATATAAATCCTATAAACAAAACCATTTCAAGGAAACTCAAACCCAGAGTTTAATGTCAGGATCAATTTTAGCCAAGGCTGACATTAGCAAGGAATGAAATTCCAGCAGATGGGATTTTGACAGTCTTAATACTCATTTTTTTGTTTCAGTATGTGTGTCTTAGATTGGAGACTATGAAAATTTTAATAACTAAGCCTGTTAATTTTAATTAAGCTAATTAAATGACTCACTAGGGTGATTTGTGACTAAATAGGTGAGCTTTTCCTCATTTCAGCTTAGAGTTTAGTCAGAAGGCTGGGCATCATCCGCACTTGGGGGGTCATGAAGCTTGCTTCTAACCGTTTGTCTAAGGTCAGCATGTGCTGACTAATAGAGGGTAGTGGATGTGTAAGAGGGCTTAGTGTCTTAATTTAAATCTGCCACTGCTGATTTGGTTCTAGTGGCAATACTTCTAGTTTTAGAACCTCCAGTGAGTTGTTGAGCCACATCTCAAACTGAGGCGGTGGGGTTGGTAGTCGCCAGGGTGCAATCAGGTGAACTGACGTATCATTTATCCGCCATTTAAGAAATGATTTATGCTTTTGAAGCGACCTCCTGTGAGAAGGTGACCCTGGTTGACAATAAAAAAGGGTAACAGGGTGTTATAAGATATAAATTTGTTAATCCTCATCAATATAAGTCAGAATTTTCTTTAGTGGTTGTTATAACTTTTTTCTAATGTTAAATTTCTCTTTTTTGTTATAGATGAACTTCAATATCAAGTGATGAGTGATCTGATTTGTATAAGGACAAAGCTAAACTAATATAGATACTATTTACATAAGTAAAATGCAAAACTAAAGCTATTATATAAAAAAGTTAAAATAAAATAATTTTTTACAAAAGATAGTGTCTAATTATAAATTTAGATACTTAAACTTTTGATTTTATAGTGTTTGTACTATAAAAGTTATGGTAAACATTCAGTAAGTGTGTGGAATAGATTTTTATATGTATGTATCTATATCAGTTTTGCTTCATCTTTTTTTATTGTTATACTGAATCTGATACTATTGATATGGCAAAAACATTAAAAAATAAGGTGTTTGTTGATTTCATATATGTTTAAATTGCTTATGCAAAATTGCACTCTTGTTATCACAATACATATATATCAGATTTCATTGTCATGTAGGGCTAGAAACTTTTACAGTAAAAACAATATGCAATAACCACATATAATGAACTTCATAATATATTTATAAATCATTGCTGATTTTTTTTACTCTCAACTTTTATAATTTTCCAAAAGATATATATTAAATGATGGGAATCCAGCAACATTAAATGTATAGCGTTATTATAATTAATATTTTTAGGGCATAAACACTTTTATAAGTCCACTATATTGCAATTTGAAACATTTGGTAGCCGTAGCTACTAGTTATGCATACTTGAGCAGATAAAATATCAGAGGCTCATCATATAAACTTTATTATACTATTTTGCTTCACTCGTCCATCTTTAGTACATTTCACCATCATGAGACCAGTAAATTTAATAGATGAGTAATTGTAGCGCTTATCTAAGTTTGCTTTTATTTGTACTAGATAACTCATGATGCTTTGGACCTTAACCACAAAAGTTGGCTTAGGCGAAACTTTTATATAGCAAATAATATTGAGAATTTTGGCGCTTAAGAGTTTTAATTTTGTTGAGACTCAGTTTTTGCGTCTTAATTTAATTACTTTGGTATGTTTAAATATTACCTTGATATAATATGAAAATTTTATAAACAATGTTGCAATTGGCGCTTAGGCGTCAATTGACAACTGCACAGGTCAGTTACTTTACAAAATAATATAGAGAACTATATGAAGACAGTAACCTTAAAATAAAATTGATTATTTTTGTTGCCTTTTAATTTTTATTTAGAAGCTTAAACAAAGTAGGGTAAAGAAGATTCCTCTTAAATTGCAACTTTTCATCATTATAGACTATACTGAAGAGTATTGGGAAGTGCATAATTCTAGAAAATGGCAGAAACATTAGCTTGGATTTTTTGGGATAATGAAACCTTAGCAATTGTTTAATTCCAGCTTGGTGGCAATGGAAAGAATATAATAATAAAAAAGGGATTAAAATTTACATTTCTTATAAAGCCTAGTAAATCAATATTAAGTGATTTAAAGATATTTTCAGTCAGGTGGAAAGTTTCTGAACCTCAATATATTCCTTGTCGTGGCCCAGGGCAAAACAATAGTAATTCTTTCCTGTTGATTGATAGCTACATAAAAATATAGGCGCAGATGTGAGGTAATACTCTGTAAACTAATTTGACAGATTAACATCAGCATCAAGGCAAACTACAGTAAAGTGATTTGACAAATTGACATTGTTGTTAAGGCCTAAGGAATCAAAACCTTCATTTAAAGATAAAGCTTAAAAGTTTAAAACAATATAAAATAAAATAGAATGTTTGGTCAAGCCAAATTACAACATTTACCCCACTTGATCAAACATTAAAGGAAAAAAATTAGTGGGGTTCAGATAACTTTTAGGATGACGTGGTCATTAGTCTAGCAACACATTAATAAAACCTAAATATTTGATGTTTTTTGTGTGCATTGGATAAGCATAGATGTTTTCCAAAGACACCATAATTTCTCCCTGGTGAGGACAGACAGCACCAGAGGCAACATTGGGATACATTTTGGATCAGCGGATTGGTCTAAGGAGTTTACCATACAATTCATCAGAGCTTTAAATAAAAATTTATATATTCTGATGATGGTTTGGTGGCCCAGTTTAATATTACACTTTTTCAGCATAGAGTGGATTCCCATTGGACATTATCTGTTGAAAAAGAATTTAGGGTGCGTCAGCAGCCTTTAATATCTAATGGG
This sequence comes from Massospora cicadina, assembly GCA_022478985.1. NCBI lineage: Eukaryota > Fungi > Entomophthoromycota > Entomophthoromycetes > Entomophthorales > Entomophthoraceae > Massospora > Massospora cicadina. Next base: position 342,887 of record JAKSZP010000009.1, read on the forward strand.
AAAATTTCTTTAGTAGACTCACCATTTACAATTAAGGAGGTTAATATGTGAGCTCAGGCTGGTATATATTTAACCTCCATTAGCTTTGGAAGCCACAGGGGCACTGTATATACATTGTCAACCAGTATACTAAGCAGCCTAATGAAAATCTATTGAATCAACGTACCATAGGTCAGCAGGATTGATGTTGTATGGATTATGCGTCATAGTCTTATTAGGTGTCTGAAAATCAACATTATTTTAGTCATCGGAATGCTCAGTAACAACTTCCTCCAGCTACATTCTTTATATTTGTGGGAATCCAGCTAATTGTTGCTCAAAGGTGCTGGTCGCTGCTGGATCCCACAATTGATTTAATAAATAAGGATAAAAAACATTAATAAATAAAAAGCTGGTTTCATATGTTTTTATTAGTGTTGGCACAGGGAAAGAGAAATGAACCCTCTCAATTTCTTACCGTTCAGTACTTAAACTGTATTGAGGGTCAAAGGGAATTCAATGGTAAGATTGGAATAGCTTAGTATGGTCTAAATTAGGAAATATGTAAATGTGGTCTATCAGAGCTCAGAAAACTCACTTCACCTTAGCTGAACAACATATGGAAAGCTATATTTAGGTAAGATGTACCCTTGAGGTAACAATTTAATATTTCAGCCAATCCCCATTAGATAAAATTATTGCACCTTGGGGGACCCCCACCAAGCCTATAGAAAAGGGGGTAATCCCCGCTTAGGTGTTTGTTTTAAACTAGATGTGACCTGGGGAGGAACTTCTGATGGACTCCCTGAGTTTCCCCATGTGGTCAGGGAAATTTAACTGCCCAACTTTGTGATATTTGCCCATATAATATTTATAAAAATGTTACCCCAATTTATGGAGTTCCACCGTGTATTGACCAGGGTCTTTTGGCTGATAAAATCAAAGTTATTGCTTATACCGCTCTTATCAAAATTTTAAATTTGTAAATGTCCAACATTTCCCTCTTTTGGCCTATTTTGACCCAAAACACTATTTTCTTAAAGCCAGGAGGGTAAAATGTCTGACATCACCCCCTCAAGAATGTTGGGGGAGAATAAGGCTATAGGAAGCAACCATGTACCCAGCTAATGATAAATACTGTACCCAAGGATTTAATAGAGTACTCAGCACCAGTTGGGATTCTCCCTTTAAAAGGTGCAAGCCTTTTCAAGGGGAGAAGATCAGAAGATATGAGCATGTGAGACATAGTATTCAAACTATTCAGTTATTTCAATAAGTCCCAAATCAAGGCTCAATCCCATGTCATCAGGTCATATTTCAAACATGGGGAATTAAATGAATTACTCCAAATTTGACCTAAATATCATTTTAATTATGCTCATAAAAATTGATACCTAATTATGAAGCCACATTCACCCAGCTCCACTATCTGTGGCTTAAAGCTCCTAATATCTGTATCAAATGTTCATTCTGGTAGCCAAAAATTTGAACCTTTACACCTGGACTATTGGAATAGCTCCTACTTAAGGTTAGTACTAATTTAACCTATGCTATTAAACTATCACCAGGAGATCAAGAAGTCCAGCTGACCTTACAGGTGGGACGCAATAAAGGGCAGGCCACGTGGGAATCAAGAATGACTGATTAATCACTCTTCATCATTCCCAATGAATTATTAATCCCCTTATACTTTCAACAGTACTATAAATAGTACTATCTTAGTTTTAATAAAGTACTTTTTCAGCAGAATATATTACCTATTTGATTTTATATTAAAATTATTTGAGGTGGGTCAACCTTGGGACAAATATACCACACCAAGAATGTTTTCTAGCCAGTACAGGTTCTGAACTCAAAACCTGCACTAGGGGTGGAAGCAGTTTTACCCGCTTGGCTAACCGCCTTTATTTGATTTTATAAGTTTTTATTTTATTCTAATTAACAAAGTCTCATCCAACGTTGCATCTAAAGTAGTCCCTGTCCTCTCAGCTGACCATAGCCTCTTGCAGCCAGTCACCATATTTGGTTTCCCAGCATTAGCACCAATGAGCACATCTAGCAGAAACCTGATAGCACCTCTCTTATAGGTGATAATGAAAGTGCCTTCCCAGATTGTCTCAAGATTACCACTTCTAGGAATGATGCAGTTATGATAATACAGAACTAGGTCAGACACTTGGAATGTAGGTAGGGGGTTCAAAGATCATTGGCAGCCTGCCCTTCTTTAGTCACCATTTTAGCCAGATTGGTCATAGTCTCAGATTGGAGCTTGATGATGCGCTAATCCAATCCTCTCATGACTTCTTAGTTTCATCAGCTCTAGAGGAAAACACATCTTTAGCTAAGAGAGCAGGTCTTCCTGGTTCCCACCCATACAAGACATGAAATGGGGACATTTTTAAGATCTGGTGATAACTAATTTGGTAGGCCATAAGAGCATTGGTTAATAGTTTCTCCCAATGAAGTGGATCAGAAGAGGCCATTTTTCGTAGAATGGAGACCAAGGTTCCATTTGCTCTCTCCACAGTCCCGTTGTAGATTGATTATATGGAGCTGTGAAAAGTTGTTGGGCTCCCATGGAAGTGGCCAGGATTTTGACTACTCTGGAGGTGAAGTTCTTACCAATGTTGCAGATTAGTACTTGGAGACAGCCATGACAAGTGAAAATATTTTGATGTAAAAACGTAGCTGTGGCCTTGGCCGTTTGGACAGGGAGAGCCACGTCTTCAACCCCACTTAGTAAAGTGGTCAAGGCTACTAGGATAAGTTTATTTCCATCAGTAGTCTGTGGAAAGGGACCTACTACGTCTGAGATGATGGTGTGGAACGATTGATGAGAGGTAGTTGGTTAATATTGGTATTCAGTCTTGAGGTTGTATTGCTTCTTACACGTGATGCAGGCATCCAAGACTTTGACAGTGGTTTCTATAATCTATTCCCAATAGTACCAATCCTTAATCCACTCATAGGTTTCTTTGCTCCTCCATGACCTATTGTAGAGTAAGCTTCCAGGATACCAGGTATGCATTTTAAGAGCCAAAGATAAAACAGCCATTTTGTCCCCATTTGCTTATACAACTTTCCGCTCTCCACTTTGGTGTTGTGGGAGTGCCGGGATACCATTTTCTGTACAGTCTCATCCACATCCTACCATTCATTGGTGGTCATTAAGAGGTCATATAACCTCTCTGCCTCGCTATTATCTAAGTGAAGGACTGGCAGCCAAGTTAACCCATCAACATTCATTTGATGGGTTCCAGCATGGTGTTTAATCTTAATGTCATAATGTTGGAGCTTTAGACTCAGCTTGCCAACCATTCAGTAGGATACTTCATGTTTTGTAACCATTTTAAGGAAGCGTGATCAGTAACCACAGTGAAGGTGGTCTCATACAGGAAAGGGCAATAGTGCTTCACAGCTTCCAGAACGGCAAAGCACTCCTTCTCTGTGACACTGTAGTTGCGTTCCGCCTGTGACAGCATCTTACTGAAATAGGATACCAGATTATCTACACCATTTTTATCCAATTGGGATAAGGTGGCCCCAATGTCATAGTCTGAAGCGTCAGTAAACAAGATAAAAGGATTATTATAATCAGGGTGCCTCAGGATAGGACATTGTTGTAGCAGTTGCTTCAGCGTCTCAAAAACAGCCTTTTGTTTGGAAACCTAATGAAAAGGGGTATTTTTGGTCAATAGGCGGATAAGGTGCTCGCTGAGCTAGTCTAACAAAGAAATAAACTTATGGTAATACCCCATCATCCCTAAAAATACCTTCATATCCCGCAAATTTTTAGGGGGAGGCATTTTTTCTAAATTTGCTTCGACCTTACCTTATATGGGCTCAATTCCCTCTTGAGAGATGGAGTGACCAAGGAAATCCAATTTCCTTTGGAAGAAGGTACACTTTGAGGGTTTTAACTTGATATTTGACTCACATAAGCGTTCAAACAACTCCTTCAGGTGATCAAGATATTCGTTGAAGGTTTTTGAGAACACCATGATGTCATCAAGATAGACAATGACGCAACTTAACTTTAAATCCTGAAAGATGTAATCCATAGCACGCTGGAAAGTTGCAGGTGCGTTGACAACCCTTGAGGTAATTGGGTGGGTTGGAATAGACCCTCACTGCAAATAAGAGCGCATTTATCCTGATATTGGGGATAAAGTTCCATTTTCCAATAACCACTAGCCAAGTTCATTGCAGAAAAGAAGTTAGATCCGTAGAGTTGTGCCAGGGCATCATCAATGTGGGGGATAGGATAGCTATCCTTTTTTGTTAGGTTATTTAATTTTCAGTAGTACATGACTACCCAATGACATCCGTTCTTCTTTTTAATTAACAAAAGGGAGAAGACCAAGGGTTTTGTGATGGAACTAGTAACCCCGCGTCTAGTAACTGCTGGAGCTCCGTCCTCATCTGCTGTTCTTCCAACTTTGACTTGCGGTAAGGTTTTGACCTAATAGGATGGGCATCACCCACGTTGATGGAATAGCTTCAGCCCTTCATGTTGTCATAGTGAGTATCTGACTTATAGAATATATCCTTATATCCTTTTAGTAAAGTATGGAATTTTTCAGATCATCTGGGGTTAGCTCATCTGAGATATGGACGTTGGGTAAGGTACATACCAAGTTATCCATGGGCAAGCCCAAATAAATCATAGAACTAATTTATTGGATACGTTCAATGTCCTCCGCTGGGATTAATAAGCTGCTGCTAATCTCCTGGTGTTTTCTTATAACCATGTCCTTGCCTATGAGGTTTCCCAGCAGAATAGTAATAGGCCTCTGGTAGGATGGGTCTAATATCTCAGGCAATACCCGAGGTGCCAAGAGGCTAATACCCTCAAGACTTATGGGGTGCAACAAACAGTGGTGTGGTATTTGAGCATGATTTTTGTGTCAACCACTCGTTGTTCACCAGCTTAATCAAGACCTCGTCTGTAGCGTAGTAAAGGATACTGTTGCTAGCATCTACTTAATAGGACAATTTCTTTTTATTGCGCCCAGAGGTGGAATAATGCAAAGTCATAGATTTAAAGGGGTATTCAACCAGGCAAATGTATTCATTCTTGTTGGGATCATTATTGGATAAGACTAAGGGGACATAATAGTTAAGTAATGAGAGGAAACCTTGCTTCATGTTGATTATATCTTCATACTCAATCATAAACTGGGTAACTATGAGCATATTTTAGGTGTTGTTGTTTAAAGCCACTGCTATGGTTGATAATATGAGCTTCCCAATTCAAATGGGAAGGGAAGAGTATGCCCTGATGCACAAATTTTATTTGGGCCTGCGGTTACAAATTCTTGATTGTACTCCAATTCAGGCGCCAGCTTTATCTTTTTGATGAGCTTAGTGTATATTACGTTAACTGGGGAGCCAGTATCCAAGATGGCCATTACCCAGACTTTTTCAATGACAACTTTAACCTTAGTGAATGTTTCTCCAAAGTTAGGCGACAGGGCCAAGACCTCCTTTAGCTGGAAAGTAAAGGTTAGTTTATGAGCAGTTTCAGGGTATTTATCCAGTATGGAAACATAGTTTGGACCCGCTGAAGAGGTCAAATCAATCCAGATAAGAACTGATCGCCATCGCTGGCAGTGATAATGACTTTTAGCACCCTAGAATTTGGCTGAGGTACGTTTCCTCAGGTATGGTGGTCTCATCTACTCCTCCAGCGTTTAAACGATCAGGAACTTCCACTTCCGTGGGTGCCCCAATATATAGTAACCAACGTCATTGTAACCCCCTCAGATTCATCCCCATGGATATTAGCAACAACTGGCAAGGTTGCAATTGAGGTGAGGGAGATGACCACATGAGGTTGGGTAGCTATCTTCTGACCATACAGCTTCACAGCAAGCCCTTTTAATGTCACAGGGGTTACCCTTAGGGCGCGCAAATACCAGCTTGGCTAAAGGGGAAGGCACAGCGGCTTTAGTGAGCGTGTGTGGAAGCACAGTATTAGCTGATTAATTCTTAGACCTACAGGAGGGTGTTGTCATGTTTACACGACTTGATATTAGGCCCCAGCCCCAAAGGACAAGTCTGGGTTGCAGGAGGTCCAGAAGGTTAGACTTCAGGCCCTTCCTGATCTCAAGCATACCTTGGACCAACGCTGGGTACAGGCTAAGTATGCCCAAGTTTTTACAATTTGAGGTGAAAAACGCCAAGCCCCTTGTTTTGGCTCTGGCGTTAAAACGGACGAGCTACATGGTAAATTATGATAGCACAATCTGGTTAATTGGTAAATGGGGGTTTAAAACCCGTTCTATTTATGAAATTGTGATCTCAGGTCTGGTACAACTTCAATTGATCACTCAAGTGAGGTCAGTTTCGAAGTATGATACCCTTTTGGACAGAAGCGTGCGCCTATTGGTGCACCAAGGCTTGGTACCACTTTTGCCAATCCATAATTTCCCTGAGTTGGTTTAACTATGCTTGCTCGAGACCAACGCTTCTCGTTGGTCATTTTCCTTAATAAACCCTATAGTTCCTTTTATGTTTTTCAAATTTTGATGAGGCGAACCAGTGTGCGGACCTCTTTGAGTAGGTTTTGTGACATGTTAGCCATTTTATTTTCCTAAAATTTATTATAGCCTCTGGTACACTGCTGGACCTACATGGTCCCTCCAACCCAGGTCACCTGTGCGCTCTAACCCTGTACTAAACTCAGTTATGACCTGCCCTTTGGTGCACAACCAGGTTTTGAGAATTGTTCAATTTATTATTATATTAGCTGTGCTAAACACACTCGTCTTATGTAACTCCAGCTCAAGCGCCCTCTGCTGGGCTATATTTATTATAACAATGACTACTTGTTCCCTTGCATCGGTCCTGTGCACTAAGCACCACCACGTTGGGATTTAAGAGCTATAGATACTACCTTGACAGGAGTGATACATGTTTTAAGTCACACTGAGGGAGCAGGTTTTGTAAGGAGGATAGGCACAGGTGGGCTAATTTCCAACTGTTCTACAGGCGAAAGCTCCTCAATGGTTTGAACTGAAGGTTTTGACTCAGTTTCATTTGTTGTTGCACATGAATGGAAATCAGCAATGTCTAACAGAGTTTCTTTTATGTCTCAGATGTTTTTGATGTGGCGTTTCAATGAAATGATATTCCTGTATAGAGAAGTTTGGGAAGCTAAATCAGTTAACATGGCTGCAATGGTTCATCAGGGATTAACATGTAAATGTTGACAACCTCTGCGCATCAAGGTAAAACCTCTCAGCAAAAGCAGCGGTCAGTTCGCCTTCATACATGCTAAGGCGCATAAAGGCTTGTTTTCCCCTGTTTCAATTTCTTCTTTGAACCAAATTCAGCCAAAAGAGTCTCCTTCACCTCTGCCCAGGTATGCATATTGTCCATGTAAGGAACTATCATCTCTTGTGCCAAACGGCTTAAGCAAGGAAGGATGTGTTTGATTTTTGCTTGTCAGATGACCCTTGCATTAAAAATTCATTTACATACAAAAACGAAGCAATGCTCCCTTCACTGGGGGTGAATTTGTCTTTAAGGGGGTTTTAATGGGCGCTGCTCAAACTCTTCAAGACGTAATAAAGCACTTGCAAGTTTCTTTTCCAAAGCAATTATTTTTGAGTCATTTGGGAAGGGAAAAATTGGAAGGTTACTCACTTTTAAAGTCTCCATTCTTTATTTATTTTATTTTTTGTGGTGTACAGGGTCCCCTGTAGTGAGCACCACTTTTGTGGGAATCCAGCTAATCGTTGCTCACTGGTGTTTGTCGCTGCTGGATCCCACAATTGATTTAATAAAATAATGATAGAAGACACTAATAAATAAAATGTACTTTTATATATTTTTTTAGTGTTAGCACTGGGTAAGAGAGAAATGAACCCTCTCAATTTCTTATCGTTCAATATATAAACTGTATTGAGGGTCAAAGGGAATTCAATGGTAAAATTGGAATATTTCTGTATGGTCCAAATTAGGAAATATGTAAATGTGGTCTATCAGAGCTGGAAAACTCACTTCACTTTAGCTGAACAACAGATGGAAAGCTATATTTAGGTAAGATGTACCCATGGGTAACAATTCAATATATTTCAGCCAATCCCCATTAGAGAAAATTATTGCACCCTAGAAGACCCCACCAAGACTATAAAAGGGTGTGGTCCCCACTTAGGTGTTTGTTTTAGACTAGACGTGACCTGTGGAGAAACCTATGATGGACTCCTCAGGTTCCCCGCATGGTTGGGGAAATTTGACTGCTTAACTTCATGCTATTTGCCATTATATTATTTGTAAAGGTGTTACCCCAACTCTTGGGGTTCCACTGAGAATTGACCAGGGTCCTTTGGCAAATAAAATCGTTATTATTTGCTTAAACTGCTCTTATCACAATTGCAAATTTGTAAAAATCTGACATTTCCCCCTTTTGCCTATTTTATCCAAACATTCTTTTCTTGAAGCTGGGAGTGCGAATGTCCAACAATATGGGGTTTCCTTATTAGTATAATACAGAGGAAATTGTTGTCCCCCTATATTCAAAGTATCATCTTCAAAGTTGACTTTAAGCCCATATTTTTATATAAAAAAGGTATCAATAAGCATCTCATAGTTATTATGAGTAAAACGATGGCTAAAGCAGACAAAATTTTGGTACTAAACTGCAGTAGCAAGGAACTATAAGCTACTAATGAGGTGGTGGCTTTAGTCCCCATGGGCCCATATTTTCTTACAATGGGGGATATTGGGTTCAATATTAGTTTTCTTTATTGGCATTGAAGGAACTATTTTGATGGGTGCTCTGCTGTTCACAATGTCCCAAACTTTAACGTTGTTCATGCTGATATCAACTTAAGTGTACTCATCGTGATTATTCATGCTGGTAAGCGTATAAATGTCAAGACTATCCGCTTAAATCAGGTAATTAATTTAATTGCTGTTACTTTTCTTTCTCGTTTCAAACACTTTTGCAACCCATTCAATTCAAGACTAAATCTAGTTTGATAATCTCATAGAGGGGATTAGTCTACGCCCATGTCTGGGAGCAGTTGGGCAAGCAAGGCAAGAGGAGCAGGCGGAAGGCCCGCGGCCTCTAACGTTTGAAAACGCCCCGGAGAATCTGGTGGAATAGAAAAAAAATCTAAAAAACTGGCGGTCACAATTTCCCCAGAGATACTTTTTTTTAGCGGCCGTAGCACGGTGCAACCAGTATAACCCGCCACATTCCCAGCCACTTTTGTTGGTGGGTGGGTCCGTTGTATATCTGGACGCTCTAAAAAAATGGCCCCTGGAAAAATTTTTGTGAAGATGTACACAAAATTTCCTGACCGCGGTGTACGTTGCACCTCACTCCATGTCGCACGGTTGGCTGGACCTAGGTTTTGAAAGCTAAAATAGCAGCAGATGAGGCTGCAGCGTGCACTATAGTGGTCGACCCCCTTTTAAAGGGCAATGGGCATAAAAACAAAAGGAAAATGGAACAAAATCCCAAAAACCCAAATTTTCCCCAAGGGGGACCTTTTTGCCTTATGGAAAACATTTTGGGGCATTCCTAAATTTTTTGGCCCCTTTTTGGGAAATTAAATCCTTTTTTAAAAAACCAAGGGTTTTTACGGGGGGGGGCCAACCTTTTGGGGGGAGGGGGGAAAATCACAGTTTGACCCCAAAAGGGAGTCACAAAGGGACTCCCAGGCCACCTTTCCCTTTTATTGGGGAAGGGAGGGGACCCCCCACCCTTTTCCAAAGGAACCCCTGGGGGGGGAATTTTGGGGACCCTTGGTTTTAACCCCCGGAGGTTTGTTCAGGAAAAGGCTGCCTGCCCCATCAAAAAAAGGGGGCCCATTCCCGGGGCCCCCCGGCCCGGGCCCTGGCCAGGGAGGGGGCCTGGGGGCCCAAAGCCCAAAACCCCCCTTTCCCTGGGCAATTTTAAGGGGTGGTTAATTTGGTTTAAAACCCCAGGGGTAAAAGGGGGAAAAGGCCCATGGACCGCGGTTAAAAAAAACGTGAAGGGGGGAAACCAGGCCCCCAAATTTAAAAAGGAGGAAAAATTTGGAAAACCTTTATGGGGGGGGAAGTCGGGTTCCTTTTTCCCAATCCAGAATTTGGGAGGCCCATTTTCTTTTTCGGGGAAATCCAAACCCCAAAGGTGAGGAAAGGAACCCCCAATTTAATACCAAATTGGGGGAAAAAGGTTGGGGGGCCCATGTAAAAATTTTGCCCCTTGGGGGTGGTTTCCAGGCACCCTTTTACCCAAAAACCACCGAGGGAAACCCCAAAAGGGGGGCCAAAGCCCAAAGGGGGTCTTTTTGCAAAAAAAAAAACCCCCTTGGGGTTGGGGGTTTCCCAAAATCCCGTTGCTTTTCCCGTAAAGGGCCCGGGGGGCAATGGAAAAAAGGGTTGGGGGGCCGGGGGTCCCCTTCCAACCTTGCCAAGGTTTCGATGAAGCCTTCACTCTAAGTGCTGAATATTGCCAGATCTCAAGGCCTCCCTGTCCTGGGCTAGGAAACTGAGTTTTGAAACAATTTACCCATGGATATCCTGGCCATCCAGGAGTCCCACTGTCCACGAGTTCTGAGGAAGCTTGGAAAGCAATGCTCCCTGCCATCCTATCCTTTGGTTGAAGCACTGTGGGGTGCTAATTCAGAAAAACAATTTTTTCAAATTTACATCTTCAGAAACATTCCTAAATGGCCGAGTGCTTGTTGTCACCTTCTCATGGGCTGATGTTGCACACACAATCGTCAACATTTACGCCCCAAACAGTGCACAGGAGCGTCGGGAATTTTTCTTGTCAGTCAAATCCCTCCCACTACCCCCCAATTCTTTCCTAATTGGTGACATGAACTGTTGGCTAACCTCACCAACGGACCGGTGGCCGCCCTCACCCCACGCCCCACAGGGTCACGTAGAACTACGCGTTCTAAAAGCCACCCTTGGGTTAATGGATGCGCTGCTGTGACATGCCCCACTGCTCGAAAACATGATGCGTCCCCACGTCCACAACGGCCAATTAAGGTCCATGACCCGCATCAACCTTATTCTAGTGCCAGCAAATTTCCAACCCCACATCTCCCACTTCAAAACAACGAAAATGGAACTCTCTGACCACTGACTGGTCTCAATAACATACCACTTACCCGTCACAGTTGCAAAGGCCCCACATTGGTGCAAAATCCGCCCTCAGAGCTTGCGTCACCAGGATTTTCCACATGGGTGGAAGAGGCAACTTTGGCAAAATTGTTTGTTGCACCGTTTTGTGCGGACCCCATTTCCACATGGGTAACTTTCAAAGAAGACACCATCCGCCACTATTGCCATCTCTCATCCGGATGCTCACAAGCCACATTGGCAGTTATATCGCGCGCGCTGGCAGAATTGGCCCACTTGGAGTCCAACATTCCAGCCTCAGGATATAGCCCTGAATGGGGCCAGAAGTGGGCGGAGGCAGCCGCCCACCTCAACGCAGTTGAAAGGCAACACAAACATTGGGTTTGTGTCTAATACAGGGCCACACGCATCACTAAAGGTGACAAGTGCACCGCATACTTCTTCAAAAAAAATTTTGCACCATGCCAGAGCATGGCCTGCACACAGGTGTGAAGATCGGATAATTCTATTGTGGACACACCAGCTGAAGTGGCAATTGAAATGCAAAGATATTACTCTGAGTTATACCAAGCTGAACCAATTCAGCTGGCCGAAATGGCTGAATTTTTTGACAGAGCTCATATCCGCACCGTTTTCCAATACCTGGAAATAATAATTTAATTACTCTGAACAAATTATGGACTACCATTTGCGGTGCGGCAAACTGAAAATGCCCAGGCCCAGATGGCATTCCATATGAGTTCTACAAAAAATATTTTAAATATATATCCCCATTGCTGCTAGCCTCACTCACCAAAGCCTGTTGGAAATGCGCCTCCTACCAGGAGGACATGAGGCCTTTACGGTCACACTCTTTGAGAAAGGGGATAGGCTAGACTTAGCCAACTGGCGCCCCATTTCTCTAACAAACACAGACACCAAAATTTTAATAAAAATCATGGCTAACCGTTTAGGGACTGTAGCATCTGCCACCATCTCCCCAGAACAATTTGGTTTCATCCCCAGAAGGTCGATTTGGGATAATGTGCACTCTGTGGCTAATGTGTGTCAGTCCACAGCCTCTGGGGCACTTGTATTCTTGGATCAACAAAAGGCTAAGATAGAGTAAACTGGGAATACCTTAGGGCCTGCCTCCAACAATTCCGCCTACCTCCCCGCTTCATTAACTGGGTGATGCTGCTCACGGAATCTGCAACAATGGCAGTGCGTGGCCCAGGTTTTCTAACGGAAGTAGTCCGTCCTCAAAGGGGCCTGCGACAAGGGGACCCCTGAGCCCACTCTTATACAACTTCAGCCTTGACCCACTACTGCAGAAATGTGAATGCCCAACTCACTGGGGTCCATGTGCCAGGCCAAACTCCAGTCAAGATGATGGCATTTGCAGATGATTGCGTGGTGGGGGTGTCTAATAACAAAGATGCACGCGCGCTTGAAGCCCTCATCCAGGAATATTCCTGGGTAAGCAACGCGGCACTGAACGCCTCCAAAACTGAAATCATCCTCCTTGGTCAGTTTCAGAACTGCTGGGCCCCAGCAAGTAGTTCCCAACCCGGCCCATCTGCTCGCCCACGTCCACGCCTTACTAACTCAAAACACACCGCTCCACTGGTGCTCCCCTTTGTGCCACGACCTACCATAGGACCAGTACGCCATCTGGGCGTGTGGTTGGAGGCAGGTGGATACGCGTCAGCTTTAATGGAGTGCCATATACTGGACAACGTGACGAAGCGAATCGCCTCTCTCAGAGCCCACCCTACTACCCTCACTGGCAGGGTTGTTCTTGCCAACTCTATGCTCCTATCCAAAGTCTGGTTTGGAGCCCACGCCATCCCCTTCTCCCCAAGCTTCTTCAAATCCCTGTATGCTTTGCTACAAGGTTGGCTTTGGTCAGGCCGCCCTCCACCAGTACGGCTAGAGGTCATGTTTGGCCCTCATCATCATGGTGGCATGGGCCTACTGGACTTCAAAGCCCATGCCGCCAAGATCCTGGGCACCTGGATTGCGGCCGTCACTGCTCCTACACTCCCATCCCAACACTGGTCCCGCGCAGCCCGCTCCAACTTCTCCTGAGCCTTGGGCCTCAACAATCCATCAAACCCCCACTCCCTGATGAAATACCTCGCATCACACACATCAGCCACAGGTCCTCATGGGACCAAAACCCACTACAAACGAATCCTACTCTCCATGCGAAGCGCAGAGTGGAGAATTTGTATTAGTGGACATACAACCCGAAGAGGCCGCCCCTCTCCTCAGTTCACACAAGAGGTACAGGGGCTACCCATCCATGATGGCGTGATCCCCATTCGACCTCAAGTCCTATCCAGGGTGGATTACCTGGACATGATGAACATCCCTTATTCCACTGAGACCCAAAAAACAATCTGGAAATATGTACATCACCCTCTGTTGCAGCCTCAAGTCCGATCCCATGTGTGGCGCTGCCTGAGGTGGGTGTATTATACAGCTGAGCGCTCTAATGCTTTACACTCATCCTGTGTTGTGTGTGGCCAGTATGGAACGCTGTTTCACCGCCTGGAGAAGTGACCCACCTCTAAAGTAATATGGCGCGAAGTCCAACGTCTGCTAGGCCAGGATCAAACACATCCCTTCAGTCTGTCAAGAGATATGTTTTCTTCATCAATGGCCTCCCCCCTCTCACCCTCCCTCCGTGCTCTGGTGGTTGCAATCGCCATGTGGACTATCCACACGATTGTCTTGGATGCCATCGCTGGATTCATCCCCACCCTCCCTGAAGCTGTCCACAGATTCTGGTCGCATTTGGTGGATCACTTTCAAGCGTGGATGTTTGGATATCTCCCACCGCATCGCTGACAGCTGGTCTCCTCCTGGTTCCCAGTCTGGTTCATCAAATCAGACCCCTTCCTCCACACGTGCTCAATAGTGGCTACGTCCCCTACACACGTTCCCTCCCCTTCCCATAAGTGGCGTTCCCGCTGGCAACAAGAGATAGCATCTCTTCTCTGGGGTGCCTCCCCTGGTACTAAGTTTTGTCTCGTCTGAGTCATATTCGGAAGTGTCCGTCCCATGGTCAGCCTTCCCCACAATAAATTTAAAATTTAAAATTTAATTGCTGTTTGCCTGTGGCTGCTGAAGCATTTCAAACTCATTTGCTATATTCATATCAAATGTTATGCCAATGAGGCAGCATTCCATATTAATTTACTCGTGAGATATTTTTAAACTATTGACAGAAGCAGAATATCCCTTTTAATACTCTGCCCAAGGTTTTCTCAAATCCTTGTCTTGGCTCTAAGTCAATAAATGAATACTTGATTCTTATTTTGAAGGCTTTGTATTAGGGGCGCCAAAGGTAAGGGCACAGCGGCGAAGGTAGCTCATCATTAAAGCTATGGTGTTATTGAAATTTAAAACGGATAACATGACCCAATAAATTCCTTGTGAGGCTTGCAGTCATGGCAAAAAGCGATCTGAGCATCATAATGTCTCAGAACCTTGGCCCCATACAATACCTGGGCCTCATAGTAAAATCAATCAGCAAAGTTTAAAACTTCTTATCACAAAAATATAAAAGAAGTAAAGAAGTTTTTTGTTTATAATCAGTTCTTCCCCACCAAAACTCCTCAGTCATAACGTTTTCACATTAAAATAAGACATGCTGGCTAAAAATATCTTTGGCATTACCAACTCTTGGCTGTAAGAATTCATTAAGATTCATGAACGTGGCCAATATGTCCTGTCCATTAGTATTTCCCATAGTTAATTCAAATAAACGCATAATGTAAGGATTTTTCATGCTTATAAAATTTGGAAAAATAATATGGTTACCATGTTGATAAAGCCAGATTAATTTGGGAAAAATCACTGAAGTGATCAACATTGGCATCTTGGGGACTGTTACTAACAGAAGTGGCAGCTGCCACAGAAGGGCTAGTAGTAGCAGCTGATTAGGGTACAGTGGTCAATATACTAAGCAAGGTGGTCACAACTGCCTCCATAGGATCGTCAGAATTAGAATCTGAGGAAACAGCTTGGCTATGCTCTAGTCTAAACCTAAAAGTATCATGTTTAGGTTTTGGTGGAGATGCTTTACTAAGCTATTAAATTGGTGCCATACCATCTTAGATTGTTGGTAAACATGTTCCTGTTTCAGTTAGATTTGACTTAACAATAATTAAGACCATTTTTCCTGTCCTTGGGGACTGGACCATGATTTGTGATGTTTTCAACTCCTGATATATATTGATGATAGCGGGAACTGCTCTTACCATTGATAAATTAAAGCTGTCAATGTGGCGTGACGTCATAGGGGTACCCTCCCCGCCCATTAGGTCTGTTTGTTTATTTTGAAATAAAGCATCAGCAAATAGAGCCGTGATGCTAGAACTAAGTTGAATCTCCTATAGTCTGGTTCATAATAAGCGATATATGGCGGGCTGCCCCAACAATTGTCATCAGAGTAAGACATTTTTAAGGGTCTTATAGCATAAGACAGAGTACCATAAGTGGTTTTGTGTATTAAGCACCAAGTGTTGCAATAGGAGCTTAGGCACTAATTTAAACTTTACAGATAGGTTACTTTTAAAATTAAGGGACTATATTAAGAAAGGACCCAAGGATGATATGATAGATTTTTATATCATCCAAAGTTTTAATCAGCGGCTAAACAAGCAAGTTAAAATAAATATCCCTCTCAAATTGCAACTTCCATCAAATTTACTATAATAAAGAGTAATGGGAAGTGCTTAATTATTCTTGAAATTGGTATAAACCATTGGCCCAGAACTTTTTGAGACAATAAACCTAGCGTTTGTTTTATGCCAGCTTGTGGGCAAGGGAGAGAATATTACAATGATAAAAGGGGGATTTAAATATACAGTGCCGTAAAGCCTAGTATATTAATAATAAGTGATTTGGGATATTGTCAGCATGGTAGGAAGTTTTTAAACCTTGATATATAACCTTGCCTTGACCCATGTCAAAAAATAGTAATAAAATCCTATTAATTAATAGCTACATATAAAAAGGTAGTCGTAGAAGCAAGGTAATTCACCATAAACTAATTTAACATATTGATAATTGGTGTCAAGCTAATCCATATTAAGTAATTTAAAAAATTGATTTTAAATCTTTTGCTTTGATAACTAAATTGAAGCCATATGTAGTTTTTTTTGAGAATTACAAAAAGTGACCACTCAAAAAAGCCAAAACTTACCAATGTCGATTTAATTGATACTTGCTGCCCCAGCTTGGGGTGGTGGTGCACCACCATCTGGCGTCTTTTGGCCACCTCCAAAGCGCGCCTGGGCTGGCTCTTCTATTCCTCCCAATGCTAGTAGGCGTTATGTCCCCCTTGGGACTTGGCCCACCACCTCACAAGCTCCCAGGCGGTGCTCCAGAGCCTTTTGATGCTCCCACAGAGCAATTTGCATTATGGCCTCTGGGTTGAATATGGGAATTCTTCCAATGTGTGAGTGTAGCCATCATTGGGATGGCCACGGTGATGTTTAAGCCCACTGGCTTTATTAATTTCTGCCTCTTTAAGGGGTATTTCAATCTTGGCTTCTGCTCTGAAACCAATGTAGCGGCAGCAGCCAAGCTGCCTTCATTATTTAAAAATTACCACTCCCCACCATTTGCACCTAGCTCCCAGATGAGGCAACTTTGGTTGTCCAGATTTCCAGGTTGCCCTCCCACCTTTCCCCTGAATGCCTCCGCCATGAGCCCATTGAGGGCTTGCTGTTTATGGTGCAGACCCATGTTGCAATTCGTGGTTCTGAATGGGGTGGATCATTTGGAAGGGCCTCGCACCTTTACAACAATCCACCCATTCCATTGTGACACTCACCTCATGATTCCCCTTCACAGGGTGATCAGATCTTCCCCTGATCACCCATTCTGGGTGCATGTCAAGAACAGCCAAGACATTTGCCCCTTGTGCTAAGAGCTTGATCACGCAAAACGCAAGTGCCCTATGGTTTCTGCCTCCACCACTTCCGCCACTCCTCCCTCTGGCGTTGGGTCAGTGGCTGGTTCAGCCCAGTTTTTGAAATGGAGCTCAATCTTCCAGCCCCATCCTCAGCAAATTCAGGCACCACTTCCAAGGCGGCAGCCAATCAAAATTTAAATTTTTTAAAATTTTGAACAATCTGACTGGATTATGGAATCCTGAGTTGGTGGCTGAGAAAGTTTTGACTGAGCTGCCATGGTCAATGATCCACAACCATCAGCTCCTGCCACTGCTATAATTCCGGTGGCTGTCCCAGCGTTGGCCAAGCTTAATCCATTCAAATGTCTTGACTGTTTTGATAATAGCAACCAGCCGTTTAATGTCAGTGTACTCTGCTTTGAAGAAGTTATTTATCAATCCTCCCAATTGCAATTTTGCCATTTCTGTGCAAAACCCAGTTTTGCTAATTATTAAGATATACATAAAATGGCGGTTGAGGCTGCAGCTGTCCCTGCCAACACCCTACTCCACCAGCAACTTCATGGGGCAATGTAACCCCTCATGGAGGGTATTCCTATTCCAAATTTTCCCATGATTTTGAGGAAGATGCAAATATGAAATTGAGGAGATCTCTTTGGTGCAAGCTGCACTTGCATAAATGTGTCAAGAACTTCTCTTTTTGATCACAATTATCCCAAACCTGCCAGTTCATCAAGTCGGTCACTTGTGTGCCAGCTCTCATCACTTTTGCTGTGCATCAACTTTCTCTATATGTTGAGGCAATGGATACCACCAGCCTCCTAAACGAAGAAAACTCACAATTATACCTCATTACGCCTCATTTCGCTGATGCTCCTATCCTGATGTTGTTTGCCATGGTCCACCAGCTAAAGAGTGTAACGGTCAAAAGTTTCCCCAAAGCTTCCTCAAGTTCTGATATGGCTTCCTAGTCTTTTAGCTGAGGTGCCATATTGGGAAGTTTTTAATTTCTGATAATCCCTTTGTTTGGCTCATTCACAAATAAAGATGCATGGTGGCTCCCCCTTTTTTGTTAAGCACCATTAGTGAAAAAAAGATTGACATTAGCATCAAGGCCTGAGGAATCAAAACCTTCATCTAAAGTATATATATAGTAAATAGAGATATAATACAATACAAAATCAAATGGTTAGTCAGATTAAATTACAACAAACAA
Source organism: Massospora cicadina (assembly GCA_022478985.1). Lineage (NCBI taxonomy): Eukaryota > Fungi > Entomophthoromycota > Entomophthoromycetes > Entomophthorales > Entomophthoraceae > Massospora > Massospora cicadina. Next base: position 361,084 of record JAKSZP010000009.1, read on the forward strand.
AAAAGCTTTCTTTATTGTTATAAACCGTCAAAAACAGTAGTGTCTAATTGTTTTTGAATCTCTAAAATCTTGAAAGTCTATCATTAAAGTTATTGAATATTGTAACATCATACATTGCAAAGTTAAAATGTCATCTTTGTGGTGGCGAGTATTATTAAAAACCTACTACTAAAAATTATAGTCTTTTTAAAAGCGTCGAATCCCTTAAAAATTCCTTTCTAGGTTTTATATAGTCCATTGGAGCAATGGAATGTTAATTACAGCATTTACTCATGGGCCAATCATCTTTATAATATTGTAACCTAGGAAGACTAGTACAATGGTATTGGGCCATTATAAATCGGTGCTTCTTAGCCTAGTATGATTGAGACAACGATGAATTGCCCCAAGTAGTAATAAAAAAGTCTATTCAACTAAAAATTAATGCTGGCTTGGGGGAAAGAAATCTGATATTACTAATTAGTGATACATGTTTATGCTGGTGAGTGGATGAGAAGATTAGTAGGAACAAATACTAGTTTACATAAGCGTGGGGCGAGATAATTAATAGCAAATTGACACTACAAGTAGACACTGGTACAAGGATGAGCTATTGATTGATAGGATCTATGTAAATTTTAGTCAAATATATATATCTATAATAAGTGGATGTTCCTATTCTTGGTCTTTAGAAAATCTTAACATTTCCCCTCAATTTGATCAAACATTAGGAAATATATAGTAAAAAAGATGAATAAAGGGTTAGAGAGTTGTTGGCTATCAGGCCAGCGCTTTGCTTTATTTTCTAAGAAACTGAAAATGCATCTAGTTTATGAGGTGTCTCCTTGTAGAATCTTTTAAGATATAGGCGTCATTAGACATTATTTATCTGATCTCAAGAGTTTTTTTTCAGATGTGTTCCAATTTCTTTTTTCCTTCTAAATACATGGTTATCTTAGTATACTAACAACTCACCAATGCAATATTATCAATGTTTGTCTAAAATAATTGAGGTGGATCAACCTTGGGACAAATATACCACACCGAGATTTATTTTATAGCCAGTACAGGTTTCAAAAATGTGTTGAACAAAACCTGCACTAGAGTGGAAGCAGGAATTACCCTGCCAGGCTAAACACCCTTCTTAGAAATGTTTGTCAATCCTCATTATTATGCTTTTCTAAGCTTTAATTTCATATCCAGAGCATAGAGGTAGCTTTTCTTTAAAGCTGTATTAAAGTTTTCATGAGGTTTTCTAAATATTTTTCAACCTTATATTTTATTTATAGACATAATATATAAAATGGGAGTTAGTGTGGGATTTTTCTGTATAACAGCAGGGATGGTGACCTCATAGAAAATGAAATGCTATGCTGTAAGAAAAAATAGTGGAGGTAAAAAAAGGTTCCAGTTGGATGGTTTCTTGAAGTTAACTTACATAGGATGCCAATGAGGGTTCCACTTACTTTCCACGGTGTGTTTGGTCTCAGGGCGGTAGTTTGTTGACAGCAACTCTTAAAAACCCATCAGATTATTAGATTGAGGATTACTTAAGACATTAAACAGGTACTGTTACCAATTAGTATTTTTGTAAGCACTATGATGGTGAGGATTTTTTCTCATAATAAACTAGGCCGCCATTGTAGCGCCTAAGTCATTCATATACTTATCTTCCATTAATTAGGTGAGATGGCTAATTGCTACCATGTATTATCTGAATTGCCCATACCTATTGGGTAAAGAGCCCATCACATTGATGAGATAGTGCTAGGCGAAATTAGGTTTAACCAAATGATAAGAGGTGTCATTCTGGTAAGGGGCTCATCTTGACATTTTATGCAACAGTTATGGCTTTGTAATATCAAAGTACATAGAATCTAATAATTTTGTTGCTTCAACTGCTAGGATATCTTCATAAGTCTCTAATGCCCCGTCACCTTGTGGGTCCCAATATTTAAATTCAATCATTTCATTGGCCTTAGTGCTAAGTGTTGCTCATATAATATTTTGAAGTGTTTCCCATTTTTATAATGGTGTCGTTTATCAGTTCTAATGGCTCATTGCTTCTCTTTGGGACATAATCTTATCATTGTTTTATACTTTTATTAAAAAACTATCATTCAGGTTGGTTTAAAATGCTACAGTGGGCAGGTGGGATAAGTAGTCAGCATTTCTATGTAAAGGATGGAGAGTTGTTGTGGTTATTAACTTTGGGATTTTTAGTTTACAGAGTCAATCTATCCAGTAGTCCCTCAGGCTCCCTAAGATTATTCAGCCATCATAGTGGGGCATAGCTGGTTATTACATTGAATTGCATTATTGGACATATACATGGAATTGTTTACAAGCGTAATTAATTTCCAAGCACTCCTTATAATATACTGTTTAGTTTTTCTTGTGCATACCTAACTTTTAACTACAATAATTCACAAGTTTATCAGTACTCAAGTTTAGTAAAGATAATAACGCCCCTATGACAGTGAATTATGTGTCCATTTGGACTTATAAAAGGTTTATCAAATAAAAAGACATTTAAATTTTTTACTGCTTTGGTATGGCAGGTTTTTATTTTATCAAAGGCCAACTAATATTTTTACATCCACTAAAATTAAACGCCAGTAACAGTATTTGAAATAAGTGATCTCCAATTTCATAGAAACTTTGATGAACTGATGATAGCCAATCATCCCAAGAAAAACCTAAATGTCTCAATTGCTACTCATCAGGGGAGGGTACCCCAGTGGTAGATTACAGACCCATTAACCATTGTCTGAGTTCAATCCAATAAATGAACTTTGGGTAAGGGACAATTTATGACTGCGTTGACATTACACGCCAATGATTGAAGTGAGATAGCAAACAACAAGGCGGACCTTGGAGCTCCTGGCCCATCAGAACGCTTCATATGGAGGTTTATTAGAATCTATCCTCCTTTCCCATTAATTTCAATTTCCATTTCTCATTAATAGGTGTGTTATTATCCTCAGGCTGGCCCATTTCAATAGATATTGATTATTACTCAGTTGTTTTTTATTGCATCCACATCAGCTTTTAAGCTGTATATTTTTCTTACTAATATAAAACCCTAGATTTTCCGTTTGTTTCCAGATTAAGTTGCACTTTATTGACTTAAATATGAGAACCCTTATGGTGAGTCAGTGGAAAACTTACACAGGTGTTGCACATGCTTGTTAAACATTTGTAAAAAAACGTTTATATCATACAAGTATATTAAACCACATGACATCTTAAATTAATCCATTGTTCTGTCAATGGCTTACTTAAAGGTCATAAGGCTTTGCATAACACTTGTGGCACTATAATGGTTGGTATAAGTATTGAGCCATAATTATGGCATATATTTTTACTTCTGTAAGATCAAACTGCCAATAAATAGAGAATAAGAACCATGCATGGGAGGTATTGCACGCCGTCTAAGTGGTCCAAAAAAAAGATTTAAATCGTGGTAAAGGATAAGAGTCTTTTTATAACAATATTGTACTTCCTATAAACTATTAACAAGCGATCAGACCTGTCAGTTTTCTTATGACTAAAACAAGGAGAGTCATAAGGGATCTTTGAGGGACTAACATTCCTAGTTGTACTGTTAGTTGGGTTTTTTGATAGCTTAAACTATCCTTTGATCATCTATTAGTTTGTAGAATTGTGAGAAGGTAATTTTCCTTGTCAATATAATGTAGTACGCCTTGTGTGCAACCCAGATCAAATCATATTCAGCAAAAATGATTTTATATCTTTAAAATTAAGCCATAGAAAAAAAAAAGATTGGGACTATCTAGTACTAAAAAAAATTAAGCCATAGATTAGTTTTTTTAATCATTTATTTAACCAGAAAATCTTTTGTGAGGTATTAGCTAACATAAGGTTTTGTGATCATGGCTCTTTAGCCTAAGTTCATCTAAATCACCAAAGTTATGTACTTTATACTCATTATACTAGCATTATATGAACAAAAATAACAAATTGATGTTGCTTTATCTGAATGGGTATAAGCATAGTATAAATTTTTCTAATAGCACCTGGATCTCACCATGGTATTTAAAAATGAATCCAGGAACCAATAAATTCCAATTTTGCTGAAATAATGGTGTAAAAAGTCTGCATCCACTCTATGGAGAATTTTAAATTCATGTTCTGCCCTACTATGTTTTTACAACCCTTTAGGATGGATAGCTTTGAATGGACTTTAAAAATCCAATTTAATTTTTAAAACAAGTATGACATTATCTTGGTGCAGCCACAAGACTTTGGGAAACAAGTGATATTATGTCATCTTTGAATGCAATATTAACAAATGACTGTTTCTGAGGGTCTAGTCGTTTTTTTCCTTTGGAAGAAAGTAACTGTTTTCAAGTAATTCAAAAAAAATTTCAAAGTCAGACTTTGTTCCATAATTCCTCATAAAAGAGGTCTCAAATGAGAATGACATAATTTTGATTTAGTAACAATATATATGAAGCAGATATTAAGGAGCCAGAATAACAGAGACAAAATACTTGAAGCCTCTAGTGAAGCAATTGAATTGGGCTTCACAGTTCCATAGGCTTTGTATTGGTTTAATTTCAGTATAATACCAATTTTTTCATAAGTTTAATGGAAACTACATCTATAAGTACACCGCTATCTACAATAGCCAAAAGCTTGATTTTATTAACAGTGATGTTAATTTAGGTACATTAAAAAATAAAAAACATCATCATAACTAGGATTAATAGTATTAAGATGTCATCCTGGCCTAAATAGATTGTAGATCTTTTCATAACTGGGGAATTGATTTCTTTAAAGCCTTTTTATAGGTATGGCCGCATGGACACTATATAACTTTGAGGTATAAAAAAGGTAGCTTAAGGTTTTTGTTATTTTTTGTACTAGTGGTGCCCAACCCAAAGAGGGGGTCCTCCATGCACCTTTATTTATGTTGTGTCAAACAAAGGGATTATTGTATAAACTAAAAAGTCCTAGCAAGGTGCTGAGGCATTAGCCTAAGCATCTATATAAGAAGGGGAAGAGAGGTGGGGGATTTTCATCTGGCGCCAGCTTCAGTTGATGGGCAAAGGCAGACAAAATGTGTTTTGAAGCGTCAGAAGCACGTGGAAGAAGGAGAATTAGGTGAGGGTTCTTTTTATCAATGAGGCCAGTGGTGTGCATCACCTCAACATAATAGGCGAGTTGGAATTCAGCAAAGGTTAAAAAATTGGGCACACAAGTGAAGGATTTAAAGCATTGGCAGGTTTAGGGTAGTTGGGTCATAGAGAAAAGATCCTGTCAATTCTGCACATGCGCGGACAGCTGAAAATGCTAGTTTTTCAATACTCAAATTTGGTGTCTTTGGGGAAATCTGCATGGATTTAGGTATAGTAAAACCCTCATAAAGTGGCTCAATCAACATATGTAGGTCTTGGAAGAAGAGGGAGTTGGTGGGGCAGCGGCTGCATCAACATCTTTTTGATAAATTTTTTATGTTGTGAATACATTGCGAGGATGGAAAGGCAGCGGGGAGTAAAATTGGGGGGTTTTCTGAAGGATTCTGAACAGGTGAGATCAGTATTAATTCTATAGTGGCAGCCTACATTGTCAATCCATTTGAGAGACTCAAAAGGATTTGACACAACCAGCGTTGGGCCTGCGACAGTAGTTGGTGGGGTGGCAGCTGCTTATTAGCCGCGCACATTAGACCAAGGCAAATCTGCCAGCACCTGAGCAGCCATTTTCTCAGGAATGGTCCAGTCAGTCAAACCTTGAGTGGACAGGGCGGTGAGAGCATCACCTACAGTGTTAAGGGTGATGGAGGGAGGACTGATACCTAAGAAAAAAATTTAGTGAAATCAGAAGCAGGGCTTACGCCAGAAAGAGAAGTGGCGGAAGCAGCTTCAGCAGAAAGTGCTGAGCACTTGTGCTTCAAATAGTCAAGATCAAAGCACAAGGGGCAAATGGTGCATCTGTTTTCAACGCATTCCTATAAGGGATGATCAGGGGTGGATCTGATCATGGCGTGTGGGGTATCAAGTGGCAGGTGTCATGACAGAAGGGTCAGACAATTGTTAACATGTGATACCATTGAAACGATCAGCACCATTTGAAATCATGAACTGCAGCATGGGGTCTGCGCCATTGGTAGCCAAGCTCTCTCTGAGCTCGTGGCAGAGGCATTTGGGGGAGAGGTAGGGAGGCAATTTGGTGAACTGGACCACCAGTGTGGCCTAATCTGGCAAGCAAGTTCTAAAAGTTGGTATCGGTGTATTTTTAAAAATTATTTGCAGCTGTGCTGCCGCCATAGTGTGGTATTCACAAGAGAAGCCAAGATTGAAGTACCCCTTAAAGGGGTGGAAATCATTAAATATGACAGCTTTGTACACCACCGTGGCCATCATCAAGATGGCCACGCTTGCGTAGGGGAAAAGATTCCCATACAAAACCCAAAGGCCAAAATGTAGCTTACTCCGAGGGAGCGCCAGGGGCTTCTGAGCACCACCTGGGAGCATACAATGTGGTGGACTAAGTCCTGAGGCAGGACGTAGCAACAAGAAGTGTTTGGGACTAGCTGAGCCATCCTGGTGGCATCTCAGCGGTGGCCAATAAACTCCATGATGTGACGCACTGCTGCCCACACAGGGGAATCAGGCATCAATTTATTCAACATAAGCTGGGTTTGGCATGGGAAAAAGGTGGTCAAAAGAAAAAACTTGCTTAAAGTTTCAATTTTTATTAAATTACTGATTAAAATAAAAGAGAGTTATAGAGTTCTTGCTATTTCAATTGTTAGATATAGGCCTTCAATACTACTTTTTGATCTAATTTTGCTTCTCTTTTCTTCTGTAATAAAATGGTCACTCTATCCCATTTGTCAGAATTTCAGTTTCCCACATTATCCAACCCATTAAAAGATTTATTAATTCGAAGATTGATAGTTCCAATCCAATATTTCAGCAATGATTTCCAACTAAAGTATAAGTTATAATTAATTAATGGAAGGTAACCAATGATTAACTTAATTAGATTTTTCGTCAGGGATCATCCTGACAATATTGAGCAAGAATTTGATGAAGGAGTAACATCTGATAGTCAAATTATTATGAGGAATCATTTAGAATGAACGGTTGGAATATTGTCAAAACTACTTAGGCGTCTTTAATGCTGGCGTCAATGGTAGAATTCTCATAAGGCAACACGACTTGAATCAACTGGTGTTCAGCTACTGACATTAATATATTGTTCGCTGAACACTGAGAATTATGCTACTTAATAAATTCAAGGCAAAGATACCAGCCAAGATTTGGAAGCTAAAACTCAAGGATCAACCTTCTTGGGAACAATTAATTGATCCCCAGTGGGCAGTTGAAAAGCTGTGCGGTCAGTGTATTATAAAAACTCCATAATTCCCTAATAAAAACAGGTTTAGAATTGATAGTAACTTAGTTATAAATACATTGGTTGTATATCTTACTATTGATTAAGAGTGCAAGGATCAGATATCCTTAGGTTGTTATCAAATATCCGCTTGCTCTGCGTGAAGAAAATAGGGAAGTGTTCTCTACCAGTTCAAACGTATCTTCAAGAGGAAGAAGCATATGTTAGCGTTTGACCCTTTACTCAACGTGTCTTTTAGGGCAATCAACTTTATTAGGTATTCTTCTATAATATTATTTCCCAGTTTATCTATTTCAGTTAATCTAAGCAAGTGGTCAAGAATCTATGCAGTTAATATCAGGGAGAAGAAGCAAGACCATATCTAAATGGCCCTAGATTTTAACACCATTACATGAAATTACATGATGAAAAGCTAACAATGTAGAGTCAGGGTCTTTCTAAAACAAATTTTTAAAATGTAATAATTTATTTCTTCTTTAATTAGTATTTTAGAGGGTAGCTGAAGTAGAATTCCCCTTTTACATTTCGCCCATTCTTTCCACAGAATTTTCTTCAATCATGGGATTCATGACATGGGCCTTTGTTTTTGCAATATTAGGAAATTAATTACCATATTGCCTCTCTTTTTACATATGTGACAAACAAAATGTCAAGAATCAGGTTTTTGGGTGAGATTTACCCTACTTAAATACCTATCCAGGTAGTTGAGCCTATTATACCTTTTTAAGTCTCATGGCTTAAATTTATCTGGCAACTTAAAGTGAGATGATACATTGCCAATGACAATGAACATAAGTTTAATTTTATGAACATAATTTAAAACTGGTAGCAAAGGCAAGATAACCTTTTAGGTCTTGCAGGCATGGTAAAGGTTGATTTAAGCACCAAAATTTTCATAATCTTGTCTCCATATAGCACTTGGCCCTCAAAGTAAGAATAATTTTTTAAAGTCCAAGACTTTTTGATTATTTAATAGTAGAAGTTAAGAAAAGCGGTTTTTAGGTGGTCATCTTTTTTCTCTGACATATTTTTAACTTATAATAAGATCTTTTTGTATTTTCTTAAGTCTATCATTTTCACTTTGTTGAGTAATTGACTGGACCTAATTGTCGGATATTTGATAGGGACATAATAAGGTTAGCTGTTTAGAAACTTATTATGGATCATATCAGATATTAGCAATTATGGACCAGGTATATTCTAAGCTTATGCAAAGCTTAGAATTCGTGGCCTAGCAATTTCACTTAATTATATTTGACTATGATGACAAGGGCCTGAGGGCTTTGTTGGTTAGGTCAAACTTAAATTTAAGCTTTGATTTAATGACTTGGGCATGTGGGCTTTGTTGGTCTATGTCAATATTAATTCTTAATGTCAGTCAAGTTTTCGATCAAATCAATTACTAATAGTGATATGAATCGCCTTGGTATGTGCTGCCAATTGCACGTGAAAGTGAATTGGTTTAGCTATTTTGAAGGTATGACGAAACGCCATTTCAAGGATGATGATGGTGTTTACTCTGACTCTGAGGCTGAGCATGATGCCCTGAGTTGAAGTATTTGTAGACATCATTACAAACTTTTTATGTGGCCAAGGGTCACTGAAAAGTAAGGCGTCATGGGTAAGATGTGGTTAACATCAGACCCTAAAAATAACTTTGCATTTACACTAATAAAATATCCTTTTACTACTGGATTTGTTTATAATTTAATTTATAAACTTTTTTGTTTAGTACGTTCATTTTTTATATTAGTCATATTTTCACTTGGGATCAGTAAGATCAGGGTGGCGTGCCATCGTCCAAGTGAAATGACAACATATACTATTGAAGTGCCAACAATAAGCTTTAAATTAAATTTTAAATCACCATCCTATCTGTTGTCCTCATACAACAGATGCCCGAAACTCTTCCCCATGGACAAAGAAGGACCAGCCATCCGTCTACAGCCCAAATATTCAACACACTTAGTTTGGGCATCACTGTAAGGCTCATAGCTCATGCACTAAGTTTACAAGGGTATGCACCCATTTAGGTCAAAAAAGGCTCAACCACAAAGACTCTACTTCTCACCAAGATCTCTGACCTAGGGCATACCCTAGATGAGAGATGGATATCTTCTGCCCCTCCCTGCTTGCCCTGTGTCTTCTCTCAACCCATTCTCCCATCCCCAACCCATCCTAATTTCAGAATTGGAAGATTTTTACATAGGAAGAAATCAGACTACTATGTGCAGACCTAGGGAATTTTAGGAAACCCCACGTCATGGTCCCCATTTCCCTTCTCCAATTGGTGGCTCAATCAGGAGCCATCACAAATGATAAAATTTTGACGCCTGTGGCAACCACAGGTGAAGATAACTTAGCTGAGGAGGTAAAGATGGGTAAAAGATCAGAAAGAAAGGACCAAAAATGGTGATTGAACCTGTTACTGAATTCTGAGATTATTAAAAACAAAGTTTGACAATCTGAACTTGCTAAAACCTCATAATAATAGCTTGAAAATTTTACTAATATTGTTAACTAGTATGTAGCTACGGCCTTGCTCATGTTTAACAATTCACACACTAAGTTACTATATAACGATATAGAAGATTACCTATCTTTTCAGCGTTGCTTGTGCTCATAATTTGAACTTATAAAGTATCCTAATACAGCATGAGGCTAAGAGGTCAATTATCATTATGTTTGTTGGAAATCATTTATCTTTTATCAATTATCTTTACTTTTTTATAGTTTGCCAATAGCCCTTTTTCTCAGCATTATTTGTGGTTTTTATTTAACTGATAGTCTTAGTTTGGTTATTTGAGATAGGACAGATACTATTAAATAATTCTATTAGTTTTATATTGGTAGATGGCCATCAATAAGTTTAAAGTAAACAAACCTATCAAATCCGCCAAATATAACCAGTAGCCTAAAAACCAATTAAACCTATTGAATCAACCTAAAACCACCACTTTTGGAAAACCCATTACTATAATGAATCAACTAATCACTTACTAATTACTAAAATGTTAAACTTATTAATTAGCAAATGATTGACAACTGCTTGTCAAACTCATTTAAACTATTCAATCAAACTAGATATCAAACTGCTAAGCTGTAACAATATATTGATTACCCTTTAAGTTTTATAAAAATTTCACTTTCTACATATAAAACTTTATATATTTTTATGAAGATTAAAAACTGGCTTTGAGGTGCATATGGACCCCATCCCATCCAACTATATCCAAAATAACAAAACTCTAAGTGAAGTAGTTTTGGCTGGACATCATGCACACTCAGATAAACAAACACTTGCTTTTAATATAATAAATATAGATATGAGAATATTAATTGAAACAGCTTTTATTATAAAATTTGAATTCATCATTCAATACTTATGTTCAGCTTAGCAATCCCCCTGCTATTCCAACCTTAAACCCCAGCACTCTGCAAGTAAAAGGGTGTTGTTTTATGGTCATATTAAATATTTTTCAATTATCTATTTTTAAAATTTTGCTAGGTTATTAGTCTAAATTAGGATACCAACAATTCTGTTAAGAAGTAAGGCTTTGGAGAAGGCCTACTAATTAGTTCCACTTGGAGAAAAGGCTATGTTGGGAACTTCTGGCTAGGACATCAACTATAGTCACTTTTCAGATACCTAAAACATCTGACCCTCTCTCTTACTTTGGCAGGACAACCAAAACCCCAATAATATCCATACTGAACATGTCTTCAATGACATGGTGTTGCCTTGTAGTCTGGAGCTTCTGCTAAGAGAGTTATGACTCTCACGCCTGCAGTCCAGTTTTCTTTTGACTCACTCACGTCCTAACAATCACCAGCTATTGGATTAAATAATCCCCTGAATTCATCAATGTGACAAGTTTTGTTGTTTTATTGGCACACCATGCTGTATTCAAATAGTCACATAATGTTGTGTACATTCCCATCCTTGTCATTTTATGGCAGATTGGTTGTATTATATATAAGTAATCTTCATTATTCTAGGCTGGGTATCCCACTATGTTGTTGAACAAATTTATAATGTTTATAATACATGAAATGGAAACAAATTGGCCTAGAACTGCTGGAGTGGCACAAGATGAACTTGCCAGCGAGACACAGGTTGAAGTTGCCAGAGTAGTGCAAACTGGGGTTGCTGAATATCATTAGTTGGGGTTTACTAGAGTATTTTTTTTAGAAATATCTGGGGTTGGTAATTAGGGTAAAATAGTTTAAAGATATCATGAAAGTGGCGTCACTGCAAGGAGAGTGTTTTTAACTCTACAAGAAAAGACTAACAACAGAATCATTGTAAATGCACTTAATACAGTGGCCACACCTACATCTATATATATAATTAATGTTTCTTTTCCTTTTTATGTGTTCCTATATTTTTTATCTGATTGTGATAAAACTTTGGTTAGTTGTTCTACGCACGCCCACAAAGGTTTTAGAATTAACACAACCATTTTATAATAGTAAAATAAAACTTTTATATGTAAGAAGTGAAAATTTTATATGGTTTAATTGTAATCAGTATATTGTTATGGCTGAAAAGTTTAACTTTGGTTGATTTGATAGTCAAATGATTTTTCTAAGCGGTTAGTGGTTTAAAGTTGATTAGAAATCTTAATGGTTTAGTAAGCAGTTAGTGATTGGTCGATTCTGTAATTTAATTGGTTTTGGTAAGCCTTTGGTGGTTTTTAGTTGTTTTAACAAGTTTAGTTTGGATTTACCAAGCAGTTGTTAATTGGTTAATCTAGTATGTTTAATGGTTTTAGCTAAGCAGTTTAGTGTTTTCTATAATATAAAATTTGTATACTCATTTCAATTCGTATGTTTAGTAAACCTGAGCAAAGCCAGGTGGTACTACTATCTATCTATGATATAAAAATTAATCTCATCATTTTGCAACAATTGTTTATTAAGCCTGAGCAACGCTGGGTATCAACACTATAAAAAATCTAAAAATAAATATGAATCATCTGGTAAGCTATAAACACCATAGCAAAGCATGGGTATATGAATGCTAGTAGCTTATAAAGTAAACACAGGATAAACCATTAAGGAGGTATACCATGAGGCCAGAAAAAGGTACTATAGGATAGATAGATATATCTATAAAAAGTATCTAAATTAACTGAGAGATGACTAACAGAGAGGTTAGTTGGAGAAACACGCTTTAGAGAGAAATTGGGCAATGGCCTGGACTGATTTAAAAGGGCAGGGAATCAATATTAGCCAATAAACAATATCACCATCTTGAAAGTTCTATATCTCAAATATGTTTGAACTTGTGTTTTTGACACCAGCTTCATTTTACCATTTTCAATGTTATTAAATAGTAAATTATCTAATTCATATTTTTAAATTAAATGTAATGATCCATCCTCGTTCATATTGTAACTGGTGATTTTTAAAAATTGTTGATGTAACATTTTGACCCTCATCATGCGCTTTCTTTGGGAGCAACCTGTAACTGCTTAGTCTTGACCCATCGTTTATCCACAGTGTATCTAAGGTCAGTGAGGGCGGCCAACTTGGCCCCTTTTCCTTGATCATTTCCTCCTTGTTTTTAATCAGCTCCAGAAATCATGTTGTAATAAATGACATTACCCTCCATTTTTTGTGGCACCACCCTTCACCCAGAGGCATCGGCCAGAGAGAAGTTCTTATGTGCTGAGGGTAACCTCATGGCTGCAACTTCAGTGGTGGATTTGAAGCAAGCGTCATCTGGAAAGTGCTAGTGGAATGCATCAACCAAGTCTAAGCATTGCTGCATTAATGAGCTGGGACCCATATGTTCTCTGCAGCATCAAACCCCTTCCATGATATCAGGTATTCCAGCCAACTTTTCACTTGATGAGAAGCCATAATCTCCTTCTTTCCCCTACTCAAGCGCTCCATCTATGAGACATGAATCTGAGTTCTTGGGATGAAGACCCTCTAGGGGAGTCAGTATACTTTTGTAAAATGTGGCAAAGATGCAGAACTTTTGCAGTAGATCCAGCTGATAGGAGGCATGGTATATCTTTCTAACCGCGTGGTAAGGTCCTATCCATTTTAGCAACTTCTTACATTACTGCTGATGGGGGATTTTCTTGGCATCAAGCATCACAAGATCCTCCTCCTTAAATTCAGGCCCTACCCTTCTCTTACCATCAGCTTTCTCCTTGTAGAACTTCATGGCTGCTTCCAAGTTTCTATTTACCCACTGGTGTACTTTCTTAATGAACTTAGCAACATCCACCACTGCTTCCACCTTGGACACATAATTGGGTTCCATGTTAAATGTGAGGTATAGCCATAATTGACAAAGGATTAAAAAACACTAATGAAATAATTCTGGTTGTTGATATAGCTGAATTGCACAAAGTGAGGTGTGGGGCTAAGTCTGAATAGTCAGCCGCTGTGTTGCACAACAAAAATGCTCCAAGCATTGGTTCACTCACTCGGTAGTCCATCTGATTTGAATGGAAGACAGTAGAGCGACAATGATGATTTTGAAGAGTCTTGCATTACTCTTCCTAAAATGCAGATGTGAACTGAGGCCAATGGCTGCTGATTATCTTTTGAGGAACCTCATGGGCAGAGTAAACATGCTAAACAAATAACTTGGCCATCTGAGTCTTAGTTATTGTGGTGTGACATGGAATGAAATGTATTAACATGGTAAACCGGTCCACCACTACCAAGATAGCATCATACCCATCAGAGGGGTAGTCCTTTTTTAAATCAACTGAGAGGAAATTCTAAAGTCCCCCTGCTTTCTGTACTGGTACCAACAACCCGGCAAGAGGATAAATATTTGGTTTCCCTGCTGCAGAAAAGGCACTCCTTATTAACTTACAACTTGAGCGGGAATTTTCCAGATATATGTACAATGTATAAGCTCCAGAGGTTTCACTTTACCAGGGTGCCCCACAGTTATCCCATCATAATGTTCCTTAATTATCTCTAGGCGATGGCCCTGCGGGAACCCATAAGCATCCCTGAAACCATACCATATCATCCTTTACATGGTACCCCTTTATTATATCTACTTGTTTTAAACTGTGATTGTCAAAAAATAAGGTATATTCAGCAGATAAGAATTGAAAAAGGATGCCCTTCCAAACATACTATACTTCTTTAGATTCTTCGGAGTTTAAGAACTGAAATACATGCAGTTGAGGAAAGTTGCTTAGATATTTTCTTCCCTGGAGAAAACATCAGGTGGGTTTTATGCAACTCCACCTCCTTGGGGTCATGAGATGAAGCAGGGTTACAGTTCAAAGCATCAGCTAAACATTTCTCCTTGACTTTTGTAACTCATAAGAGAACACAAATTGGGCAAGGGTCTCATGCCAGTGGGTTTTTTGGGGGTCAGGACATGAGGAGCCTGGTAGTACAGAAGAGCTTGATGGTCAGTACAAATGTGGAATGGCAGGAAAGAACCATGAAGATTATGGCACATATATGTTAGTGCTTCTACTACCACCATTAGTTCTTTGTCATATACAGCATAAATCTCAGGTAAGTACACCTTATGAGAATAATATCCTACAGGATGCTCAACTCCATCTTTTCTCTTCTGTAACAGAGCAGCAGCAATATCAAAGATGGAGGCATCACTAGCCACTATAAACTCCAAATTGGGATACATGTTGAAGAACTAAGGTGGAGAGCAAAGTGCACTTTACTCTTAGAAAGGCATCCTCCAGTGAAGATGACCACTGAAGAGTTTTTTGCCCTGCTGGCTTTATACAAGGGTGTCACTACCTCAGAAAGATTTGGCGTGAACTTCTTATGGAAGGTGAAAGTCCCCAAAAAGCTCCTTAATTCTTTAACTGAGGTAGCGTGAGCCAGTCACAAATATCTTCCTCCTTGTCTGGAGTGATCATATGTCCTTTGTCAAAAAATGATGTTTCCCAAAAAGGTGACTTGGGGCTCTAAAAACTCACACTTACTAATCTTCAGTGTCAGGTTTGCTGCTCTCAAATGTTCAACCACTTGCCACAGGTGGATCTCATGTGATGCTTGATCAGGGGAGAAAACCAGGATGTCATCTATATAAGCCACAGCGCATACACTTAGCAACTTACCCCAACGCTGAGACAATATAATGTTGGAAATTTCAGGCCATTCCTGAGACCAAAAGGCATGGCCCATAGCTATAAATTCCTTCCTGGTACAGAATGCAGTGAGCCATTTCTGCCTCTTTTTTGATGCAAATCTGGTTAAAGGCGTTCAAGAAATCCATCTTAGAGAAGACCGTAGCTTTATCCACATAGTGGACAATTTTGTGCCTCCATAGGAATAGGATGCAGATTGGGAATGGTGACATTGTTTAAGTTATTATAATCTATGCAAGAATGTATAGTACCA
The DNA here is from genome assembly GCA_022478985.1 of Massospora cicadina. Lineage (NCBI taxonomy): Eukaryota > Fungi > Entomophthoromycota > Entomophthoromycetes > Entomophthorales > Entomophthoraceae > Massospora > Massospora cicadina. The sequence goes on from JAKSZP010000009.1 coordinate 376,813, forward strand.
TCCGCCTTTACCACAAAGAGAATTGATGTTTGTACTGCTGAGGTCTGCTGAAACATGGCTCCTTTTGCAAGTTGCCCTGTAACCCAAACATCTAATGTTGCCTCTTCCCACAGAGTCAAAAGGTATATGGTGGAGAAAAAGCAAACCAGGTCAACTGTGATATTGAAATCAAAATCAAACTCTATATATCTGGTAAGTTGTTAACTGAATATGCATCAAATGAAGTCTTTAATCCTCCAAACAGGGGGTAAAGAAGCTTCTGGAGTGGGCTTCAAAAAGGCGCAAGACTAAGATTATGTTCATTGGGGAGGTGTGGAAAATTTCTCAGGGTTTTGGCTTCAAATATGAGGATTTTTTAAGTCTTGACTAATCTATAATGACAAAGTCAGGGTATTGGCCTTCAGCTTGGTTATGATCGTTGAATTTTAGGAGGTTATTAATATTGCTGGTGTGATAAGGGCCTAAACTCCAACAATTAGGTGAACGAAACCACTTGACTATAAAAAATAAATAAACACTAAAATACTAGAGCCTTTTATTTTTGTAATAATTAGTAGCCGTGGGGGAATAAGAAAAACGCTTCCTCTTAATAAGTAGATACTTAGTATTTAAAGTGTTAAGTCTCGAAGTTTGGATTGCTTGGTAAATTCCAAATTAAGTAATATGGGCGGTGGGCCTCTCAGATCATTCATAACTCTCCTTATTTCAGGAAACGGCTTATGGAGGGTGATGACAGGCAGTTTAGATCCGTGAGGTAGGGTTTTGATAAATTTTATCCAATCATTTTATGGGAAAATAATTGCACTTGTTTAACCCCCTCTGACCCTATAAAAGGGGCCAGTCTCCGCAGTGTAGGCTGTACCAAGTTTGCTGTGGCATGAGGAGCCTCCAATGGTCTCCTCAGATTTAGTTGATGATTTGGGGCAATCTGACCACCCAAACTTGTAGTGTTTTGCCAAGTATATGACTAAATTTATTGCCCCAATTCAAAGGGTTCCAGTGAAAATAGGGCAGGATCTTTTGGCCAATTTTTATCCTTTTTTTGCTGTATTAATAACTGATACACTCTTACTATACAATTGACTTGTAATTTTCTGACGTTACCCCCTTCAAGAGTGTTAGAGGAAGAGTAAGGCGCAAGAATCAGCCATGGACACGGTTTACAGTAACTCCAGTATCAAGGGATTTGATAAAGTACTCATCCCCTCGCTTATAAGTAATTACAAATGGGCCTTCCCAGATAGATTTGAGCTTTTCACTCCTTGGAGTGATTTGATTGGGTAATACAGTACCAAGTTGGATACTTGGAATGAAGGAAGAGAGGCCCTGAGCTCATTTGAAGCTTGGCCTTCTTTGGTAACAGTCTTTGATAAATTAGTCATGACCTTTGATTGTAATTAGATGAAGTGTTGGGTCAACTTTTTCATGGCTTGCTCAGGGTTATTCCTGTCAGAGAAAAAATCCTTGACTAATGCTGGCACCCCAGGTTCTCACCCATATAACACAAGGAAATGGACATCTTGAGGATGTGATGATACCATCTAGTACTAAAAAAAAGAGGATGTGATGATAGCTAATGTGGTAAGCCATGAGGGCACTGGGCAAGTAAAGATCCCAGTGGAGAGGGTCAGAAGATGCCATTTTGCGGAGTATTGAGACCAGGGTTCCATTAACTCTTTCTACCACACCATTTGTGGATGGGTTATAGGGGTCCAAGAAAAGTTGTTGAGCTCCCATGGAGGTGGCGAGGAGCTTCACCACTTGTGGGGTAAAAATTTTCCCATTGTCACATAGGAGAACCTGAGGCACCCATGCTGGGTGGAGTTGTACTGGTGTAAGAAGGTGGCCGTGGCTTTAGCAGTCTGAGCGGGGAGAGCAACAGCTTTAACCCATTTGGTGAAATGATCAATACCAGCCAAAATATAGTGATTTCCACTTGTATTCTGAGGGAGAGGACCTACCACGTCCAAACTTATGGTGTGAAATGGTTGTTGGGGCGTCATAGGTTGACATTGATATTGAGTCTTGTAGCTGGTTTGTTTTTTACAGGTCAGGCATGCATCCAAGACTTCATTTATGGTTTCCATTATTCCCTACCAGTAGTACTGTTCTTTTACCCACTCGTAGGTTTTGCATACTCTGCCATGCCCCATGATAGTGTGAGACTTCAAGATGATAGGTACTCTCTTGGACAGCCAGAGATAGGGCTACTATTTTACTCCTACTTTCTTATATAACTTCCCATTCTTTACCTTTGTGTTGTGGGAGTGCCGAGCTAGCATCTTCTGTACTGGTTCATCTTCATCAGCCCACGTGTCAGGAGTTATTAGGAGGTCATGCAACCTCTTGGATTCACTATTGTCAAGTGAAGGACAGGCAGCCGTGTCAACCCATCAACGTTCAAATGACGTGTCCCAGCTCTATGCTCAATTGTCATATCATAATGCTGGAGCTTAAGAGCCCAGCGAGCCAACCGCCCAGTGGGATCTTTTATATTCTGCAACCATTTCAATGAGGCATGGTCAGTAATTACTTTTAATGATGTCTCATATAGAAAAGGGTGATAGTATTTGACCACAAGTAAGACAGCAAGGCACTTATTTTCAGTGACGCTGTAGTTGCGCTCAGCTTTTGAGATCATCTTGCTGAAGTAAGATATGGGAAAATCGATCCCATTTTCATCCAGTTGAGCCAAGATAGCTTCAACGGCGTAATCAGAGACATCGGTGAACAACATGAAGGGCTTGTTGTAGTCAGGGTGGTAGATTATCAACCTTTTTTGAATTAGTTTCTTCAGGGTTTCAAATGCGGCATTTTGTACAGCACCCCACTGGAAGGGGGTGTTCTTAGCCAAGAGATGTACAAGGGCTCAATAAGCTGGGCGAATTTGGGTATTTATTGATGGTAATACCCCATCATGCCCAAGAATACATGTATGTCACAAAGAGTTTTGGGCACAGGCATCTTAGATATCACTTCCACCTTGTCTTGAAGGGGCTCAATACCATCTTGAGATATATTGTGCCCAAGGAAATCCAACTTCTTCCGGAAGAATGTACACTTGAAGGGCTTCGCTTAATGTGAGAGGCCTGCAAGCGTTGAAACACTTCCTTTAGATGCGTGAGGTGCTCATTGAAGGTCCTGAGAATACTTTTATATCCTTGAGATAGACAATAACACAGCTCAGCTTGAGATCCTGAAGAATATGGTCCATTGCCCGCTGAAAAGTGGCTGGTGCATTACTTAATCCCTGAGGTAGCTGAGTGGGTTGGAACAAACCCTCAGTACAAATTTGGCGCACTTCTCCTGATCCTGTGGAGAAAGGTTCATCTGCCAATACCCGCTAGCCAAGTCCATGGTGGAAATTATTTAGACCCAGAGAGTTGGGCCAGAGCATATCAATGCGGGGGATAACTTAGCTGCCCTTCTTGGTGAGGTTGTTCAGCTTACGGTAGTCCACCACTACTCAATGACCTCCATTTTCTTCTTTATCATAAGGATTGGGGACGAACAAGGGCTTCTGGGAAGGCACTAACAAGCCAGAGTCCAGTAGCTGTTTGAGCTCCGTCTGCATCTGTAGCTCCTTAGCTTTGGATTTGTGGTAGAGTTTAGAGCAGATAGGCCGAGCATCGTCAACATAAATGGTATGAGTCCAAGCCTTCATGTGCCCACAATTGGTGTCAGAGGTAGAGAAGATGTCGCTATAAAACTTTAGTAAGGTGCGGACTTTATCCAGCTCAGCTGGGGTTAGTTCATCGGAGATATGAACGGAAGGTAGGGTACATGAAGACGGGTCATTGGGTAACCTCATATCCGCCATAAATCCAATACAGTGAACTTGTTTTGTTTCCTCAAGGGGAATCAGCATGACTCTTCCAATATCCTGTTTTTTTACAACAATATCCTTTTTGATGAGATTCCCTAACAGAAGGTTGATAGGTCGTTGATAGGCAGGGTCTAGCACGCCCAGAAAAACTCTAAGATCTAAAGGACTAACTCTGTCAATGATGGTTAGGTGCAATAAAAAGTTTTAGGAGATTTTTAGGGTAATCTTAGTGTCAGATAATCGTTGTTCACCCGCTATGATTACAGCCTCTTCAGATGCATAGAAAGGGATACCCTTGAGGGCGTCCACTGATTAAGGCAACATTTTTGTATGCCATCCTGCTGTGGTGTAATGTAAAGATAAGGCGGAAGAGGGGAACTCAACAGTTCAAGCATACTCTTTTTATTAAGCTCATCATTTGTCAGAAACAGGGGAACCTTGTAGTTGAGCAGTGAGAGAAAGCCATGCTTCAAGTTAATATACCCTACATATTCAAGCATAAACTGGGTACCAATGAGTAGATCATAGATATTGTTGGCCAAGGCCACCACAGAAACTGACAATAGGAGTGTTAATGCTCGGCGTCTAGGCCCAATTCCACTGATCTGGATTTGCACAGGGTGTTAGCCACTGAGCAACAAAATTGGATGATATGAGGATCGCTGACTCTTTAATAAAACTCAATAAAATATATATGGAGCTATCGCCCCTTATTTCTACCTTTATTTTTAATATAAATTGCAGACTTCTCTGCGCTCTTGTTTCCCTCGTAAAAAGACCTTTTCCTTTTATCTTCCATGAGACTCTTTATACCTCGGTTCCCCAGCCAGATGCATCCTTGGCTTGGTAATCTTCTATTCTTATTCCCTTTTCGAATTATTCTCATTTGTATCAAATCTTGGCATAAATCCTCTTGATTTGCCAAATGTCATCATTTTTCTCAATTATAATTCATGTATCCCTTTTGTAATAAATCTTGAGACTTGTCTCAATCCCCCTCCAATCTGCTAATATGGGTAGCATATCATCCAGTCATATCAACTTTCTGAAATTACCCCCCCCTTTGACTGGATGATAGGCTCTTACTGTTTATATGCTCAAAGGAACTTTGCGTGGACTCGTTGATAATCTGACCCCCAGCAGGTTCCTTAATAGTGTAGATATCCATGCCATTCTTTTCAATAATCTCAAACGGACCAGCCCCAAATGTTGGAGAGCTTGTTTTTTTGTTCAAATCCATGCTGGTCATGGAATAAAACATAGTTCCCCACAGCGGACAATGGAAGTCTGCTCCAGCGCTTCTGGTCGGCATCTGGTTGCAAATCTTCTTGGGCAAACTGTTGGAGTAAAATTCTGTTTGCAGCTTGATCAGTGTATCCGTGAGTGTCTTCAGATATCGCTGAGGATTCACACCACCAGTATCCTCTACACACAAATATAGCAAGGCAGGCAGAGCCAGATGTCAACCATGCAGCAGTTGAAACAGACTCTTACCAGTGGCCAATTGATAGCTGATATTATATGCAAACACAGCAGTAGGTAGAAGGGCACTCCATTCTGAGAAACAATCCGTTACCAATTTGCGGATTATGCTCATTAGGGTTCCGTTGACTCTCTCCACCATCCCATTTGATTCTGGATGATAAGGGGTGGTCAAAACCCCGCGAATCAACATCAACTCATTTAACTTTGGTAGGATATGCAAAGTGAAGTTGGTTCTGTTGTCCATCAGAATGAACTGCGGGCAGCTGTGCTGCTGTATAACACACTCCATAATAAACTTGGCAATGGTGACTATGCCCAAGTTGATAATAGCCATATCCTCCACCCATCGGGTCAAATGAATGATGGCAACAATTTTATACTTAGATTGATTGGAACTAGTCAGCAGAGGTCCCACTACATCAATGGAAACGGTGTGTCATGAGAACTGATATTCACTAGTTGGTAGGTGGTTTTCTTGTGGAAAGGCTTTTCCACTTGACACTGATGGCAACAGCTAACCTTTTCCAATACGTTGTAATGCATGCCTTCCCAGAATTATTGGGGTCACAAAATCTCTAGCGTTTTCCACAATCCTCCATGTCCTACAGCCCAATGAGCATCCATAATTATCGAGGGTCTAGCTGAAGTCTTTGGAAAATTCAGTGTCAAGTCTCCAATCTGCTTATATAGATTTTCCCCTCATACAAAGGTATCCTCCCTAAGTCCATCCAACATCTTGATCACCTGCAGCGGCTCATCCTAGTAATTGTTCGCCACCATCTTTTTGTACATTATATCAGCTAGATTTTCCATGATAGCGACCATGAGCAACTGAGAAAGAAAATCGTTTTTTGATGTTTTGCTCCTGGTCAATGTAAAATCTTGAACTCATATGCTTGCAGCTTCAGAGCCCAACGTGCGAGCCGTCCTTCCAGTTCACAAAAATTCTGTAGCCAGCGCAAGGAAGCATGATCTGTCACTACTTGGAATCTTACCCCATGCAAATATACCCAAAGCTGTTTGTAAGCGTAGATCACTGCTAGACACTCCTTCTCAGTTATGGTGTAGTTTTGTTTGTGACAAATCAAGCTATGACTACAGAATGCGACAGGATGTTCCACGCCGTCATCATCCTTCTGGGATAATACTGCCCCAATCACAGTGAGGGATGAGTCCGTTTGTACTATGAACTGTTTGTCAAAGTTGGGATATTGCAAAATGGGTGCACTTGCTAACACGGTTTGCAATACATCAAAAGCGTTCTGCCATCATTCCATCCAATTGAAAGAAGCGTTTTTTTTTAAAAAATCGAAAATAGGGGCCCTGATGCAGCTGAAATTGGGAATGAACCAGCAGTAATACCCAACCATCCCCAGAAACACCTGAATGGTCCGCTTTATTCCCTGGGCGAGTCATCTTGCCTATTGCTTCCACTTTAGACGGCTGCAGTTTAAGCCCATTTGAATCCACAACAAACCTTAGGTTTTCCAATTGTTCTTTGAATAAATGGCACTTTTGAGGCTTAATTTTGATACTAGAAGCAGCGAGGTGCTGAAACACTTGCTCCAAGTGGGCCAGGTGCTCTGAAAAGATCCGTGGAAACACATTGGTGTTGTTAAGGTAAAATAGGATGTGGGATAGCAATAAATCACCTAAAATTGTATCCACGGCATGCTGGAACGTAGCTGAGGAGTTACACAACCCTTGTGGCATTCATGTCAGCTGAAACAACCCTCTCAGGGGGATGATCACATATCTCTCCCATTCCGCTAATGGCAATTTGATCTGCCAGTACCCCAAGTTCAGATCCATGGTGGAAAAATAGTTCGCCCCACCCAAATGGTCTAACGCATCATCAATCCGCGGAAAAGGGTAGGTTTCCTTCTTCATTACATTATTGAGTTTATGATAGTCAATAACCACCCGATTTGAGCCATCCTTTTTCTTTACAATGAGCACAGGTGATGCCCACAGACTGTTTGACATCTCTAGCATTCCTTGCTTGATAAGTTTATCCACCTCATTAAAGACAACCTCTTCCACCACTTTTGAATGTCTAATAGGTCGCGATTGAATGGGGGTGATCCCATATCTATTTGATGTACCACCCCTAGAGCGCACCCCAAGTCATGATTGTTATTTGTGAAAATATCCCAATACTTTTCAAATAATGCCATGGCCTTATCTTGCTGATCAACTAATAATCCTGTGAGCGCTTCCCATAGAACCACAGCCAGTACGCCAAATGAGGAGTGAGCTGGTAGTCCAAGATCCTCCCAGGAGCCAAAATCATGAAATTGATGAACTTCCTTTATAGGTACTAAGTGTAGGTAAGCCACCACTTGGTGCTGCTGGATCGTTATTGTCTCCTTTTGTAAATTCGCTAGCAGCACTTTCGCCTCCCCATTCCCAGGTGGCAGTAACCCTGGAGCCAAATGTGGTTTGAGCTACGAGTGCTGGTGAGGCGCCATAATTTCTCCATAAAGCCCCTTATGGACATTGATTTCAAGCCCAGTCCCTACTATGCTCTGATGTCCAGACGGTAGGCTTAAATAGCGCGTTGCTCAAATTGGGATCCCTTTGTACTCATATATCTAGTTGGGGGAGGATCCTGGTCCACCAACTCAGTCACTGATACTAAACAGGAATTACTCTATCACTGTATGCTAGATTGATCTGACCGGAGTGAACTGGGTCCATTGGGATTCCACCAGAGGAAAAATATACAGGGATCTGTTGTCCTAAAATAGTAAGAGTTTCCTCCGCCATATTTATCATAACGCCAAACTTCCTCATAAAAGCTGTGCTGATTGACATATCATAGTGGTTATTTGGCAAAACCACTGCCGGGGTGGACACCTGGACTGACCTGAACCATAAAGGCAACGCGCTATATGCTCCTTCTGACACAGTGCTGTGCGTTCCCATAGTCCCATATACTACTCGATGGTCCACATCCAGTTTCAACATAAGTTTAGCCACCAACTGGGTGGAGACTATGTTAACAGGTGCTCCCATGTCTATAATAGCGCGGATTTTTGTGTTTATAATGAATATGTCACAATAAGTATATTCCGAGTAAGAAGAACCATCATTGTTTATTAATTGTACGTCAAGGGCTTTGTGTTACTCAAAAATGAAGAAATGCCCTTGCCAACCTCAAATACTCACTATTGATTTTCTTCATTGGAATGTCTACGTTAACCTCTACTAAAGGGGCGATGTTTGGCGAAGAATCCGCGTTGCTGGTGCCAGTCTGTTCCAGGATCTGCCACGCATATGGCTTCTACACATATTGGCAGAACTTTGCCCAATGGGGTAAGCTTTTACTCTTGGAAGTGGAAGCAGGGGTATCAATGAAAGCTTTGTGGTATAACAAGTCATCCAATTGAGGGTTAATTTCTACCTGAAAAGATGTTTGGGAATTATTAAGGACAAGTGAATTGGACTTAGCAGAGATAGAGCATCCCATATCTACTCCGCTCAAGCTTTTCCCTGCTTGACTATCTGAGTTGGTATTGCTTACACTTGTGGTTTTCTAGGGCAATTGGTCGCATAATGCCCTCTCTTCATCCGCACTGGAAGCAATTGTTCATAAAAGGTTCACATATATAGTTTGGGGTGGAAGAACCAGGTCAAAAGTTTCCAGTAAGGTTCCAAGGTCGCGGATGAACTGGGGAAGTGTACATGGGCTGAAAAGGGTCCACTGACTCATATGAGGGACAAATATGTTCCAGCGGCTGATAACCCAGTCGCTGCAGTCTATATCCTGAAGGGGTTGCAGCGGGGGCAACAGAGATTTTTTGGGCTATGTTGGGGGCGCCGTTCATGGTGGAGAGTCGATGTAAAGCGTCCATGATTTGAATAAGTCTGTTATCCCCATCCAACACGTAAGACATAGCATTATTTAGTTCCCAATATGGTTTGACAGCCGCTGTCATCACTATACCTACATCCTCAGTGGTCAAAATAATAGCTCCAAGTAAGATGTGTGCTTCCGCCAAAAACCACTCAGAAAATTCTGACAGGGTCTCATTTTGGTAAAATTTTATAGTCATAAAATTGGCTTTCCGTTGGGACATCTTGGTAGCGCTCCCAAACAGCCGGATAATGATTGCTTTTACTTGTGCATAAGATACTGAGCTATTTAGAAGATAGCAGGTCACTTGATTAGCGCTTTCCAAATCCTAGGCGTACAGCAACAATTTCGTTTTTTGTCAATTGGTAGCCCCTTCCACAGAAAATTCAAACCGTTTTAAGTAATTATGTAGGTTCTTGTCATGACTGAAAGGAGGTAATTTTTTGATACAAATGAATTTGCTTTGCTCTAGGTTCCAGCTGCAAGGGGCAAGCGAAGTGTTTTTGGAGCAACTATGGGAACCATCACTTTGTGCGTTATCATACAGCTGTCTGGATGAACTTGAACCCGTCAAAAAGGAATCAGGAGAAGTGGTTTCACGTGGGGGGTCCATTGTACCACTCAATGGATATTCATTTGCTGAAACATAACATTCTTCCCCCATGTCGCCACTAACTGCCCCATTCCCCCCAGCTCCAGTATGCCCTACAAACTGTTCATTGATCAACTGCTCCGCTTTAACTGAATAACATCTACACCGTCCATCCTGAAATTCCTGTTGCAGCATTTCATACTAATGTTTCAATTCCTGGTGGAATTCCCTTTCTTTGTTCAGTTTTTGTTCTACAGCTTGTAATCGTAAAAAAACCTTCTTCAATTATATTCTGCAGGTGGGTTTGCTGTCAACTTGCATTTTCCGCTTGTTGATTGCCATTGTTTATTTGGTTAACCAGGGAGGATCATTCCCATATCAATTTCTCACTGGCCCGTCAAAGGGTATCAAAGTGCCCTTACATGTCCACATACTCTCTTGTCTCACCAATCAGAAGAGGAAGGCTCATTGGCGCTCAGCCTAGCTAACAACTTCCAGTTGTGTAACTTGACAAATAATCTGGAGATACTCAGGAGATCTCAACTAAAGGAAAAGCGCGTTATCTGTTGTTTGCTGGTTATTCCATTCGAAACAAAGTTGGTTTACTTCTGTCAATAGAGAGCTGACTTGGGCCGCCACTTGCTGTTCTATCAGAATCATTCTTTCCTTGAGCTGGGCAAATACAGCTTCAAGAGCTTCCGCCCATTTGGCTAGCTCCGTCATAAAGTGCTCAGTATTATTCCCCAAGGTTGTTATGTCCTGAATCCATTCTGCTGAAAGGCCATGCTGATCCAGAAGTTCTCTTATTAATCAAGGTAATTCTGAATTTAACTGTGGTACTAGAATGTCCAATCGATGGCGGATGTCCCCAACATGATGATCTATTTGTGCCAGTGCCCTCTATAATTCCAAAAATGAATGATTGAGGCAGTCAAGCAGGAGGCGAGTATCGTGCTACTGAGCTTGTGCAAGCCATAATACATCTCTGATTTCAATATTATGATGAGCCAGAACATGCAGTAGCTTGCAAATAGAAGGTTGTACATAAGCGACTAAATTTTCCACAATACTGTAGGTACCAAGGTGGTGAGCTAACCCCATAGTAGCTGTGTCCAAATAAGACATGTACAGCATGTATCATTTTTCTTGATCACGTTAGTTATAGAATAGACTCAGGGCATTTTCCCCAGTCTCATCCTCATATAGGAGATATCCGTGCAACAGCCAATCCATAATATTTCTTAGTTGTTGGAGAGTCACATTTGTGAAGTGTCCTTGATGATTGGTCATCAGCTCCAGGCAATTCTCAAATTGCAAATTAATCATAACTTCATCATCTCTAGTTTGGTAACAGTGAATAATGTTGGTTTGGGGTTAGGTGCCTCCCAGACTTCTTCAGCATACCGCACCTGAAATCCAATCAGGTTATTTTTAAACAAATAAGGCCTCATCATTGTATTTTATTGTTTATTTTTCCAAACTACAGTTGATCAGTGGCCCCCTGTAGTGAGCACCACCATTAATGCTTGGCATCTGGGGTTGATCACAGCAAGTTGGATTTGCACAGGGTGTTAGCCACTGAGCAACCAAATCAGACAGTATGAGGATCGCCAACTTCTTAATAAACCTTGATAAAATATATATGGAGCTATCGCCCCTTATTTATACCTTTATTTTAATATAATTCGCAGACTTCTCTGCGCTCTTATTTCCCTCGTAGTAAGACCTTTTCCTTTTATCTTCCATGAGCCTCTTTAAACCTTAGTTCCCCAGCTGGATGCATCCTCATCTTGATAATCTTCTATTCTTCTTCCTTTTTCAAATTATCCTCATTCATATCAAATCTTGGCATAAATCCTCTTGATTTGCCAAATGCCATCATTTTGCTTAATTATAATTTGTGTATCCCTTGAGTTGTAAATCTTGAGACTCGTCTCAATCCCCCTCCAATCTACCAATAGTGGTAGCATATTGTCTAGTCATATCAACTTCCTGACAAGGAGCTTTCTAAAACAAATGGGCAGAGTAGAGTAGGCTCCAATGGCGCGAGTGTTGTATGGCTTTATAGTTATAAACTCTTATGTATAGTTGAGGTCAGGGGCCAACTTAATTTTTTTCATAAGCTTTGATGATACAATGTTCATGGAGGTCAAGTGTTAAGGATAGCAACGACTTGTACTCCGCTGACAATAACCTCCACTTTTGTTATAGTTCCACCCAAGTTGGGGGAAGAGCGAGGACCTCCTTCAGCTGTAATATAGAAGCAAGGCGTTTAGCAGTTACAGGGAATTTATCACGGATATAATGAAGTTATACACACTCTGAGTAGGTTAGATCATCATGACAATGAGCTGTTCAGCGTCTTAGTTTTTCAATAACCTCTAGACCTTTCAGCACCTGATAAAGGTATGTTTTGCGGGGTATCCTAGCCATATCCACTCTTTCTGGGTTCAATTAGTCATGTACCTTCACTTCACCTGGGGCTCCTAGGGCATAGTGACTGACTTTTTCACAACCCCCTTCAAATTCGTCATTAGAGGGATTCTCAATGCACGTCAATGACTCCATTGGTTGGTAGTTAAGGTTAGAGCTTCCCTTGTTGCAGAAGATGTCCTGGGGGCGCTTAGTTACTTGGGTAACTTTTTGAGGAGACGCTGTGATAGATATGACTCTACATTTAACCTTTGATGCAGGGAGTTTGGGCTGCCCCATGGCTACAGGTTTTGAGCTAGAGATGGTAGGAGGAGATGACGAGGGGTACAGCATTGTGGTAGTGGAGGCTTCAACTATGCCAGCTTTGGGTCGATCAGCAGCTGTGTGCTTTGGGAAACAGGTGGTTTAGCGTTTGTACCCTGGTCATTTAACCCATTGTTTGTTGAGGCAATTAACGCTCAATAAAGGGGTTTAGGCTGAAAGCAGGCTTTGAAACCACTTGAGAAGGCTGCTCTAAAGAAAAAGATGAGCAAGTTAAAGGGACAAAAACTTTCCCCCAACTGAGCTTTTTGAACTGAAGATGAAGGGGGCACTGCCCCATCACAGCCATGATATTTGGGCTATCCTTACATGGTGGAGAATTCTCTTGTCACTGCAGATTTGCGGAAACAGGGTTCCAGAGGGAGATAGCCATTGAATTGGCTGGAGGGGTTAAAGTAGATTCTTCCTAGTAGCGTTTTGCGTAAGTTCAAACTCTTGAAAATCAGCCACTGCTAGCAAAGCCTCTTTGATTCCTACACGGTTTGGAAGGTGCGCTTGACTGCAGAGATATGCATTGCTAAATATGGATGAGATTCCAAGGCAACCATTATAGCAGCAATGGCATCATCTAGAGGTAGCAGTTTGGCAAGCAACAGAGATTGAGTTTTACTATAGAATCGCTCAACAAAAGAGGGGATCTATTCTCCCTCTTGCAGGCTAAAGCACATAAAGACCTGTTTTTGCCGTTGTAAACTCTGTATGGAGCCAAATTCGGCAATAAGATCTTGTTTCACCTCCGCCTAGGTGCCAAGAGTGGCCATAGTGGAAACCCTTATTTCCTGAGCCATACAACTAAAGCAGGGATGGATGTTTTTGAGTTTTTGCTGGTCAGTTGCTCCTTCCATTGCAGATTTGTACACAAAGAGGAAGGTTGCAATACTGCCCTCGCCTGGGATAAACTTATCCCTGAAAGGGGGTTTGTGTATGGTGGGAGAGGCTCCATAAAGTCCTTGTGAAGAGGGTTGCTCAAGCCTTTCAAGGTGAGACAAAGCACTGGCTAGTTTTTGCTCTAAAGCAGCTAGCCTTGGTTCTGGGATAGCTGTCATTTTAAACAGGAATTTGGTGTTATACAGGGTCCCCTGTAGTGAGCACCACTTGTTGGATTTTAGTAGGTTATTAGTCTCACTGGTGCGTTAAGAGCCTAAACTCCAACAATTAAGGGATTGAAACCACTTGACAATAAAAAAATAAATAAGCCCCAAAAATACTAGAAAATGTGTTTTTGTATATTTATTAGTAGATGCATGGGGTAAGAAAAAAAACCCTCTTAAGAAGTTGATACATAGTATTCAAAGTGTCAAGGCTCAAAGTACAGATTGCTTGGTAAATTCCAAATAAGTTAATATGGGCGGTGGACCTATCATATCGTTCATAACTCACCTTACTTCAGCAAACGGCTTATGGGGGGTGATGACAGGCGGTTTAGATCCGTGAGGTAGGGTTTTTTAAATTTTATCCGATTATTTTATGGAAAAAATTTTGCACTTGTTTGTACCCCCTCCAAGCCTATAAAAGGGGCCAATCTCCTTGGTATAGGCTGTACCAAGTTAGCTGTGGCATGAGGAGGAGCCTCCAATGGTCTCCCAGGATTCAGCTGATGATTTGGGGCAATCTGACCACCTGAACTCATAGTGTTTTGCCAAGTACTATGATTAAATTTATTGCCCCAATTCAAAGGGTTCCAAATGAGAATCATCCAGGGTCTTTTGGCCGATTTCACCCTTATATTCGACCATATTACTAACTGAGCACTCTTACTACATAATCAGACTTGTAATTGTTCAACGCTGATGTCAAATTTCACCACCATCCCACTCCCAAGATAATGAGGTACAGCAAGTTTTTGACTTCCAAAAAGTGGTCAGTAAAGTGTTGCATGCCAACTTGATAATCAACTAGAACTTGAACCTTAAAAGTTGGAATACCATGGGAAGCACCTTCAACCATACTAAAAGTTAAGTAGCATAACTCAAGGTAGTCAGCTAGGTCATTATTAATAAAGTTTCTGAGGCCCCATTATCCACTAAAATTGTTGTCCTAAACTTCCCTAATGAGTAAGAGAGAGTAGCAGAAAGTAAAAATACCCAGAATATCCATCAATTAGTGCAGATAACGCTCATAAACCAAAGGTAGAATAAGCTATAAGCAGAACAACGCCACCAGCATATGTTTTCATGCCAAAAAAGGGTGTGGAATATTTTGCCACTCTTATGACTGATATTACATGCCTAGCAACATTTTCAGCAAAAGCACACCTATTGACATAATCTTTAAACTAAATTACATTCTGAGTGTGGCAAATTAGGTTGAGGGTTAGCTGGGGATTCTCAGGGGTGATATGCAATACAGATATTGCCTTAGAACGGCCTCCACAAGACCATATAACAGCTTGTTTTTGTTTATAAATCTAATACAAAAAATGGCTTTTTTTGGTTTCAGAGGCACCCTACCTGATTCAATAGATGTCCGTTCATCATTATCCATCACTGATATAGTGAGATATCCTTCCAATGAGATTTGCATTGTTCTGGGGAATGGAATGCTAGAATGGAAAAGTTATCAGATGAAGGGTTAAAATAAACCTTTAAGGTTAGACCCCTATTGACCCTTGAGTTTTCTGAGAGGAAAGGCATGGCATGAGAAGCTACTGCCCTTTTTAACATACTAATTAGGCTTTCTGAGGCTGGTATTTATAGGGGTAGTTCCAGATGAAACATCCCTAGCTAGATAAGTGAAATATTTATTTTAAATGGTGGGCTAAACCCCTGTCAACTCTCAAGATCTTCTGAAATTAATGATAAATCATTGAAAACTCTGCTTAAATTAGAAGATGGCTGTTTTCTAAAGCAGTATTCATAGGGTCACAGCTGGTGAAACTTTTGTGGACAAATATCTAAAAAATTAATAAATAACTTGTGTAAAGACCCTTGCCAACCCTCAAGTTGTCCCAAACTAGGAAGGAATGGAAGCAAAAAAGGCTCTAATATCAAATGAGAGTTGGTGTTATCAAGAGTGGTATATATAAGGGTCTTTGTTGATGAAACAAATGTGGCCAAATTAACAGACTTCCTATGTTTGGGTGGGGAAAACAACAAAACATGGAACCTGTTATAGGATTAGAAGAGGCAAGTGGAGCCCGCCATAACTGAGTTTCTGCTGACTGGATTATTATGCTTTTTATATCTGATGTTCTGAAAACGTCAAAACAAAGTAGGGCCTGGACTCAACCAAAATATTTTTATAATATAGGGGCATTAAAGGCGTCTAAATTGACTGTGTGCAAAGAACCCAGAGAAGGTTTTGAAGGAAAAAATGTTGGTGGACAAGCTTTCAAAATGTGTTCTAAACCTTTTATCATCTTCCAATACTCAAACTTTTTTCTAAAAAATATAAAACCCATTTAAAGGCAATGGGTAAAATATGACGCAGTAGCATAAAGCCAGGAGAGGACAAGTGATGGATTTTTTTATAAAAGTTAATATGCTTTGGAAGGAATCAAAGACATTGTAGCAAGACCTTGAAAGGTCCAAAACCACCAATTACATGAAGGAAGGACAGGCGCCCCCACAAGCAGTAAAAAAATACGCTGAGCTGGCTTTCCTTAAAATCAAATAATAATGCTGTGGTTAGAAGCATAGGAACCACAACAGCCAGCCAACGCTCCCCATTACCACTATTAGAAAGTCCAACACAATAATTCCCACAAGTATAATAATAAAAAAGGATGTTTATCTAAAGTAATGAGTGTGTCTCTAACTAACCCAAGAAAATACTATTACCAAAATCAATGCAAATGCACCCAGTTTGGTGATAACCCCTACATAGCTTATAAAGTAAACCCAGGATACTGTCATAAGGAGGTATGTCACTAGGCCACAAAAGGTAACTTGGGATGTATATTAGATAGATATCTATAAAAAGGTTTTAAAGTAAGTGAGAGAGATTACAAATAGAGAGGTTGGTCAGTGAAACAATTATAAAAGGGAAATTGGGGAATGGCTAGAATCAATTAGGTGGGCTTTTATTCAATTTTTTATATAAAACATTACTACCATCCCATTTAGTTCTACATTTTGAGTATGTATGAACTCTTACCATCTAGTACTAAAAAAAGTATGTATGAACTCAGATTTTTGACACCAGCTTCATTTTACCATTTTTGGTAATATTAAATATAGTAAATGAGCCCAATCCATTTGGAAAGTAAATTTATTGACCCAAAATTGTTCAAAATGTATTTGGTGATATTAAACTGTTGATGTAAATTCTGGCCCTCATCACGCAATTCTTGTGATCAACCTGGGCCTTCTTGGCCTTGACCCAGCGTTTATCCACATTATATTTAAGGTCAGGGAAGTCATCCAACTTGACCTCTTAAGCCTTTCTCATTTACTCCTTGTGTTTTTATTCACTCCATAAATCATTTCAAGGGACATGAAAGACACATTGCCCTCAAATTCTGACTATGTCAGAATAGTTTCTTGTGCATCAATATATATCTGGAAGTTGTTCACTGGTATGACACTGTTTACATTTTTAAAGCTCATTCTTGGTTGTATTTTAACTTGGTTTATAATTATAGTAAGATGATGGGGCTCTATCTTAATCAAGTGTTCTACTTAAATAAGTTTTTGGTTGGATATAACAAGTACATTACACAAGGTAGTTAGCCTGGCAGGTAAAACTGCTTCCACCCTAGTGCAGGTTTTAGTTAAAAACCTGTATTGGCTAGAAAGGTGCTTGGTGTGGTATATTTGTCCCAAGGTCAACCCACAACAAATACTATTAAAATGTACATTACTCAATTCCTTGTTTTTTAGTTATTTTACTTTATGCCTATGCTTGAACTATCACATTCAGAGTCAATTATTCCTTATAGTTTAACAGATCTAACTGCTCCATTTATAACCTTTAAATCCTGTCAAATGTTTGTTAATTGTTTCAAGTTCTTGCAATAATTCTGTGCCTTTGCAAATGTGGTCTAATAGGGTATCAAATATCTGGCAATTGTGGCTGTCCATAGACTCACTGTTATAGCTGGTGGCGTTTTCATTGTATCATTAAGCCTCTTTTTCTGCCACTTTAACAATTTTTGTGATGATGCAATTTATCCTAAAAGAAATTAAGAGTTTGGGTATAGTATTAATCATGTTAATGACCCATTGGGGTTATCCCCATTTGTACATTACCTTGCTTACTAATAAACAAGGTTGTTATTTTTCTGGATGACAGCATTTTTTACTTTCTTATGAGCTTTATCTATCTAGAATTGTTTATATTTACAACTTCTTATATGTTGCAGAAGGCATTATTAAATCGCCACATGAAAATATAGAATTCTAATTTTGTACCTCCATAAACAAATAACATTGCCTATTTCATTATGTTAGCAGGCTAACTTTTCTCTCTCGTTGCAATCACTTTTGCAACCTATATAATTCAAGACTTAATCTAGTTTGATAATCTCACAGAGGAGATTAGTCTGCGCCCATGTCAGGGAGAAGTTGGGCAAGTAAGGTAAGAGGAGCAGGTGAGAGGCCCACAGCCTCAAACGTTCAAAAACGCTTCAGAGAAACTGGCGGAATAGATAAAAATTTTAAAAAACTAGCGGTCAATATTTCCCCATAAATCCTCACTTGGCAAGCACGATGCAACCAGTACATCAACACGCCGCACTCCCAGCCACTTTTTTCAGTGGAATATGGAGTCCTCATGTTTCTGGACATCCAACAAACAGCTTTATGGGAAAAATTTTGTGGGGATGTGCACACTTTTTTCCCAACCGCAGTGTATGTTGCACCTCACTCCATGTCACATGGTTGGCTGGACCTAGGTTTCAAAAACAAGGAGGCTGCAGATGAGGCTGCTGCAGTGCACGTAGTGATTGACCTCCCCAAAGGGCAATGGGTCATCAAAACCAAATGCATCAGATGGACAAAATCTAACCAAATTTTCCTCGCGTTTGACTTTTTTCCTACTACAGTAAAACGTGACATTTTGGAACACCTGAAAGATGGTCTCGCTGTCTACAGAAAAATACAATCTTTTAAGATGCAACACTTTATGCTGATGCCACACCTGAGCACCGGCAAAGCCATCACAGTTCTAACCCCAACTAAGGAGATCGTGAAGGACTAATTCAGATCCTGCACTCCACTTTTATTAATATTGCGGGGCATACCACCCACCCTTTCTGGGTAACTGTGGACAGCGCGCCCCCCATCTGCACCCACTGTGATGCATTCAGCCATAAGGCACATGCATGCCCCACCAAGGAGGGAGTCACATTCCAAGAGCACCCCTTGGTGGCCATGGCCAGCAGAGAGGTGCACTACGACCAACTGTAAGCACCAAAGAGGCTTTCCCATGGGGAGCACAAGGTTGCTACCTACTGGTAAAGCCTATTTCCCCACAAGAGCGAAAGAAGGCCAAGCAGGCCCGCAGGGCCGCGGCCAAGGAAGCGGCCAAAGTCACCACTGCTATCCCACACTCCCAACGCCAGGAGGACATCGAAACCTTTGTGGCAGAATCAAATCAGGAATCCATCAACCAATTAGATTGGGAAGCCCATGCCAATTGGGCCACTCAATCTGAGGATCCGATGGGGGACTCAATCTCACCCAATCGTTGCAACCAAGCTCCAGTTGAAACCAACTTGGGGCCCATCCTATCTGATAAAAAAATTTTAACCTGCTCAACGGTGATCCAAACTCATCCACACTGCAAAAAATTTGTCCGACGTTGGGGAAACAAAAAGCAAATGCAAAAGCCAACGCGAACCTTTCTGCCAAAATCAACAAAACTACTGTTAGCGTTGCTGCAAACACCCACGCTGCCATGAAGGCCCATGGGGATCTAGAGGAGGCTAGTGGGCCTGGGTGCCCACCCTCTCACACCTAAGGTGCAATGGGGTAAACCTTCACTTTAGGGACGTTGAATATCGCTGGACTCAAGGCCTCGCCATCCTGGGCTAGGAAACTGAGTTTTTTACAACAAAATTTACCTGTGGATATCCTGGCCATCCAGGAATTCCACTGTCCATGAGGTTCTGAGGAGGCATGGAAAACCATGCTCCTCCCATCCCTATACTTTTTGGTCAGAGCACTGTGGGGTGCTAGTTCAGAAAAATAATTTTTTCAACTTTTTATTATCAGAAACCTTCCTCAATGGCCAAGTCCTCATTGTCACTTTCTCATGGGCTGACGTGGCGCATGCTATCTTCAACATTCATGCCCTAAATGGTGCACGAGAGCGTCAGGAATTTTTCTCATTGGTCAAATCCCTCCTGCTACCCCCAGACCCTTTCATAGTTGGCGACATGAACTGTTGGCTAAACACTCCAATGGACCGGTGGCCTTCCTCCTCCCATGCCCCCAGGGTCATGTAGAACTTCGCGTTCTAAAAGCCACCCTAGGGTTAATGGATGCGCTGCTGCGGCAAGCCCTGCTGCTCAAAACATGACGCGCCCCCACATCCACAATGGCCAATTAAGGTCCATGTCCCACATTGACCTTATCCTTACACCGGCGAAATTCCAACCCCACATTTCCCACTTCAAAACAACAAAAATGGAATTCTTTGACCACTGACTGGTCTTGATAACCTACCATCTACCTGTCACAGTGGCTAAGGCCCCACATTGGTGCAAAATCCCCCCCCCCAAACTCACGTCGCCAGGATTTTCCACTTGGGTGGAATCAGCAACTTTGGCAAAAGAGTTTGTTGCACCGTTTTGTGCAGACCCCATCTCCACATGAGCAACCTTCAAAGAGGATACCATCCGCCACTCTCACCACCTCTCCTCCAGATGCTCATGGGCCACATCAACTGTCATTTCGCATGCACTGGCAGAGTAGGCACACCTGAAGTCCAACATCCCAGCTACAAGATACAGCCCTGCATGGGGCCAGAGGTGGGCGGAGGCAGCCTCCCACCTCAACGTGCTTGAAAGGCAACACAAACATTGGGTTTGTGTTCAGTACAGAGCCAAATGCATTACAAAAGGTGAAAAGTGCACCGCATATTTTTTTAAAAAAAAATTTCGCACCATGCCAGAGCGTGGCCTGCACACAGGTGCAAATATGGGATGTCTCCATCGCGGATATGCCAGCTGAAGTGGCAATTGAGACACAGAAGTATCACTCCAAGTTGTACCGATCTGATCCAATTCAGCTGGCTGAAGTAGCGGAGTTTCTCGACCAAGCCCACATCTGCACCATTTCCCAATACCCAGAAATAATGAATTTGATTACTCTGAACAAATTATGGACAGCCATCCACGGTGCACCAAACCAGAAATGCCCAGGCCCAGATGGCATTCCATATGAATTCTACAAAAAGTACTTCAAATATATATCCCCACTACTGCTTGCTTCACTTAACCAGAGCCTTTTGGAAACGCGCCTCCTGCCAGGAGGACAAGAGGCCTTCACCATCACACTCTTCAAGAAAAGGTATAAGCTAGACTCAGCCAACTGGCGCCCCATTTCTTTAACTAACACGGATACAAAAATTTTAACAAAAATCATGGCTAACCATTTAGGGATTGTAGCATCTGCCACTGTCTCCCCAGAACAATTCGATTTCATACCCAGGAGGTCAATTTGGGACAACATGCACTATGTGGCTAACGCATGCCAGTCCACAGCCTCTGGGGCACTTGTATTCTTGGACCAACAGAAGGCCTATGATAGAGTAAACTGGGAATACCTCAGGGCCTGCCTCCCTCAATTTTCTTACCCCCTCGCTTCATCAACTGGGTAAAGCTGCTCACAGAATCTGCAACAATGGCAGTACGTGTCCCTGGCTTCCTAACGGAAGTAGTCCGCCCTCAAAGGGGCCTGCGACAAGGGGACCCCCTTAGCCCACTCTTATACAACTTCAGCGTTGACCCACTACTTCAAAACGTGAATGCCCAACTCACTGGGGTCCATGTGCCAGGCCAAGCCCCAGTCAAGATGATGGCATTTGCAGATGACTGTGTGGTTGGGGTGTCTAATAATCAAGATGCACGTGCGCTTGAAGCTCTCATCCAGGAGTATTCCCTGGTAAGCAACGCGGCACTGAATGCTTCCAAAACCGAAATCATCCTCCTTGGTCGGTTTCAGAACTGCTGGGCCCCTGCAACCAGTGCCCAGCCTGGCCCATCTGCTCGCACATGTGCTCGCCCTCCCAGCTCACCCCAAACCGCCTCACTAGTGCTCCCCTTTGTGCCACGCCCTAACATAGGGCTGGTCCGTCATCTGGGCGTGTGGGTGGAGGCATGCGGATATGCATCAGCAGTAATGGAGAGTCATATTCTAGACAACGTGACAAAGCACATCGCCTCCCTCAGAGCCCACCCTACTTCCCTTACTGGCAGGGTTGTTTTAGCCAAATCTATGCTCCTCTCCAAAGTCTGGTTTGGAGCCCACACCATCCCTTTCTCCCCAAGCTTCTTCAAATCCTTGTATGCCCTGCTGCAAGGATGGCTTTGGTCAGGCCGCCCTCCACCAGTATGGCTAGAGGTCATGTTTGGCCCTTATCATCAGGGTGACATGGTCCTGCTGAACTTCAGAGCCCATGCTGCCAAGATCTTGGGTACCTGGATCGCGGCTGTCACCGCCCCTATGCTCCCCTCCCACCACTGGTCCTGTGCGGCCCGCTCCAACTTCTCCCACGCCTTGGGCCTCAACAATCCATCGAATCCCCACTCCCTGATGAAATACCTGGCTTACCACCCATCGGCCACAGGTCCTCACAGTACTAAAACCCACTACAAACGAATCCTCCTCTCCATGCGGAGTGCTGAGTGGAGAATTTGTATTAGCGGAAATACAGCCCAGAGAGGCCGCCCCTCTCCTCAGTTCACACAAGAGGTACAGGGGCTACCCATCCAAGATGGCGTGATCCCCACACGACCCCATGTCCTATCCAGGGTGGACTACCTGGACATGCTGGACATCCCTTACTCCATTGAGACCCAAAAAACTATATGGAAATATGCACACCATCCTCTGTTGCAGCCTCAAATCTGCTTCCATGTGTGGCGCTGCCTGAGGCAGGTGTATCGTACAGCCAAGCACTCTAACACTTTACACTCATCCTGCGTCGTGTGCGGCCAGTATGGAACGCTGTTCCACCTCCTGGAGAAGTGTCCTACCTCTAAAGTGATATGGCGTGAAGTTCAACGTCTTCTGGGCCAAGATCAAACACATCCCTTCAGTCTGTTAAGAGACATGTTTGCCCTATCAATGGCCTCCCCCCTTCCACCCTCCCTCCGTTCTCTGGTGGTTGCAATTGCCATGTGGACTATCCACACAATTGTCTTGGATGCCATTGCAGGCTCCACCCCCACCCTCCCAGAAGCAGTCCACAGATTCCAGTCTCACTTGGTGGACCACTTTCAAGCGTGGATGTTTGAATACCTCCCACTGCGCAACCAACAGCTGGTCTCCTCATGGTTCCCAGTTTGTTTCATCAAATTAGACCCCATCCTCCACACATGTTCAATTGTGGTTACGGCCCCTTCACACGTTCCCTCCCCTCCCCATAAGTGGCGTTCCTGCTGGCAACAAGAGATAGCATCGCTTCTCTGGGGTGCCTTCCCTGTTACTACGTTTTTTCTCTTTTGGGTCAAATTTGGAAGTGTCCATCCCATAGTCAGCCTTCCCCACAATAAATTTAAATTTAAATTATGTTAGCAGGCTATAATTTTGTCATGCTTAGAATATGGAGGGTACACATATTTGGGAATCTAAAGAATAACTGCGTTTGATAAGTAAGCTTTTTGGCCATGGTTTTTTGGACTTTTTATAGAGCAGATGATAATCTCATCGAAGATGTTCTGGAACTTTTATTTTCAAAATTTACCCAGTTAAATTTTTCTATTAAAGACTCTAAAGTAGTACTCAAATAATAACCATTTGAGTAACCTCCTCAATCTGTGCATTAGAGACATTATACATTCAGGAAAAATACTGAGATCTGAGCAGGCTGGCGGGGTTATCTCCATGGGTGGATAATCAGTCTTTTCATTTTCAAACCTACTGAGCGGAATAGTTTTGGGTCATTCTACCAAAATATATAGGTTCATGTGAGTATTTTTCACCAAAGACAATAGTGAAGCAGCTTGACTTGGTCTAATTTGTAAGAGTTTTTTTACAGGGTGTATTAGAAGATTCCCTCTGTATTAAGCACCAAAACATTGAAATTATCACTTGGGTATTATATTTTTGTAGGACGCAGGTTAACCCTTTTAGTGCCAAGCAAAAAATGGGTTCCTATGCGAAGATAACCAGACGAATTTGATAGATTTATTAAAGTTTGGGAAAAGGCTCATAAAAACCAAACTAAGAATGATATTTAAAAGATTCAAAATGCAGCGTATTATGGAAGTAAGGGAGAAAATGTAATGGCAATTGTATTTCCATAATTACTGAAAATCATATGAATAACATCAATATAAAACAAGATGAAAAACATAGAAACAAGTTTCTCTGTTACAAACAATATTTGGACATAAGAATAATAATTGTTTGATCACAGTTTTATGTAGGTCACGTTGATTGAAGTATAAGTATATCATTTCAAACATTTTTAATAATATAACCAATATTGGTTCTGAGAATGAAAGGATAACTCCATGATGCATGGCAAGTATCTTACAGATCTATTACATAACAAATGGATCATGTAGCTGGTTTAATGTCATTTTAAAATATTTTTGATATTATTATAAATACCTATTTTAAATTATCTGGCTACTAAAAATATGTGATATCTACTTATTTTTACTCATGCAAACAATTTATTTATCATTGATGCTCACTGATGCATACACCGTGTAACCCTTTATTATAATAATTACAAATTGTGCGTGATCTTTACACAGGCCCACCATCTTCCCTACTACAAACAACGCAAACTTCTTCCCTCCTTCCAGGAAGTTTACAAATACTTGGGACTGCTGTATTGCTTGATGTTTTGCCCAATGATGTTTCCAGATTTATCCTCTTTTTCGCCATCCATTCTGTTTTCATTGATTGAATGATATTGCTTATAAATTCCAGTTGATTCATAACATTTCCTTCTGTATTCATTTGGTCTAAGATATATGCATTCAAAGCCATTCATGGAAAATGGAAAAACAACTTTTTTCTATTATTTTAAAAGTTTTTTTTCATCCAAATATGTGTAAAGCATCATATCTGAGACATCAATACCTCCCATAAATTTATTGTAATTGTCTTTGATTTCAGGTTTTCTGAATTCTCTCTGCTGATTCCATCTTCAAATTACAGTTGTTTTATTTATGGATATTCCATGTGTTTATAATAGTAACACATTTTTTTCTGTGATTTTTTTCTCTATAAGCTAATAATCATATTGCCCAATTTTGTAAATGCTTATATTTCGCCCACTTGTAATTTCTGTTTGAGATGCAATGGAATATATTTTCTGTTGCTGTGTATTGTACCGGTTAAGAATGTGTGTTTCTCAAACAGAGACCTTGCTAATGTAATGCTGGTAAAAATTGTTGGTTATTATGTGGTATCCCTTCATAAAGTAATTACCCATGTTCAGTAATTTGTCTATTACAACATGAGCAAGACCTTTTTTCTTTATTTCTACTTTGTCACGTTGATCCTTGGCTCCCCAATAGCAAAAAAATGAAAGGCAATAATGAGAAATTGAATCAGTTAGCATCTAAAATTTGATACCCCATGTCAGAAATTGGCAGAATCTCTGAGATACGCCATGAGGGTTTTGCACAGGGTTTAGCCCACTGAGCAATAGGACCAACAATATGATGATTGTGGCCCTTGTTAAAAACAGAATAAACTTAATATAATAGTTATGTATCACTTGCTCCCACGATGATATTTTATTTAATATAATAAACACAGCGGATCCTTGTTGTCTTCACTCACTCTATCCTATTAACCACCTCCTTCTCTTAATTTGCCCAGCTCGCTTATATACAGTGGCTTCATACAATGCTACTCTCATAGCTTGGACTATTTGGTTCCACCGATTTTCTCTGTTTCAGCTTGTTATTTTCTAATTCTCTATTGCCCTAATTGTAGGCAATTTAATTTGTATTTGTCAAATGTCAACATCGCCTTATTTTGAGTCAATCCAATAATAAATCTGTTATATCCCAATATTGCCTCATATTGAGGCACTTAAATAATTGTAACTGATAACATTTTGTCAGATTCTTCCCAAACCGCCCTAACTGTCCCAGGATTATTGTTCAGTCATATCAGAATTGCGACATTACCCCTCATTGACTGGACAATAAGGCTCCTATTGTTTGTATGGTCAGAGGAACTTCACATGTACCCAGTTATTAATTTGGCCCCCTGCGGGTTCCTTAATGGTGTAGGCGTCAGCCCCAGTTAATTTTGATGATTTCAAATGGTCTGCTTCATATAGTGGTGAGCTTGTTCCTTCTTCTTAACCCATGTTGGTCGTGAAACAGGACCAATTCCCCTACCCCAAACTGTTGAAGACTGCTGCATCTACCTTGGTCAGCTGCATGATCCCAAATCTTCTTGGTAAGACTAGTGGACTATGCCTCAGTTTGGAATTTAATCAGCATGTCATTTAAGGCAGACAAATAGCAGTGAGGCTTGACTCTGCTGGTATCCTCCACACAGTAGTAAAGCAATGCAGGCAGCGCTGGATGTCATCTATAGAGAAATTGAAATGGACTCTTCCTTGTTTCTGAGTGGTAGCTGATATTTTATGCAAAGACAGCAGTGGATAAAAGGGTGCTCCAATCTGATGGCCAATTATTTAAAAGCTTGCGTAGAATATTTACCAAGGTCCCATTGACCCGTTCCACCATACCGTTAGATTCAGGGTGGTAGGGGGTAGTTAAAACCCGCGGATTGCCATAAGCTTGTTCAACTTGGCCAATATATATGATGTGAAATTGGTCCCATTGTCCATTAGGATAAATTGTGGACAACCATGGCACTTTATGACACACTCCAGGATGAACTTGGAGGTAGTGACAGCCCCCAAATCCTTGATAGCCCTTGCTTCCACCCATCTTGTTAAATGGTCTATGGCCAATATTATTTAAATTGGAGTGGTTTACGCCAGTTGGCAAAGGCCCCACCATGTCTAATGAAACAGTATGACATGTGAACTGAGGCTTGACTAGCTGCTAGGTGATCTTTTGGTGGAATGGTTTCTCCACTTGGCACTGATGGCAACAACCAGCTGCCTCAATCACATTGTAGTGCATACTCTCCCAATAGTAGCAGGGTCGCAAGAACTTTAGCATCTTTTTCAAACCACCATGACCTACCGCTCTATGAGCATTCATAATTATCGCAGGCCTGGCAGAGGGTTTTGGGATACTCAGCATCAATTTCCAAATCCGCTTATATAATTCCCCATTGCGCAAGAAGGTATCCTGCCTAAGCCCATCTAACACTTTGATCACAGGTAGCGGCTCATCATGATATTTTCCCACAATCATCTTTTTGTACATTATGTCTTCCACATCTGCTGTAATGGTGACTGTGGGTAATCGGGAAAGACAGTCTGCATTCTGATGCTTCGCCCCTGGCTGATGCATGATCTTAAAATCATATTCTTGGAGCTTCAAAGCCCATCATGTGAGCCGCCCTTCAGGTTCTGAAAGATTCTGTAGCCAGCGCAAGGAGGCATGATCTGTTACCACTTTGAATTTCACCCCATGAAGATAGACCCAGAATTGTTTATATGCATAGATTACTGCTAAATAATCCGCTTGGTCACGGTGTAATTCCATTCAGGACTGGTTAAACTGTGGCTACAATATGCAATGGGGTGCTCCACACTGTCATCATCTTTTTGGGATAACACCACCCCTACAGCGGAAAGTGAAGCATCCATTTGCACAATAAACTCTTTTTCAAAATAGGTGTATTGCAAAACAGGCGCGCTAGCCAACGCAGTTTGTAATAGATCAAAAGTGGTTTGACATCGATCCATCTAGTTGAAGGCATCGTTTTTCTTTAGTGGCTCGAAGAGTGGAGCCCTAATACAGCTGAAGTTGGTAATGAACCACCAGTAGTAACCGACCATCCCCAAGAACACCTGGATATCCCGTTTATTGCTTGGCCAAGTCATCTTGAGGATGGCTTCCACCCTAGCTGGCTGAGGACTAAGCCCTTTGGAGTCTACCACAAAGCCAAGGTATTTTAATTGTTCCTTTAAAAAGTGGCACTTTTGGGGCTTAATCTTGATATTAGCATCAGCAAGGCGGCGGAACACTTGCTCCAGGTGTCCAAGATGCTCTGTGAATGTCCGAAAAAACACATTGATATTGTCAAGGTAGACAAGAATGCAAGACAGCTTTAGATCACCCAAAATAGTGTCCATAGCCCGTTGGAACATAGCAGGAGCATTGCACAAACCCTGTGGCATACGTGTAGGCTGGAACAATCCTTTTGAGGTGATTATAGCGCACTTTTCTTGTTCCACTGCTGGCAACTCGATCTGCCAGTACCCCAATATCAAGTCCATAGCAGAGAAATACTTGGCCCCACCTAACCTGATCTAAAGCATCATTGATTCATGGAAGCAGGTACAAATCTTTTTTGTAATGCTGTTAAGCTTCCAATAATCAATTACTACTTGATTGGAGCCATCTTTCTTTTTGACAATTAGCACTGGAGATGCCTAGGGACAGGTTGGGATGCCCAGGGACTCTTTGATGGCTCCAAAATTCCTTGTTCCACCAATGCATCTATTTCTGCAGATACAACTTCTTCTGCTGCCTTTGAGCGATGGATAGGCCATGACCTGATAGGGGGTGGTCTCCTGTGTCCACCCGATGCACAACCCCATGAGTGCAACCCAAGTCATGATCATCAGTTGCAAAAATGCTGTGATACTTCTTGAACAGATCCATCACCCTATCCTTTTGATCCTCCTTTAGACCATTTAGCGCCTCCCAAGGAACCACAGTCATTACGCTGAAGGGGTTTTGAAAGGCAAGCCAAGATCTTCCCAAGAACCAAAGTCATGTATCTGATGGACCTCATCAATAGGGGTCAGGTGCAGGTAAGCCACCACTTGGTGCCGCTGAACCTTCACCTCTTTCTGCAGATTCGCTACCAACACCTTCACTTCCCCTTGCCCTGGTAACAGTAACCCAGGAGCCACATGAGGTTCAAGCCGCAATTGCTGATAGGGCCCCACAACCTCTCCATACAGGCCTCCCAGTATATCAATTTCAAGCTCTGTCCCAATTATGACCTGATGCCCAGAAGGGATAGTCAAAGCGTTTGCAGCTCGTAGCAGAATCCCTTTGTACTCATAAATCTGGTTTGGGAGCATTTGGGTCTTCCGCTTCATCTGACAATATCTTACAGGAATCACACCATTGCTATAGGCGAGATTAATTTGACTAGAGCAAATTGGGTCATCTGGAACTCCGCTGGAAGTAAAATAGATGGGGATCCGTTGTCTCAGGATGGCTAGGGTCTCTTCCATCATGTCAACAACAGCCCCATAGTGTTGCATAAAAGCAGTCCTAATCAGCAGATCATAGTTGCTATTTGGTAATACTACCACTGGAGCCACAACAACAATGGATCCAAACCGCAAAGGAAGCATGCTATATGCTCCCTCAGAGACCATGGTTTCCATTCCAGCAGTCCCATACACCATCCGGTGGTCTATGTCAGGTTTTAAAGACAACTTTGCCACCAACTTAGTGGAGACAATGTTAACAGGGGCGCCATATCAATCATAGCTCATACTCAGGTTTTAGCTACTACAACGTCACAGTAAGTGCACTCCAAGAAAGATGAATGCTGGCTATTTACTACATGTACATTCAGCGGTTCACGTTTTCCCAGGAAACCTATAATACCTGCACCAACTTTAGGGTATCCTGTTATAATAGCGTCCACTGGAAAGGCGACCTCTACTTCTCTTAGAGACAATGGATCTGTGAATGGTTCTAACTGGTCTGACTGATTTTGGTCAAACATTTGGCAAGCGTAAGGCTTTGGTTGCTCCAGAAACACTGTGTCATCCATTTCTTTGACTTGTGCTTGAATCAACACATTTACTCCCCCAACCAGAGGTTGGTAGAGGAATGTATCGTCATAATGATAGGCTTCTACTGCCTTCAATACAATAGATTCAGGTGGGACGTATGACTTCAAGATAGCAGAAGTAGAGAGTCCTATCTCTACTCCGCTCTGACTTTTCCCCTGATAACTATAATCCTTTTGTATGTAAGGGATTTGTTGATTGGGGCACCATCATCCCATGTGCCCCATGTGGCTGTAATTAATACAACTTACTCCATAGTTCCTACGTCTGTGCTTAATATAGGTTGGCCTACTCAGAGAGTTAACCCAATAATGATTGGCATAACCAGACCCACATTGGTAGAGTGCCTGCTGTTGATCGGCATAGTTAGGGCCAAAGCGGTAGTTGGTCAGTTGTTGCTCAGCGGTTATGGGAAAGATGTTGGACTGCAGTGAGTCACCTGGCAGAATCTGCATTGACTGGTTGCTTCTCCCCACATGGTTAGGGTTGTCCACGATGACAGTGTGAATCTGCTTGATAGTGGGTGGAGGGAAAGTTACAGCTAAGCGACATACAAACTGAACAAGTTTAAGAAGAGGTACATCATTCTCCAACAATGGGGCTATGTCATTGTAGAGCTTGGGGTATGGCTTCACCGCAGAGGACATTGCAATTCATACATCAGCTTCAGCTAGAATTCCTGCTCCAGTCAACACATGTGCTTCCATCATAAATCACTCAGCAAATGCGGTGAGAGTCTCATTTTGCTGAAACCTGATGGTCAAGAACTCAGCTTTCCACTGTGACATCTTTGCAGTTCCGCCAAACAACTGCAGCACTGTCTCCTTGACTCTTGGTATGCAACGGAACTATCTGGAAGATAACAAACAACTTGATTAGCACTTCTGACATACAAGGTGGAGATCAACAGTTTTGCCCTTTGCCAGTCTGAGACTCCTTCAGTTGCAAACTCAAATCAGTGAAAGAACCCATAAATATTTCTTTCATGATCTAATGACGGCAGCCTATCACTGCAAACTTCCTGGAGCAGCTCACCTTGTCTTTTGAGCACAGTATCCAATGCAAGTCTCAATTCCTAATATGCAACGACCCCATTGTGTCATTCCAATCTCTTATCAAAGCAACCTGGATGCAACATAGCAGGTGATTGAGGTTTTTTATTTATTTCTTTACAACTAATCAATGGGCCCCCTGTAGTGAGCACCACTGTCAGAAATTGGTGGAATCTCTGAGATATGCTGTGAGAGTTTTGCACATGGTTTAGCCCACTGAGAAATAGGACCAATGATATGATGATTGTGGCCCTTGGTAACAACAGAATAAACTTAATATAATATTTATGGAGCACTTGCTCCCACAATAATATTTTATTTAACATAATAAACACAGCGGATCCTTGTTGTCTTCAATCACTCTATCCTATTAACCACCTCCTTTTCTTAATTGCCCATCTCGTTTATATACAGTGGCTTCATACAATGTTACTCTCATAGATTGGACTATTTGGTTCCACCAATTCTCTCTATTTCAGCTTGTTATTCTTTAATTCTCTATTAAACAAATTGTAGGCAATTTAATTTGTATTTGTCAAATGTTGACATCGCCTTATTTTGAGGCAATCCAATAATAAACCTGTTATATCTCAATATCTTCTTGCCTTGAGGCACTCAAAATAATTGTAACTGATAACATTTTGGCAGATTCTTCCCAAACCGCCCTAACTGTCCCAAGATTATTGTCCAGTCATATTGGAATTGTGACACCCCATCTATGGTGCTTTTTATTTGGAAAATACTGTATTAGTGTTGATCTGCTTTTTGTGCCTACTAATGACTCATCTATGCTCAAATGATGATTAGGTGAATAATAGTATTTGAATTCCCTATTTGCATGAGCAATAACAGGTTCAAATTTCGCTGCTGGGTCATATTCATGGCTATGTCATAGTGGTAAGGTGCTGTTGTCCACAGTATGAAAAACTTGCAAAGTAATTGAAATCTATTGCGGTTAAACATTTGCCCAAACCATGGAATGTATCTATGATTTCTTGACCAGTAACTAATAAATTTGGGTTTATGGGTATTTCTCATTTCAAGAAAAACGGCTATAAAAGCTCTCAACTCTGAAATTATGATTTTCTTCCACTATAGTGCTCTGTATCTAGTTGGTAATCTGGCATTCTTGAAAAACTGCCTTGTATATCCATTTGTTTCAATTTTTAATGTGTCCAAAAATTCCTGAGTAAAAAATAAATTGAAATAGTCTATAGGTTTCAAATTATTTGGTGGCATATGTTTAGGACCCATGTTTCCACAAATAATGGGTGTGGGTTATATTGCCTATCATTTGTCACAGTAACTTCACTGAAATTCTTCAAAGATTCCTCAGTATTACTATCATTATCTTCATCTTGCAATACTTCTTTGCTAGTTTCACTGTCACTATATATTCTGTGAGCACACTGATGGCTTGGTGCACATAATTGGTCAACACTATCAACATCTTTACTTGGTTCTAACGCGTCAATAAATTGAATTAATTCTGCATCATCTATATCCATAATGGGGTGTAGTTTTTGTAAAAAGGTAGCAACAAAATTGACGAAATTCTCTGCTACCTATTAAAATTGTATCAAAAAGGTGAGGGTTTTATACCTTTTTTAATTCAATTTTAACATTTTGCATTTCAATTTCAACATTTTTTACATCAACTTCCACATTTTGTATTTTAATCTCAAAACAGTTTTTGGTGATAATTTTATTTTATTATTCCTGCTAAAATAGTGCAAGCATATTATTGCCCACTCTTTTTTATATTTAAAAAAAATTATATATCCCTTATGTCAAATTAAAGCTGACCAAAAGAAAACACTGATGCTGAGGAAATCAATGAGTCTGCAGTTAGAACTGGATATGATGCAATCACTAAAACTAAAAATATTGAAATTGGATTATAAAATATTGAATTTCAAATATAAAATATTGAAGTTGAAGTATAAAATATTGAAATGAAGTGTGATATTAAAGTTGATTTGCAAAATATTGAAATTGGAGTGCAAAATGTTGAAATTGAAATGCAAAATGTTGAAATCGAAGTAAAAATGGTATCAAACACTAACTGCTAAGAAAGATTTCTAAAAAAGCCAAAGAAAGTCTAAAAGAAAGATTTTAGTCTCTCAGTATCAATGCACAGTGTGACACATGAGCTCTCTAATAACTATTGTAAACATATTGTGATTATGGTCCCAAGAAACTATCCCATATCAAGATTCTACCTTATTGCTCCAGCGTATACAAAGCCTCAGCACCAACCAGCATACAATATAACAAAGAATTAAACCCAAAAACGCTTTAAAGTTCTTTTGCAATATAATTAGATCTTTTATAATGATTTGTAATTTTATTTTGAGATAGAGCTTTCTTGCAATGCAAAGAATAAGGCGCCATTACATATGCAACAATATATCACTGTTGGCACTTTTTACAAGTGTAGTAAACAATGATATATCATCATCCAGCACTAAAAGGGTTAATGTGCACTATGTTAGGTACTTCTATATGAGGACAGAATACCTTGGTAATTTTATTTGTGATTTAAGCCAGTTTTCTTATTTTGTATAAACTTTTTAATATAATATATTTTCTAATGTACTGCCAGTGGTAATGGACTTTCAGTCAATATAATGTTCTTTTTTATTTATGTGAGGTAGGTGACTGTAAAAATTTACTCCATTGGGTTGATTATCGGAAGTCAATCCTAGTAATCTTTCTACTGCACAGGTTTGATTTCCTCGTGCACCTTGCATTGTAAGAATATATATAATCTTATAATAGTATGACAACTATTATCCATAGTTGAGTTAGAATTATCTTCAGGACCAACGCTTTGGCCAGTATTTCTGATTAATTTTTGATATTGTACTCATAGGGATTTATTCCCTGTAATCCTGTCCACTCAATCTTCATTAAGATCCTCTGATGGCAG
Source organism: Massospora cicadina (assembly GCA_022478985.1). Classification (NCBI taxonomy): domain Eukaryota; kingdom Fungi; phylum Entomophthoromycota; class Entomophthoromycetes; order Entomophthorales; family Entomophthoraceae; genus Massospora; species Massospora cicadina. Next base: position 410,362 of record JAKSZP010000009.1, read on the forward strand.
TCTCCTTTGGCCCAACACACAGTCAGCAGCAATCCCTTAGCCATGGTTTCCTTTATCTCTAGATCCCCACTCGAATCTCTACTCTTCTCTGAGAGTCTACCAATTATTTCCTTCTGCAATAATATCCTTGAGATGGAATCTTCACGCTAGATGCTGATAGTCTAACTATTACCAAATCTACAAAAAAACTAATAAAGTTCTAAAGTAGTAATGTATAAGTGTATATGTGTTTTTAACTATGTTTTACTAGAGTAAATCCTAGGGAATTTATAGGGGATTCAGCTGTCTAACCCTTGGTTGACATCTCTTCAATGAAATGGCAGCTGTTGCCATTGAATCACCCTTCCTCATCACAGCAGCGATGGTCTTCCCCATCCTGTCTAGGATTCCAACGTTGGACATCCTCAAGACTCAAGCAGAAAAAGTCGTAAACATGTCCCTAACATTTTCCTCTCAATCCAAGTGGATCAACCATAATTGGCTAGCGACCTGCTTAGGTAATGTGTCAAGAGAGTGTCTGTAACTCTCTTGTTCCCAGAAAGGTGATGTGGGATGCAAACCCACATTTCTAGGGAACTAGCCATTAAGAGAATGGAAAATGAGGCACCTAGAATGGTGCTTGAGCAAAAGGTAACCCAGGCGAGGGTGTAAAGCATCACATATGAGACCAGGTAAGTAAGAAACCTCCCAACTTGAGTAGACACCAAAGGGGATCCATCGTCAAGAGTAATTGAGCGCTAGTAGACTTGGGTGTCTTGGTCTGGAGGGGACCTAAACGGCCCAAGAAAGCACCTGGGATTTGGGTAAATGGTGACAATAAGTAGAGGCCCACATGGTTGGAGACCTCCCTGAAGAGGTCCACCACCAAGTTCACCCAAGGAACCATTGAAAAACGTAAAAATAACGGGTAAAATTTATTTAAGAAAGTTGACCAACAAGGAATGTTGGTCACAAAAACATATTTAAAGTGGGCTGTGGAAATTCAGGTTCTGTGGAAGTGTGCCCAAGCCTTGATGCTCCAATAAACAGATGCTTCCATCTGTTTTAGTAAAATACACCAAAAGTTCCTTCACTCAAGTAATTGATTGAAGCTGTATTTTATCTGAGCTTAAAATTTCATAGCTTGAGCGGGACTCAAACCCTTGCTCTCCAACCAAGCAAATCAAACCATCTTCATTTATAACATAAATTGTTCGTTTTAAAGCCTGAGACGAGATAAGAGGCTGGGCGTTTTGAACCCCATTATTATCAACCTGGGCATGCTTGGCTTGCACCCAGCGTTGATCTAAGGTGTGTTTCAGGTCAGGAAGAGCCTGAACTTTCACCTTATGGGCCTCCTGTCACCCAGCCTTGTCTTTAGCATCAGTTCCTACTAAAAAGTCATCCAACCATGACATAATGGGACTTTTTACCCATTATGGCAGGTCACTTCACCAACTGATCAATTTGCTAGTTGCAGGTGGTATCACTCACCTTGCAACTCATTAAACATTCTTAATCAGTCAGTGATGAAACCTGACTGATCCCAATCAGTACACCTGATAGTTAATCATTATCAGATGCCCCTATTTTGTCAGCCGCTCCACCCAATGAGATATTAGGTATTCATCCAGATTAATCCCTCGACAGATACAACCAGACAATTATCCTAAAATCCTCCAAACGTAGTTCCTCCAAAATTTGGTTCAACCAATTTCCAATTCACTTTGCTTTAGGGAATTTTTCCCCTAGCGATACCAGGTAATCTAGAAGGCTAGGAATATGGGCAAAAATCCTAACAGTGACCCTCTAAGCCCTTATTATATAAATTAGCCTTGGTCCATTAATCCATAATACAAATGCTCACATTACTGGAGTCAGCACCCATGGCCAACCACCAGCCAGAATGATGGCTTTTGCAGGTGATAGTGTGGTGGGTATCTTCAAAAATCAAGATCTCACATGATAAGACAATACAATAGTACTCAACCATCAGCAACGCATCACTTAATGCTGATAAAACTGAAATTATCCTTCTAAGAAAATATCAGATCCATTGTGTACTGTCCACCTTAGGTTATCAGATTAAGACATCATTGAAACTACTCACCAGATCCAATAGGCAAAACTCATCAGTCACCCATTTGAATTTCCCTTTAATATAAAGATGTCAGCTGGACATATCTGACACTTGGAAGTATGGCTTGAATTAGGGGGGTACGCTAACATCATGTTGGAGAATCATCTCCTGGATAAGGTAACAAAACGCATTGCCTCCCTTCATGGACAACACACAAGTCTAACTAGATGAGTTAATATTACAAACTCCATTATATTATCTATTGTTTGGTTCATGCACATGCAGTTGCCTTTTCACCATCCTTTTTTACAATATATGCCCTAATACAGGGGTGGCTTTGGTATGTGTCAGGGTAAAGCCTGACATTAGAGGAATTCCTGAAATTTCAGATACAATTCTTCATATCAAGAGGATTTGTGCTGAAGTTAGATCAATTATTTGCATATCAAATCATGATTGCAATAAGTTTTGTTCAGTTAATCGCTTAATTACCCTAATTTCAATGATATTGAGTCGATTAATCGCACCAAAACAAAGTTACAATGAGACTGAGACGATTCCCACTGCTTTCAAAATCACATGCAAGGCACAATCCCATAAGCTCAAAAGAATTATAGTTCTCCACTCAAATAATCAATCAAGCTTAGGAAAGTCCAGGAAATTGGATGGGATATAAAACTAGACTATTAAGATGGTTAGTATTTGTGGTCATTAAAATATTATCATATGCTAAACCCTTTAAGTACATATTTTCATTATAACAGTTCCATATACCATATAGTAAATAAGCTATACAGTCTAACTAATTATTCCATAAAACCTATAACCATGGGTGCAGAAACACCTATACCTGAACAAATCCCTCTTCCATTACTTCCACGTCTAAACATAGCTGGTGTACTGGCTTTAACAGGAATGGAAGTGGTTGAAGCAATCCTTACCTCTTTAGGGCTAAACCGCCCAATTGCCCTTGCCATTCTCTATATGGTACGCACTAACTTTTTGTTATACTGGACCTTTAGCTCAGGGTTAGCAGGTTCACGGCTTGCTACCACAAACTGGGACAAAGTAGTACCAGTCCCTGACAGTATGGCCACAAAATCCTTGTGCACCTTGAAACTTTATTTGGCCCTAAGCAGAATGAAGGTATGGGGCAAACAAATTATGTAGAGCAAGCAACCCAAATACTATGAACCTGGATAGCCCAGGTAACTAGTATAGATCTGCCAAACCTACATTAGCCTGTGCAGCAAGAGCAAACTTTTCACAAGCTATCCGTTTAGGAAACGCAAATCATCCAAACTTGTTAGTTAGGTTTCTAGCATCTCACCCAACCTCTGCAGGCCCACATGGCACCCCTGCACATTTTAAACAAATACTTCTATCCATGAGAAGAGAGGAATGGAGGACCTACATAAGTGGATAGACTAGCCAATGAGGACACATAAATTTAACTACAGACAAGAAGTTCACAGTCAAGTGGTTATAAACAACTTGATGCATAGTAATACAAGTATCATTTACAGGATTGATTATCTGGATACATTGTATATAGAATACAGCTTAGAAACCCAATGGGTGATCTGGAAATACACACATCATCCATTGCTACAACCCCATATCTGTGCTCACATGTGGAGACGCATGCAGAAAGTGTATCATACTGTAGAGCAATTGAACACTTCTCATTCTTTATGCACAGTATGTGGCCAAAATGGAAGTTTGATACATCACCAAGTGCAATGTCCACCCTCAGTGGCTATTTAAAAATGGTTATGCGCCTATTCTGACAGGACAATGGGCAGGTATTCAGCCTGTTCAGAAACATGTTTTCTCTCAACATAAAATTATTTATCTCTCCATCTCTCCATGCGCTAATAGTAGAAATAGCATTATGGACAATTCATACTGTGGTATTAGATTCATTTTCAGGCACAACTCCCATTTTCCATAAAGTTATGAATCAGTTTCATTTCCATCTATTGAACCATTTTAATCAAGGTTGTTTGTCAACATGACCTCATGTAACAGAAGGCTAATCAACCCTTGTTTCCAATCTGGTTCCTAAGAACTGATCTATTCTTTCACTCATGTTATATCCAGGCATAAAGCTGACATGAATTCCCCATTGTCCTAAACCTGGCGGTCCTGGCTGATAACAAAAGGGGTTTAAACCCTCTGGGGTGTCATTTATATTTCATATTTTATACTCTCATCACTTTCTTATCACTATATTAGAAGTGCCCATACCTTGGTCGGCCTTCCCTGAATAAACATAGATTATTTATCTGAGATGGGCTGACCTTAGTATAATACTGCTCTAAATAATGGGAAATGGGAAGATTGAAATCAATTAAAAAGGAGAATAAAACCTGATAAACCTCCATGGGCAGCGTTCTGATAGGGATAGGAACTCCTTGGATTGCCTTGCTATTTGCTATCTCAGTTTGGGGCATTGTTGGGCAACTGTTGGAATCAGGGCAGGTTGTATGCTCACAGGTGCTAATTTACCCCTGATTCTAACAATAACGCAGGAGAAGTTTATCGCAACTGCCAAAATGAAAAATAAAAAGGTTTTATACCACTAAGTAAAATGATTCCACTTTTAAGTTAAGCTAAAAAGTTAGTTTTTTATAATTTTTTATTTGGATTTGGCAAGAGGATTAAAAAGTGAGCCCTCTTACAATTGAGCTACTTAGTATTTAAATTAACTCAAGGCTTGAAGTGAGATAGACAAATAATCCACTATTAGCTTTAAGACTATTTGGGAAATATGGGAGTTTGACCTATAAGAGCTCTCAAAACTTGCCTTGCTTTTATTGGAACAGCTGATAGGGTTGAAATTAGGTATGTCAAGGCATGGGTAACAATTTTATGTATTTGAGCCAATCACCATGAGGGAAAATAGTTTTACCTGTTGTGACCGCCTCCAGGTCTATAAAAGGGCCAGGTCTCCACGGTGGAGATTGAATTACATTGGAGATAGGACGCAGGAGGACCTTCAAATGGTTCTCTGGGTTATTCAAGCAATTTGTTATGATTTTATTAGTAATTGTAGGCCTGTTTGACTGAGGATTGAGAGTGATTTCCTTACTCTGAGAGGCAAATTTCACTGATAATCAGACAGTCCTTGTAACAATTGGAAAAACCCCATTTCTGACCGCTGTATATTCAAACAATTCTTTGGTGCCCCAACAATCAACCAAAGCAGCCAAACCAAGTAGGAAGAGGTTTGGGGCACTGAAAGCGTCAAACATTCATCTACTATTGGTTGGTTATGCTAAATCCTCTGGGGGAGTTGATCCAAAACCAACCTACTCGAAAAGCTCCTTGACAGGGGAAAAGACCAACAGGTAAGTGAGGTATGCAAACCCTGAAACAACCTTTATTTTATTCAGGATAATAAAACTGACCCACCAACCAGAGATCATCTGGGGAGCAACTGACAATGCTCCCCAGGAAGGGAATGCTAGGGGTAGAATTTTGAAGTGAACTTTAGAATGGGCAGGCATGCCTTATAAAGGCAGCGCTTTAGGGGCCTCACCTGAGTCATTGATTAGGCTTGTACAAGTCTAATCTACAACCTGGGTGAGGCACAACCCAGCGGCCAAAATGACTGAACTAAAAGTAATTTTTAAAATGATCCAACCCAGATCAGAAAATCCAAATCTGTGTCATAATGTAACTATCAAGTCAAACTCAATTGTTACATCATCCCCCCACTTAGAGGAGGGCCCCTCCATGAAGAGGGGCCCCACAGTGGAAGGCCGCCATGATGAGGGCTACCTGTGGCGAGTTACCTTGATCTCTGGGAAAATTAGCCTGGACAAACTCTGGACCCCTCAAGGAAATGACAAATGGCAAGAGCAAATTGGGACTGGGCTGCTGGAATCAGCCCACCTGGCATGAGGATGCACGCCCAGCACATGGCTGTGTTGCACCCCCTCCCAGGCTCCCATTGGCAACAGTCTTCCCATAATGACCTGGAAGGTGCTTTTACCAAATAAAATGTGAGAGGGATGCATGGTTCAGTGCAACTGGACGGCCCCAGCCCAAGGATGCATGCCCAGCTCATGGCTGTGTTGTGCCCCCTCCCGCTCCCATTGGTGATGGTCTTCTCATCCCAACTGGGAAGGCGCTTTTGCCAAAGAAAGCGTGAGAGGGGTGCATGGTGAAGTGCATCTGGATGTCTGACCCCTTTCCAGGTGGACCATCCGCGGGTGAAGGAGCCCTGCTGGGACAGGTCCCCTTGGTGCCACTAAAACCCTGGTGAGCGGGAGGCCCCACTGAAAATTGAACTGATGATCACTTCAGATTCAGGGTTGGCCATCAGTCACCAGCTCCCACTGGTGCTGGTTCCTCAACAACTGGGACCAAGTGACCACTGAGGGCAGATCAGACTGGGGATTGGCAGCGTGAAATGCACAATGATTTCAGAATTAATGTAATAATCAGAAAACCCCCAGTTCTGACCACCATATATTCAACCAATTCCTCGGTGCACTGACAAGAAACTGAGGCAGCTGAACTAAGTAGGGAGAGGTTTGGGGCACCAACAGTGCCAAACATTCATCTACTATTGGTTGGTTATGCTAAATCCTCTGGGGGAGTTGATCCAAAACTAACCTACTCAAAAAGCTCCTTGACAGGGAAAAAGACCAACAGGTAAGTGAGGTATGAAAACCACAAAAAAAATTTTATTTTATTCAGGATAATAAAACTGACCCACTGACCAGAGCTCATCTGGGGAGCAACCAACAATGCTCTTCAGGAAGGGAATGCTAGGGTAAAATTCTGAAGTGAACTTCAGAATGGGCAGGCACACCTTATAAAGGCAGCGCTTTGGGGGCCTCACCTGAGTCATTGATTAGGCTCACACAAGCTAATCTACAACTTGGGTGAGGCACAACCCAGCGCCCAAAATGACCAAACCAAAAGTAATTTTTAAAGTGATCTGACCCAGATTTGGAAAATCTGAATCTAGTCAGAATGCAATGATCAAGTCAAACTCAATTGTTACAGTCCTTTAGAAAATTGAAAATTAGAGCTATTTTCCTCCAAACTATTCCTATTTACTAATTTAACAACCATTTGTTTTACAACAACACCAACTTGGTTATAAATAATCCTAATCCAAAGTTCTTCTACCAGAATTAAGCTTAGAAGGCAGTGGTTATTGATTCCATACTATATTACAGGGTACCCTCTCACTTATCATAATATCCTTAGGCGCCTTAATATTGGATAATTTTAGGTTAGAATTTCCTTTTTGAAATGCAAGTATGCTTATAAATGCATTTTATTAATATCAATATCCCTTTTTAAAATGGAAGTTCAATCTATTATACTCTATAGGTTCTATAGAGTCCACTGGTAAAAGGGAATAACAAAACAGCAGCACTAAGGACTCAAAGTAAAATAGCATAATATACAAATTAAGTAAGGCTAGTTTGATGGCCTTAAAGTGTTAAAAATTATTGCTGTTTAGCTAATATGATTGAGTTGATAGTAAAATGCTTTTAATAGTAATAAAGGAGCTATCAAATAATAAGTTTAAGAAAGCACAGGGGTAAGATAACTAACAAAGAAATAGTTAGATGAGTTTACTATAGTGAGGGTAAAGATTTAACATTGAATTAATGATACCAGTTTACAAAAGCACTGGGTGAGGTAAATGATATTGATTTAGTATTAAGATAATGCCAGCACAAGAGCAAGGTATCAACTAAAAGCCTTTATCTAATATTTATTAAAAAATATTCATATAAAATAGGTGGGTTATTTTTATGGTTGGTCAATATAAACCTCAACATAGTGAAAATAGTATTTTTTTAGTACTAGATGGTCCCAACCCAAGGGGGGATTCATCGATGTTTATTGAATTACGCCTGGGCTCCTAAGAGCCTGAGGCGAAGGAAGGGGAGGGAGGAGGCATCGAGAAAGGGAGGGGGTTTGTGCGCCAGAGCTGTGCTGCAGTGACAACTGAGCGGGGGAGGGTTGGCGACATAGTGCAGACCTTCAGGGCCATCTCAAAGTGTACCTGAAAGTGGGTGATCATGTGTGGAAGGGTCCACACCTGCTGGTCAAAGGCAGCACGAAGGAAGGAGTTATGGATGGTCCAGATGGCTGTGGCATAGGCGAGGACATGGAGGGGTCGGTGGCAACCAGGCAATGTCTGCTCAAACATGAGGTCTTGCACAGGGTGTCCAGACCAGGGCTGAGCATGGAGGAGCGCGCGGGCCTTTGGCCAAAATGCGGCGACACCTGGACAGGTGAAAAAATGATGGAGGTGGGAGTCAATAGGCTCCACACAGCGTGGGCAGCTTCGGTGCTGGAAGGTAGGGCCAGTCCAGTCCCCTGTCCTGTATGAACAGTGGAGCACCCTCCATAAGGTGTTGGACACCTTTGCTGACAGGATGGGGTGATAGACGTCCTTCCACAATTCCTTAAGGTCAAATCTCACGGAGGGAGGGAGGAGCTCAAGGAGTCTTGGGCGGATGGGAGGACGATCTTGGGGGTTGAGGCGAGTTGTGACAACTTGTCCATTGTGCACATTTGCATGGCGACGGGGGCTGAGGCCAGGGCCTTCCCTTCTGTATGGGAAGGCATGGTGGATCCGCGCGCCTACTCGTTTCAGGGATAAGGAGAGCCTGGTTCCAATAGGGGGATGAGGATGATTTTAGGCGATGGCCTGGGTGGTTTGTGAGCCACTCCCCTAATGAGGTCAGAGATGCTCTAGGAAGACCCAGGGCTGCTGACACTGACTGGTGGAGGACGGGCGCCCATTGGGGCATGGGGGTCACGTCCCAGCAGACAATCGGCCATAGGAACTTCAGGAAGATTGTGGTGGCGTGGGATCGCGTGTCCAGAAGCCCTAGGCCCCCTTCATTGCAGGGTCAGGAAATGGTTGAGAGGGCCATTGGTGGATGGTTTGAGCCCCAGATCCAACAGCGGAGGAGTACATTGAGCCGCGTATAAAAGGCATCTGTGAATGGGCAGACGTGCGCTAGGAACCAGACTTTGGAGAGGAGGAACACATTGGCCATCAGAGCTCGACCCTGGGGGGTGATGTGCCGCCGGTTCCAGCTGGCAATCCTGGAGTTAACTGCTGCGAGGAGCAAGTCCTCATTGTCTTTTAGCGCAACTCCTTGTTGGTTGGTGAGAACGCCCAGGTGACGGAAGGTACCACGCTCAGGTTCAATACCAAATGGTGGGGGGAAGGTGGGGGAGCCAACCTGTACAACTGTTGTCTTGGAGGTGTTGACCATGGCGTTGGACGCCTTGGTGTACCTCTCAATGGTCACAGCAGCGAGGGCAACATCCCCAGGGCAGCCAAATGCAATGGCAGTGTCATCTGCAAATGCCATGGTGCATGTGGGGGCTTTACCTGGGACCAGAATCCCTGTTAGCTTGTCCTGTAAGGAGGCCAAGAGGGGGTCAAGGGTGTTGTTAAAAAGGATAGGGCTCAGGGGGTCCCCTTGCTGGAGACCTTGTCCAACTTGTACTGCCACTGTAAAACCCATTGGCGCCAGGACTCTGGTGTGGAGCTGGTCATAGAGCGCTGATATCCAGCGCCTAGCTGCGGGTGGGAGATGGAAGCGGGCCAGGGAAGCATCAATATACTTCCAGGCTACCCGATCATATGCTTTCTCCATATCCAGGAGAGCCACAAAGCCATTCACCTTACGAGAGTTAGCATTCAAAGTCGCGTGAAGGTCATTATAGTTGTCCCATAACGACCTCTCTGGAATAAAACCGTGCTGGGATGGGGAGAGGCGAGGTGACACCCATTTGGTGATGCGGTTGGCCAGAAGCTTCATGAAGAGTTTGTGGTCTGTGTTGATCAACGCTATGGGGCGCCAGTTCGCCAGGTTCTCACGGTCTGACTTCTTGTGAATGAGGGTCATGATTGAGCCTCTGGAGTCGGGGAGGACCTCTCCATTCACCAAGAGTGCAGCGAAGAGGTCGCGGAGGGTTCTGGCTATCACTGCAGGTTCCAGAAGGTACACCTCGAAGGGTATTCCATCTGGGCCTGGGGCTTTAAGCCGTGGGGATTTCAGAAGGGTTTCCATCACCTCCTGGATGGAAGTAGGCGCCAGTAGAGCCTCATCAGCCCGTGGGTCAATGGGCGGCTCTGGAGCCCGCCACAGGAAGTCTTGGATGTCCGATGGGTCCACTTGGGTGGCATGGAAGAGGCTGGAGTAGAAGCGGTGTAGTTCCTGCGTGATTTCCTCCTTATCTGAAGTGGTTGTAGTGCCAATCTTCAGTGCAGTAATATCCTGCGCTGTTGACTGGGCTTTCTGTTTCTGAAAGAAGAAGCGGGTGGGGCGTTCCCATTGAGCATAGTAATGAGATGTTGTAAAGTTTGCTGCCCGTTCTTCCTGCAGTGTGAGCTCCAAGCGGACTGCTTCCTGCGCCGCTTCCCAGTCTTCCAACCATCTGGGAGAGGGCGAAGGCTGGCAGTTTCGCTCCAGATGTCTGATTCTGGCTTCCGCCCTTTTGACTCAGGCGTGAGCTGCAGTCATCTGGGCTTTGGCACAGTTGTAAGCAACGCGGGTGATGCCCTCCTTGGTCACCGCCCATCTAGCCTTTGTTTAAGAAGGTGGGGTGGGGGAGGTGAGAGTCTCCCGGATGGTCATAGACAGCTTCTCCTTAGTGAAGGGGTTGTTGAGAAGAGATGGGGCAACCCTAGGCCAGAACCTATGCGACGGTCTAAGTGTGGTGGTGAGGACAACGGTGAGTGACCTGTGATCACTCAGATGGTTGTCATGAGAGATGGGAGAGGAGACGCGGCCAATTAGCAGGGGGCCAATCAGTGCCATATCTATGCGTGACGCTGACTGGAAAGCTCCTCCATCATACTGGATCCTAGTCATGCAACCTAGGCCAGACACGGAGGGTGGAAGCGCATCTATAAAGCCACTCAGGCGAAGGAAATCCTGGAGGCGACTTGATCCAGGGCGTTCTTTGCTGCAGGGGGTAAGAGTCACGGACGCGACTTATGGTTGTGTTGAAATCTCCTAAGAGGACTGTATTCCGTGGGAGATTGAGTTGGACGAGCTCTTCCAAGAGCCGATTTTGCTCCTGACCTGCATTAGGCAGGTAGATGCTTGCAGCGAAGAAGGAGAAGTTGGGAGTGGTGAGTTTGGCCAGTATGAGGCGGCCACCTAGATATTGTGAAAAAGAATGGGTTTTAACCCAGGGATTCAAAACAATAAGGGCGGCATGGTTTGTCCAGAAGGAGTTGCCTCCAAACTGTTCATTCCATGCAGATTGTTCGTGGGGGAGGATATGGGGCTCCTGGACAGCAGCGATGTCAATTTGTGCTGACCTGAAGTTTTGGAGGAGGCGGGCTCTCCACTTAAAGTCCCGCAACCCCTTTGCGTTGATGGATTGCAGGGCCAGGGTGCTGCCATGGGGACTCATAGCTGCTCCCCTCCATGTCCTGGGGGTTGCCAGCGCTTAAACCTGCTGCTGTGAGGCGGCTAGTTTTGAGTCCTTTAGCTTGACTAATAGCTGCAATCTGTGAGGAGCGTCGAGGGTTCTGAGGGGAAGGAGAGGGTGGGGGGCGGAGGACCCAGTAAGCCAGCCTAGGATGCTGCCCCGCTCCGTTGCAGGGGAAGGACTTGAGGGTGCTCAATGGTGACCTCCGCGGTGTCCCCATTTGATGAGTCTGAGTCCATATTCACTTCCTCCAACACTGCAAAGGATCCGCGCGAAATGGACTGTGGGGTTGGGGTAGGACTCTTTGAGGTGGCACTTCTACCGCAGGCCGCGGGTTGCCAGTCCATGCTGGTGGGCATAGCTCCATTGGGAGCTGAGGGTTGATGCAATAAATTGCTGGTGGAGGTTGGTGGGGGTGCCGCGGAGCCCTGAGTGGGGGTGGCTGACGAGGGGCACCCTGTGGGAGATGCCTTGCGCTTGGTGAGAGAGGGAGTTGACTATGGGAGATTGGAGGGGGTGCCCATTGGAAGGGGGGCATGAGCGCAAAGGTATCCCATACCAATAGTGGGGTTAGCTGTTTCAACTGCTAGGCATAAGGCCTCAGGGGACAGGTCTTGAACGGGAACCCATTGTGTGGGTTGTGGAATTGCTGCTGCGGTCACGTGGGATCGTTTTTGGCCTGGTTTAGGCCCCTGGGTGGTGGCTAAGAGGGCTTGTTTTCGAGCTGTGCAGCCACTATACAAGTGTCCAAGGGCGTTACACCATGAACACCGGGGCGCGCGCCTGATCAGGGTCGACAAAAAAGATCTCAGGGCATGCCCCAACTACCGCCACATAAGGAATAACCTCAATGTTGCAGGATACAGTGGGGGAGGGGATGAACGACGCCCTAGCAGTGTGAGCTCTTTGAGTGGGAGCATAGTAAGAGGGGATGCTAAAGTCCACTGAAAGAACAGACCCAAACTCCATTAAACCACGATGGAGAGCCAGTTTAAGAGACTCAGGATCAACAGTCGTTGGTAGGTTGGAAAAAGTAACCCATGAAATTTTCTCCAGGTGAGAGTGTGTGCGGGAGATGCAAAGAGATCCACGTGGAATAATGACCTGGAGGGTGGCAGCATGGTCAGCAAGGGCAGCTTCAGTGAAGCCCACATCGATGTAGTGGCCCTCCACTGATTCATGGATGGTGGTGTTAATTGGGAATGTCTCCGCAATCGCTGCAAAGTATGAGAAGTAATCCTCTGTATAGAATTCAACAGGGTTATGCCCATAATAAAGGTAAATTGTGTGGGAGAGGGTTGAGTGAGGTAGAGCTTTTTGCGCTCTAGTTTCAGCCCATTTCTTCTTAACATCAGCAATAAATGCCACTTCACGGGGATCAGCTTTGGGTAGCATTGGTGCCAGAGGTTTTTGCCACGCCCCAGTGGCTCCTTTGGTACGTTTGTGTTTGCTTTGGGCTGAAATCTCAGGTTGAGTGTGAGCTGGTGGCTTGAACAAGTTTGTGGAGTTCCCTTGTTGCTGGAATGTTACAGCAGTTGCTGGCATCATATTAAATTGAGGGGCGGATTGTTGGGCCTCACTAAATTGGGGAGGCCCATCCAGATTGGAATTAACTCCAGCCAATTGGGAGGAGGGCGATGTTTCATCACCATCCCAAGCTATTTGGGTAAATTCAGCCTGAGTATTTGCTGTGATTTCGTGGGCAAAACTCACTGGCTGATTGGTGAATTGGTCATTTTCAGCATATGGAGATAAAGTGCCAACTTGAGAAGTGCTGATTATGGGGTTTAAATGAGACGTGTGAGATTGGAACTGGTGTGAAGTTCCAAAATCTGAACCATTTGGATCCCCATTGGGAAGAGTAGATTGTCCCAATTTGGTGCTTAGTGAACCAGAATGTGCAGCTAATCCAACCTTACATCCGAGGGTTTGGGGGTCAGGTGATTGTTGGGCTTTGCTAAATTGGGGAGGCCCATCCAGATTGGAATTAACTCCAGCCAATTGGGAGGAGGGCGATGTTTCATCACCATCCCAATCTATTTGGGTAAATTCAGCCCGAGTATTTGCTGTGATTTCATGGGCAAAACTCACTGGCTGATTGGTGAATTGGTCATTTTCAGCATATGGAGATAAAGTGCTGACTTGAGAAGTGCCAATCATGGGGTTTAAATGGGATGGGTGAGATTGGAACTGGTGTGAAGTTCCAAAATCTGAACCATTTGAGTCCTCATTGGGAAGAGTAGATTGTCCCAATTTGGTGCTTAGTGAACCAGAATGTGCGGCTAATCCAACCTTACATCTGAGGGTTTGGGGGCCAGGTAGCTGGGTATCGCCCCTCATGGAGGGAGCCAGAAACATGGCGTCAGCAATTATAGATGGGGCTGAATTAGCTGACACAATGGGGGAGGTGAATGCCTGGATGGGCTGAGTTGCATTCAACTGAGCAGGTGCCATTAAAACAGTGTGGGTGATGGCCTCCTTGGTTGGAGGGGGCCCAGCGGGTTGGTGGGAGGCAGTGCACACAGAGCTGTTAGGCGTGCAGGTTGCAGAAGTGCAATCAGGTGAACTGGCGCTAGTTGAAGTAGCTCCAGGTTGGGGGGTGGTGCCTGCTTTCATGGCTGCTGCTTGAGAGTGGGTGATTCTGGTTGACCCTGAGGTGGGTAACCGAGGGTTGCTTCATTTGGGGGTGGTGCTGGCTCATTTAGCATAGCCTGCGGGTTCTTTTGCGGGATTTCCCGCCATATTTGCTAGTAGTTTTCATAAATCTCTTTAGTGGAGCTAAATTTCAGGCTGAATTGATTTTTGAAAAGTGATGCTTAGCAGAAAGAGAGTAGTTAGTGAAAATAGTATTTTTTTTCTTTTCATCAATATCTAGCTTCTAGTCTAGCAATAGCTAAAAATGTACTTTTCTATTATGGTATAAAATACTAAGACTTATATTTATAGATACAGACCAAAATCTCCCAGGCATCATTAAATCAATATGTAAATAAATTCTAAGATAAAAATCATACATTTTCTGGGTAGTAGTTAGTAATTTATTTGATTGATAGTATACATTTAATGGCTGGTACTAAGCATAGATATTTAAATAATTAAGGTGGGTTGACCTTGGGATGAATATACCACACTGAGAAATTTATACCCAGTATAGGTTTTTAACAAGTGTTGAACAAAACCTGCACTAGAGTGGAAGCAGGAATTACCCTACCAGACTAACCACCCTTTCAATAAGCATAGATATTTAATGACAAGCAAATTTTTTATAGTTGAGATTGGTATATCCCCCTTTAGGTTGGGATTACCTAGTGCTAAAAAAATAAATTTAATAGTTGATATATGTTTAAAAAATACAAAAATTTGTTGCATATATATAAATATTTTTGCTGCTGCATATGCAGTGAAAATAAGCTTACTAAAAGATAACTAATTTTAAAATAAACTAATGACTATCTTAGCACTGGAGGTTAAAAATGCATATCTCTATTCTTTTGCAATAAATTTGGGTCCCTGTTCTTTTTTAAGATGGCATCACAAGCAAGATAATAACTTGGAATTATTAAAAAATAATTAAATAAACTTTTTTTAATTATAATCAGATTATTTAGAAGGATGATAAATATTTGAAATTATATATCTCTACCAAGCTAAAGCTCCTTATATTTGATATGACTTGTAGATATAAACTAAATCTACTCAAAGTTGATATTTTAAATATCTCATTTTTAAATGCATATGACTATAGCTTTATGGATGAGGTTTAATATTTTTATATTATATAAACCAAATTATAAACTTAAATTTTCAGAAGCATTTATATTATCTACCTGTACAGAACATGTTGAAGATGTAGATAAGGAGCTAAAAATCCAAAAAGTGTTATACTTATAGCTTTAGTTTGTAACCAGAAAAAATAAAGATATCGTTTATAAATTGATCATATATTATACTTATTTAAAAACAGCTTTAGGTAGTCCATACTCTCTAGTTTATAGAAATAGTTATTGATGTACATCACATATAACAAAGAAAGCATATTAAAAGTTACATAATCATAAGTACAGGGTGGTTAGCCTTGCAGGGTAATTCTTGCTTCTACTCTAGTGCAGTTTTTGTTTGACACAAGTTCAAAACCTTTACTGGCTAAAAAAAAATCTCAGTGTGGTATATCTGTCCCAATGTTGACCCACCTCAAATACTTTATATAATCATAGTAAACTTTAAATTTAGTTAGGGTCAATAATTCTGGTTAGTAAAATTTAATGAAGTTCAACTTTAGTCACATTTTGTTGGATTTATATTTCCTATTGGTGGAGCAGTTTAGGTTTTTAAAAACTAAACATAACAAAAATTACTAGTGTAAAACTTTAGTATTTTAATATAAGATATTAATTTGAGGTGGTCTGACCTGAGGAAGATACTGTCTTGACTAATGGGTAATAAGAAAAATTGAAAATCAATGAAAAAGAAATTTTAACCCCTTGCCCTACAATTTAAGTTCCAAAAGTGTGGGCCCAAAATGTTTAAAAAATTGAAAAAAGAACCTCCTTTAAAAATTTCTAAAAAGTAGAAAATAATCAATAAATTATGAATACTCAATAAAAACCTTTTTGAAATTGGCACCATCTTCCAACCTGAATTATAAAAGTTTGCTCAAAAATAAAATTTATATCTTATGTCTGGGTTGGGTCCAAATGTAAACTATAAGCAACTTAGAATATACAGTGCTGAGTATATATATGGCATAAATACCTATTATAAGTCAGTTTAAAATATGACACTGACTTTAAAAGGGTTTTATTGAGAATTTATAAAATTTTCAATTAATTCATACTTTTTAGAGCTTTTAAAGGAGTTCTTTTTTCCATTTTTTGAAGAAGGTTTTTTCCCAAAAAAAACTTTAACCCTAGTTTTTTTCCCAAAAAATTTTAGTGCATTTTTAAAAGTGGTTCTTTTTTCAATTTTATTGTGGAAAATGACTATCTATATATATCCTTTTTAAGGGGTGGTTAGCCTGGTAGGGTTATTTCTGCCTTCACTCTAGTCCAGGTTTTGTTCAACATATGTTGAAACCTGTAATGGTTATAAAAAATCTCAGTGTGGTATATTTTTCCCAAGGTCAACCCACCTTGATTACTTTTATATCCTTTTTAAACCCTCACTATTTCTCTATAAAAATAACACTCATTGTATATATATTATATATATCATCTTATAAATAAATATATACATAATTCATTTTATTAAATTAGTTGATTTTATTGCTCAATCTATGCTAAATTTATTGGTTACCATCTACAATAATTCACTTTATGAATTTAGTTGACTTTATTGGTCAAATTATACTAACTTTACTGATAGCTATTTATATTAATTCAGTTTTTTAAATTTAGGTGATTT
The DNA here is from genome assembly GCA_022478985.1 of Massospora cicadina. Taxonomy (NCBI): domain Eukaryota; kingdom Fungi; phylum Entomophthoromycota; class Entomophthoromycetes; order Entomophthorales; family Entomophthoraceae; genus Massospora; species Massospora cicadina. Next base: position 427,265 of record JAKSZP010000009.1, read on the forward strand.
TATTGGCCAAGTGTGCTAAATTTACTGATTGCCATCTACATTAAATCATTTTAATAAATTTAGTTGATTAATTGGTCAATCTATGCTAAAGTTACTGATCATCATCTACAATAACTCATTTCATCAAATTTAATTGATTTTATTGGTCAATTTATACAAAAAAATGATAGACATCTATAATAATCTAAGCTCATCCCACTATGATCTCATACTTGCCTTGTTCTGAATTACCCCCAGCCATAGGACATGTCAAAATTGTTTCAAAGCTATTGCTTCACCGATGCAGAATTAATTTTTTTAGTACTAGATGCCAGAATTAAGTTTATTCAGCAATAAACATTCCCACAATCAAAACCATCGCTTCCGGTCCATTTTAATATACTTACTAAATTAATGATCAGGTACTGGACCAATACTTACAAAAGTAAAATGGGAACTAAGTTAGCATCCTTTTGACATGATAATATCTTTTAGCTGACATGTTCCACACTTTCTGCTACCATCATGCTGCTATATCATCATCATGCCATTATATCATCATTATGTTTGACATGATAATGTCCTAGCTGGACATCGTTTGAAACTTCTGGTAACACTTCATTTACCGTCACACTGTATGATGACATCATTGTGTCCACTCTTTCGATTCCCCACAGTCTATAAATCTTTGGTCTGTCATTTTTAACATGATAATGTTTGTTATATAGTAAATATATTTGTTATATAGTAAATATTAGTTATATAGAAAACATGATAATATTTGCACAAAAGAAATAATCAGTAAGTCAGTAACCATAATAATGTTGCATTTAGCTGGTGGCTGAAAGACATTATCATGCTCTTAAGCTTTTACCATTTGGTAAATGGTACTTCCATTTTTTGAAAAAAATCATCCAAATTGGTCCAGTAGTTTCAGAGTTATGCGTGAACAAACATAGAAAACAAAAAAATTGGGAAAAAAAGAACCTCCTTTTAAAAAAGCTCTAAAAAGTATGAAATAATCAAGAAATTATGCCTCCTCAATAAAACCCTTTTTGAAGCTGGCGCCATAGTTTAAACTGAATTATAGAATTTTGCTCACAAATACAATCTATATCTTATGTCTGGATTAGGTTTAAATGTAAACTATAAGCAACTTGGAATATTAATACTGAGAGTATAAATTATAAATTTCTATTATAAGTCAGATAAAATATGGCGCCGACTTCAAAAAGGGTTTTATTGAGGAGGCATAATTTCTTGATTATTTCATACTTTTTAGAGCTTTTTTTAAAGGAGGTTCTTTTTTTCCCAAAAATTTTTTTGAGAAGGTCCTTTTTTCCCAAAAAACTTTACCCCCAGCTCTTTTCCCCTCAAAAAATTAGTGCATTTTTAAAAGTGCCTCTTTAAACTACTTTTATAAATATTACTATCTTTATATATTGTTTTTGACCCCTTACTATTTCTCTATAAATGAAAACATATTGTATATCTATTATATATATTATCTTATAAACAAATATACTAATAATTTATTTTATTAATTTTAGTTGATTTTATTGGTCAAATTATACTAAATTTACTGATCACCATCTACAATACTTCATTTTATTAAGTTTAGATGATTTTATTGGTCAACATATACCAAATTTACTGATCGCCATCTATAGTAATTCATTTTATTATATTTGGGTGCTTTTATTAGTCAATCTATGGTAAATTTATTGATCGCTATCTAAAATAATTCATTTTTATTAAATTTAGATGAGTTTATTGCTCAACTTATGCAAAAACGATAGCCATCTATAATGATTTAAGCTTGTCCCGCTATGAGCTCATACTGACTGAATTTTGAACATACCCCCAGCCACAGGACATATCAAAGTGCTTCGAAGCTATCGCTTCACCGATGCCGGAATAAAGTTTATCCGGAGTTGTATTAGTCCCACAAGTATCCATAGCTTCCGAGCCCTTTTTGTATATCTACTTTCGTAATGGGCAGGTACTTGTCCGATACTTACAAAAGTAAAATGGGACCTAAGTTGGAGCATCCTCGATTTTTGATGATCATCCAAATCGGTCCAGTATTTTCAGAGTTATGCGCGAACAAACATAGAAAAAAAAAAAAAAAAAAACATACATATAGGTCGAATTGAGAACCTTCTCCTTTTTCAAAGTCGGTTAAAAACAAACATATATACGGATCAAATTGAGAACCTCCTCCTTTTTTGAAGTTGGTTAAAAGCCCTCCTTTTGAGCCATTACACGATTCGCCAAATCGGTCTCAGGTACAAATTGAACACGACTTAACCCTTTGACCTACAATCACGAGTCTCACGCGTGAGATACAGTTTGGGCCTGAATAACTGACCACGTGAGAGTCTTGGTTGTAGGTCAAAGGGTTAATACTATGTTTATGTAATATTTTTAGTTAGTACCTATAACCTAAGAATGATATAAGCTAAAACTATAATTCTTAGCACATAGTTCTTAGTCTACTAGGCTCAGTTAGCTCTCTTACATAAGATTGAAGCATATTTTGGCTCCACTCAAATATAGCTGGCTGGAATATGTAGCCAAATCAAATACCAAAACAAAATAATCGAAAGGGTAGGTTTAGTGAGCTAATTTCTAAACCAAAGGATCCGATGGAGATTTGTGAATGACATAAGGCTTGTCCTTTATTCCTTAGCTTAACTTATGCTTAGAGAACCGTGCATTAACCAAAAGACTGTGCCATCTATCCTGAGAGGGGCTGATTTTCATGGCTGGCTTTATATTCGGAAGCGAGTTGCTTTCTGCGGCATCTGGAAACGGCGATATCTTGTTTTAACTGATGGGGTTATCCGATGTTATACTGCCCCGACATCTACCTTCCCACATCAGACTATTGATTTGGCTCACTATGATGGTATCAGATCTGATTTTACTATTGAGTCCCCTAGGCTCCTCTTCAGGATCATTTCTCCCACCTCTACCATTTCATTAACTGCTAAAGATGCTGATACCTTTCACTCATGGCTTGACGCTTTAGATGACTATTTCAAGGAGCGAGATCTATTCGTCCTATTAAGCCACCACCATGCTGTCACTCTAACTCAGATTCAAGCCATGAGCCCTTTTCATGTCAGTTTTGCTTCCCTCTACGTCTAACACTTGCTGAATCAGGCCAGGTGCCAACCCCACCAAAACGTTTTTCCTTTTCTTTTGCTATATAACTTCAAATTAAACTAGATATTTCTCTATCTTTTCTGAAGTGGTTTATTTTAATCGCTGCTTTTAGAAAATCTAAAAACTTTGTATACTACAGTTGAATCTAAACCTCCTGTTGCCATAAAATTCCCTATAAACAGACTAACCAAGCTAAATAATCTGCTTTACGGATGGTAACTTAAAGTGGGAGCGAACGGCTAACTATTTAATATCATTTATATCCTTTGACGATACAAACTTGGATTAAAAAGTTCGCCCAAACTTATATCCTCCCAATTCAAACCCAGTCAGGATCCTGAGTTCTTTGATTATGGTTTGCTGCCAATAGACCCTAATCAGAGGGTGAGAGAACCACGTTGTGAAAATTCGACCGGTTATTATATAAGGGTATTTAGTATGAACATAGCTAACTTGTTTTAGGTCAATCATTTTTTATTCTACGCAACTGTAAGCTAATCAGGTCGACTCTGGCTACTTTCACTTATTGATTCTAATTGAGTTTTATGGTGTACCGGAAAACCAGATTGGTAATACACTGTACCTTGGTTGTAGGGTGGGCCACACCTTTTGTTGTTTATAGCACCACAAACAGCTGGATTGACAATGTCATTATTACTCAATATCAAACAACAGCTAATACAAAACATTCGAAATTAAAGTTTAGCAGGCGGATCGATTTCTGGTCAAGTCGTATGTATTAAGGCAAGGTCAATTAGGAAGCCCTTATTTAACGGTCGGAAACGTCCTAGTTTCTGTTCGCCATTTAGCCTTACGTTCGGTGCCTTTCGATCACGCCGAAATGATGTCCAACACGGCTGGACACTCGATGTAAGTGGTATAGCATAATGCAACTAACGAAAATAACTTCAGAATTGGGGAACTCGAATGCGGTAAAAGATGAACAATTATACGAGATAAAACCCCAGAAGAACCTTTTATTCTTATTATCAAAAATAAAAACATGGACGTGGTGAAATCTAGGGAGCTGGGGCACCGCAAAAGCAACGCGAAAAGGACAAGGTAAGATCGAAGTGTCACGCCCCAAATACCTGAGTTTTTGTTATCGCGACAAAAACACTTGTCGCGACACCACCAGGTAAGGCTAGGACTTAGAATTCCGAATTTTATTTCGGATTCGTGCTGGGCTCGACCTTAAAGGTCGCCTTTCTGGGGAACTCCCACGCAATGTCCTTTAGGCTCAGAAGGCCTAAAGGATAACACGGGAGGGGCACAACCCAGCGCTGAACCAAATCCCAATCGAAATTCTCATAAGCATTTGACTCGGGTTCGGAAAACCGAAACCCAAGTCAAAATGCTACGATCGAAAGCCTTGTCAATATGACGAGGCCTTGACCGCTACACTTATAGGTTCACTCCATCTGGTTTGATACCGAAACCAAATAGTAAGCTTTTTCCAGTTGCCACAGCCTAAAGCTAGAGCATATATCAGTGCAGAGGTTGGTGGTCTAAGCTAGCTAGCACCATCCAAATGCTTTTCGCTCATCGAACGTTGGCCAAGGTTTTATTGGCAACAGTACTGTCAAAACACGATCCAAGTTTTAAGCAAAGGGTTCAACGGTTAAGTACTTATCCTCTTTTGGAACGATTGATGTTTTATATCTAAGTTACCGATCCCCTAAACGCATGCGTTTTAAATCAAGATAACCCTCTGTTAATTGAGGCATATGGTGTCGTCTGCAGTCCAACATAATTTATCAGCGCATTACAGAGATCCAAGCTTAATGAGTTTAGGTAAAAATTTATACAATAATAAGTTTCCTGAATAGAATAAAAACTTTGTTAATGATATATATGATACTAAGCCAACAAGTTAATAGCATACTACCTTATTGTGACAGTTAAACGTAAATTTGTTGCACAGGAGCTTATCTATAATTCTGCTATAGAATGTGATTTGAGTTTAAATCAACATCGAACTTTGTCAATTAAAAGTTGAATTACATCTGGCATAAGCATACGAAGGGGTTATTACAAACATCTGTCCAAGATACTATGACAGCCAGATTTGTTTAGTATAAAAAGGTTCATTGGAGCCTAGTTATGGAGTTTAAAGTACTAAAACCGTTATGCTTAATCGGAGCTTGCTAATACTATAACTCAGTAACAAAATACCAAACTTCATGGTTAGAGCTAACCATAAAAGTTATAGGAAGGTTATTCTTTTAATATCTAGGTAGAAACTAGTGGTAAGAGCACCGTGGCAGAGCCAGCCAAATATAAGTATCGATCCAAGTTCTGAAAAAGTTTAGCAACTTTTCTGCGAAACTATATTTTATAACAAGGTACTTTAATACACCTTCATAAAAATATTCAGCCTACTGCTTTGATGTAAAGTCTCTGGAGATAGTCGTTGCTTCTCATCTCAGATCTATAAATAAGTTGCTCAAATTTCAAGGATTTACCTTGTTTGTATAAATATCGAGTTTATTTTGCGCCAAACTTGATATAGCCTTGCCTATAGCTAGAAATTTTTTAAGAGGGATCATTAAATATTTTGGTTATGATATCAACATATGAAATAAATCATATCTATCAATAAAAAGGTTACCATGTAAGACAGAAGATAAAATGGGATGGATCATCAGCTAAACAGGCTATAAATTTCTACATTATACTGCAGATGATTATATTAAAAAACAATTGTAAGTTGGTTAAATATTTAAATTTATTAATAGTAAGATGGAAAAGTAGAGCCAAAGATTTACCTAAGTGAGCATAGGCTCCCAGATCTAAGCGTCAGCGCTATTTGTTATTAAATTATTTTAGTTCTTGGCGTTTAAGCTTATTGCCTTATAAAAATTATATTGTAAACAATTCTCAAAATCAAAGCTCTTGTATACCATAATATAATTTTTAAAATTCAAAGGATTATTTTAATATGATATATGTCTTTTGGCTAAGGATGCACCGAAATAGTATAAGCGCGTTAGCTGAAGCGTGATTATAGATATACAGTGGTGGCGGTACGGGATTGGTATAAATCTTGAATTTTTAATCACATTTAACGGCATACTATGATGTCATCAGTGTAAATTTATTTATTGAATTTAGGCTTCTAATTGGTTGAAGCCACCAATGAGCCTTTTTAACCGACTTTGAAAAAGGAGGTTTTCAATTCGACCTGTATGTTTTTTTAGATGTTTGTTCGCGCATAACTCTGAAAATACAGGACCGATTTGGATATCTCCAAAAATCGAGGATGCTCCAACTTAGGTCCTATTTTACTTTTGTAAGTATTGGGCAAGTATATGCCTGTTAATTTAGTAAATATATCAAAATGGGCTCGGAAGCGATGGGTACTTGTGGGACTAATACAACTCCGGATAAACTTTATTCCGGCATCGGTGAAGCGATAGCTTCGTTGCACATTTGATATGTCCTATGGCTGGGGGGTATGTTCAAATTCAGTCAGTATGAGCTCATAGCGGGACAAGCTTAAATCATTATAGATGGATATCATTTTTGCATAAGTTGACCAATAAACTCATATAAATTTGATAAAATAAATTATTTTAGATAGCGATCAATAAATTTACCATAGATTGACTAATAAAAGCAACCAAATCTAATAAAATGAATTACTGTAAATGATGATCAGTAAATTCAGCATACATTGACCAATAAAATCATCTAAATTTAATAAAATGAAGTGTTGTAGATGGTGATCAGTAAACTTAGTATAACTTACCCAAAAAATCAATTAAATTTAATAAAATGAATTATTAGTATATTTTTATAAGACACTATATATAATAAGTATTAATTTTATAGAAATAGTAAGGGCAAAAATAATATATAGAGATAGTAATATTTAATAAAAGTAGGAAAAAGAACCACTTTTAAAAATGCACTAATTTTTTGAGGGGAAAAGAGCTGGGGGTAAAGTTTCTTGGGAAAAAAAAAAGAACCTTCTCAAAAAAAAAACTCTAAAAAATATAAAATAATTGAGAAATTAAGCCTACTCAATAAAACCCTTTTTTGAAGTTGGCACCATATTTTAACTGACTTATAATAGGTATTTATAATTTACATACTCAGTACTATATATCCTAAGTTGCTTATAGTTTACACTTGGACATAATATAGGCATAAGATATAGATTGTATTTGTGAGAAAAATTCTATAATCCAGTTTAAAATATGGTGACGACTTCAAAAAGGGTTTTATTGAGTAGGCTTAATTTCTCAATTATTTTTAATCTTTCATTTAACGGCATACTATGATATCATCATTGTAAATTAATTTATTTTAAATTCAGACTTCTAATTGGTTGAAGCCACCAATGCTCCTTTTTGGTTGATTCGATAGCCTCAATGGGTTTACTTAACGGTGGTGGTTTGTTTGATTTGATAAGTTCAATGGTTTTGATAAGCGGTTGATGATTAATTCGACTTAATATGTTCAATGGTTTTGGCTGAGAGGTTAATGTTTATTTAGCCGATTTGATAGGTTTAATGGTTTTGTTAAACGATTTGGTGGGTATTTGGTTGATTTGATGGGATAATGATTTTAACTAAGCGGATTGCTGATTATCTAACATTATATGTTTCTTAGCTGACATCCGTTTTAAATAATAGATTGTGGTGAGGAGAAGGCTCAGATAAAAATAAATTTAAAACGTTTACCTAATAGTAAAATATTTAAACTTTTACCTAATGATTAAAAGCTTAGGAGCATGATTATGTAAAAACTGAACGTTCGAAATTTTATGTACCATTTTCTATCGTCACGCTATGATATCATCATTGTACTTTGACATTTAACTTATAAACAAGTATTGGCAGATAATAGATTGAGAATTTAAATGGAGATCGACCTTCTAACCTCAATAACTTGATCAGTGAGTCATTAACCAAAGCCAATCAGAATGTGTCAGATTTAATTAGTCAATCACTTATTTCTGCCCGCCGATGGGTCTAGGCTATGAGCAAATAATATTCCCAAAATTTTGATTAATTAAGAATTTGTCCAACTTATTTCTGGCACCACGAGTTAATCGGATCTGCGAACCCATATTTATTTAAATTTAAAAATATGCCGTCAATTTCTAGTTCCCAGCTAACCAGAGCACGTGAATCGCGGCGAAACTGGGCGTCTGGCATTGACATTGATACTAAAATCAGGACAATGTACCACCCAGGCAATCGACATGCGTGGGACTAACTGGAAGCGCTTGACCTTTCTAATAGATCTAAAGCCGAGTTTGGCAAATACAAAACAACAAATCAGAACTCATGGGCTCAAGCAAATTTAAACTTAAAACGAAACTATTGACTCTATCAAATCGACCAAATATCAACCAAAAGCTTACCAAAATTCAAACTTATCGAATCAAACAAATACCCGCTAGCCATTAAGTAAAACCATTTAATCTATTAAATTGAACAAATCACCAATCGCTTACTAAAACCATTAAACCAATGAGCTCAAAATATAACCACCAACCTCTTACCCGAGACCATTAAACTAATCAAATCATTCAAATAACCACCTAACCATTTGAAAAACCTAATTTTTTAAGAAAAATGATTCAAGTTTTATCTTATGGTAAAAAATTTAATTGCATGATATATGCCTTATGGTTGAAGGTTAGAAACTTTCTTAATATTTTATCTACTGTTATGATTGGATACTATCATTGTATTGTCATTTAACTTTTAAAAGAATAATATCTGAGATGGTTAGATTACTTTAGTAATGGCTGGATTAGCCTAACTACAACTGTGTATGACAGCAGGTAAGTAGCTGATAGATAGATTCAAATTTATTTAATTTGTATTAAATTAGGCAGCATTTTAGTTGTAGTAATTAAGGAAATCATCTTATAAATAAATCATTATAAATGCATTTTTACTTCAACACTTACACCTAGACTATTTACCAATCTCAGATAAACTTTACACAAATTTCTATATATATATATATATAATTATTCAGTTGGCTTGATTAGTCCAATGTTTCAGATATAAGGTTGTAGTTTTTACCTATTTTTAAATTTTTTAATTTAAATTTTTTAATTTTATTCAAGGTGAGATGACCTGGGGATGATGCTGCACCAATTAGGGGGAATTGAAGAAAATGAGAAAGGAGGATAAAACCTGGAAAACCTCTATGTGCAGCATATGATAGGCCAGGAACTCCATGGACCACCTTGCTATTTGCTATCTCAGTTTGGGGTATTGGTGCACAATGCCAACACAGTCATAATCATCCCCTACCCAAAGTTATAGTACCGGAATTGAACTCAGGGAGGCAGCAGTAGCTTATAGTTTTTATTATTTAGTTGATTTTATAAGTCAATTATATGGTAAACTTTCAGATATCTATCTAAATTATCTCATTTTATTTATTTGGTTGATTTAATTGGTCAATCTATAGTAAATTTACTAATCATCACTATAATAAATCATTTTAAATCTAGTTGATTTTATTGGTCAACCTATGCAAAAACAATCACCATCCATAATAATTTTAGCTCATCATGCTATGATCTCATACTTGAACATCCCCCCAGCCATAGGACATATATCATGTCAATATATATAATATATTGGTTGATTTGATTGGTCAATCTATAATAAAATTACTGATTGCTATCTACAATAATTCATTTTAGATCTAGTTGATTTAATTGTTTTATCTATACACAATTAACTGATCACCATCTACAATAATTCAAAAAAAATTATTCAAGGTGGATCAACCTTGAGATAAATATACCACACCAAGAATTTTTTTAGCCAGTACAGGCTTCAAACTCAAATCCTGCACTTAGGGTGGAAGCAGTTTTACCTGCTCAGCTATCCACCCTTTTTTATTTTTAAACTCCATACTTTATTTAAAAATAAATTTTTAAGGGAAAGTAAGAGGGGGGGTGGAATACAGGTGATTCAGCCAAGGGTAAAAAGGACTGGGGGTTCAGGCTGCTAGAGTTCTAGCACCTCCAACCATTGCTGATCAGATATTGCCATCGCTAGCCATGGCTCTAGCATCAGTGGGCTTACAGGACATTCAATTTTTAGTCAATTAGTTGCCTCATTGCATATGATGAGTGATCCAGTGAGGACAGCCAAATGTGTGGCTTTATAACACCTGAGGATTAGGTGCGAAAATTTTAAGCCCCAACAGAGCTGATTGGATATAATCCAAATGGTCTTCAATACCAAACCTTTGTGGTGGGGGCGCTCATTGCTCAAAACCTTAACTATGAGCGCACAATGAATTATCCATACACAATAATAATAAATGAAGGCTCATAGTTAGATTAGAGCTGTTCTCAGGGTTTTCGTGAAGAAAAGGTCCTGTGATGGATGTATTCCCAGCAGCAATTGTTCACCTGATAGGATGTAATGCATCATGGACCAGTATTTTTTGAACA